>OY754937.1:20025364-20365677 GCA_963576515.1 Cryptocephalus primarius | reverse complement strand
GTTTCCTTATGAATTAGACATCGCTGATTACGATGCTTTTAGTTTCGCGGCGATCGACGAGAATTAACGGAGATACGGGCAGTTAAAGATTTTGAAAACGTACAAAATCGGGATCTTTTCCAAAAAAATCAAAGTCAGGAAACGTGACTTTTGTTGGTGTTTCCTTATGAATTAGACATCGCTGATTACGATGCTTTTAGTTTCGCGGCGATCCGACGAGAATTAACCGAGATACGGGCAGTTAAAGATTTTGAAAACGTACCAAATCGGGATCTTTTCCAAAAAAAATCAAAGTCAGGAAACGTGACTTTTGTTGGTGTTTCCTTATGAATTAGACATCGCTGATTACGATGCTTTTAGTTTCGCGGCGATCCGACGAGAATTAACCGAGATACGGGCAGTTAAAGATTTTGAAAACGTACAAATCGGGATCTTTTCCAAAAAAATCAAAGTCAGGAAACGTGACTTTTGTTGGTGTTTCCTTATGAATTAGACATCGCTGATTACGATGCTTTTAGTTTCGCGGCGATCCGACGAGAATTAACCGAGATACGGGCAGTTAAAGATTTTGAAAACGTACCAAATCGGGATCTTTTCCAAAAAATCAAAGTCAGGAAACGTGACTTTTGTTGGTGTTTCCTTATGAATTAGACATCGCTGATTACGATGCTTTTAGTTTCGCGGCGATCCGACCAGAATTAACCGAGATACGGGCAGTTAAAGATTTTGAAAACGTACCAAATCGGGATCTTTTCCAAAAAAATCAAAGTCAGGAAACGTGACTTTTGTTGGTGTTCCCTTATGAATTAGACATCGCTGATTACGATGCTTTTAGTTTCGCGGCGATCCGACGAGAATTAACCGAGATACGGGCAGTTAAAGATTTTGAAAACGTACCAAATCGGGATCTTTTCCAAAAAAATCAAAGTCAGGAAACGTGACTTTTGTTGGTGTTTCCTTATGAATTAGACATCGCTGATTACGATGCTTTTAGTTTCGCGGCGATCCGACGAGAATTAACCGAGATACGGGCAGTTAAAGATTTTGAAAACATACCAAATCGGGATCTTTTCCAAAAAAATCAAAGTCAGGAAACCTGACTTTTGTTGGTGTTTCCTTATGAATTAGACATCGCTGATTAGGATGCTTTTAGTTTCGCGGCGATCCGACGAGAATTAACCGAGATACGGGCAGTTAAAGATTTTGAAAACGTTCCAAATCGGGATCTTTCCCAAAAAAATCAAAGTCAGGAAACGTGACTTATGTTGGTGTTTCCTTATGAATTAGACATCGCTGATTAGGATGCTTTTAGTTTCGCGGCGATCCGACGAGAATTAACCGAGATACGGGCAGTTAAAGATTTTGAAAACGTACAAAATCGGGATCTTTTCCAAAAAAATCAAAGTCAGGAAACGTGACTTTTGTTGGTGTTTCCTTATGAATTAGACATCGCTGATTACGATGCTTTTAGTTTCGCGGCGATCCGACGAGAATTAACCGAGATACGGGCAGTTAAAGATTTTGAAAACGTACCAAATCGGGATCTTTTCCAAAAAAATCAAAGTCAGGAAACGTGACTTTTGTTGGTGTTTCCTTATGAATTAGACATCGCTGATTACGATGCTTTTAGTTTCGCGGCGATCCGACGAGAATTAACCGAGATACGGGCAGTTAAAGATTTTGAAAACGTACCAAATCGGGATCTTTTCCAAAAAAATCAAAGTCAGGAAACGTGACTTTTGTTGGTGTTTCCTTATGAATTAGACATCGCTGATTACGATGCTTTTAGTTTCGCGGCGATCCGACGAGAATTAACCGAGATACGGGCAGTTAAAGATTTTGAAAACGTACCAAATCGGGATCTTTTCCAAAAAAATCAAAGTCAGGAAACGTGACTTTTGTTGGTGTTTCCTTATGAATTAGACATCGCTGATTACGATGCTTTTAGTTTCGCGGCGATCCGACGAGAATTAACCGAGATACGGGCAGTTAAAGATTTTGAAAACGTACCAAATCGGGATCTTTTCCAAAAAAATCAAAGTCAGGAAACGTGACTTTTGTTGGTGTTTCCTTATGAATTAGACATCGCTGATTACGATGCTTTTAGTTTCGCGGCGATCCGACGAGAATTAACGGAGATACGGGCAGTTAAAGATTTTGAAAACGTACAAAATCGGGATCTTTTCCAAAAAAATCAAAGTCAGGAAACGTGACTTTTGTTGGTGTTTCCTTATGAATTAGACATCGCTGATTACGATGCTTTTAGTTTCGCGGCGATCCGACGAGAATTAACGGAGATACGGGCAGTTAAAGATTTTGAAAACGTACAAAATCGGGATCTTTTCCAAAAAAATCAAAGTCAGGAAACGTGACTTTTGTTGGTGTTTCCTTATGAATTAGACATCGCTGATTACGATGCTTTTAGTTTCGCGGCGATCCGACGAGAATTAACCGAGATACGGGCAGTTAAAGATTTTGAAAACGTACCAAATCGGGATCTTTTCCAAAAAAATCAAAGTCAGGAAACGTGACTTTTGTTGGTGTTTCCTTATGAATTAGACATCGCTGATTACGATGCTTTTAGTTTCGCGGCGATCCGACGAGAATTAACCGAGATACGGGCAGTTAAAGATTTTGAAAACGTACCAAATCGGGATCTTTTCCAAAAAAATCAAAGTCAGGAAACGTGACTTTTGTTGGTGTTTCCTTATGAATTAGACATCGCTGATTACGATGCTTTTAGTTTCGCGGCGATCCGACGAGAATTAACCGAGATACGGGCAGTTAAAGATTTTGAAAACGTACAAAATCGGGATCTTTTCCAAAAAAATCAAAGTCAGGAAACGTGACTTTTGTTGGTGTTTCCTTATGAATTAGACATCGCTGATTACGATGCTTTTAGTTTCGCGGCGATCCGACGAGAATTAACGGAGATACGGGCAGTTAAAGATTTTGAAAACGTACAAAATCGGGATCTTTCCAAAAAAATCAAAGTCAGGAAACGTGACTTTTGTTGGTGTTTCCTTATGAATTAGACATCGCTGATTACGATGCTTTTAGTTTCGCGGCGATCCGACGAGAATTAACCGAGATACGGGCAGTTAAAGATTTTGAAAACGTACAAAATCGGGATCTTTTCCAAAAAAATCAAAGTCAGGAAACGTGACTTTTGTTGGTGTTTCCTTATGAATTAGACATCGCTGATTACGATGCTTTTAGTTCGCGGCGATCCGACGAGAATTAACCGAGATACGGGCAGTTAAAGATTTTGAAAACGTACAAAATCGGGATCTTTTCCAAAAAAATCAAAGTCAGGAAACGTGACTTTTGTTGGTGTTTCCTTATGAATTAGACATCGCTGATTACGATGCTTTTAGTTTCGCGGCGATCCGACGAGAATTAACCGAGATACGGGCAGTTAAAGATTTTGAAAACGTACAAAATCGGGATCTTTTCCAAAAAAATCAAAGTCAGGAAACGTGACTTTTGTTGGTGTTTCCTTATGAATTAGACATCGCTGATTACGATGCTTTTAGTTTCGCGGCGATCCGACGAGAATTAACGGAGATACGGGCAGTTAAAGATTTTGAAAACGTACAAAATCGGGATCTTTTCCAAAAAAATGAAAGTCAGGAAACGTGACTTTTGTTGGTGTTTCCTTATGAATTAGACATCGCTGATTACGATGCTTTTAGTTTCGCGGCGATCCGACGAGAATTAACCGAGATACGGGCAGTTAAAGATTTTGAAAACGTACAAAATCGGGATCTTTTCCAAAAAAATCAAAGTCAGGAAACGTGACTTTTGTTGGTGTTTCCTTATGAATTAGACATCGCTGATTACGATGCTTTTAGTTTCGCGGCGATCCGACGAGAATTAACGGAGATACGGGCAGTTAAAGATTTTGAAAACGTACAAAATCGGGATCTTTTCCAAAAAAATCAAAGTCAGGAAACGTGACTTTTGTTGGTGTTTCCTTATGAATTAGACATCGCTGATTACGATGCTTTTAGTTTCGCGGCGATCCGACGAGAATTAACCGAGATACGGGCAGTTAAACATTTTGAAAACGTTCCAAATCGGGATCTTTTCCAAAAAAATCAAAGTCAGGAAACGTGACTTTTGTTGGTGTTTCCTTATGAATTAGACATCGCTGATTACGATGCTTTTAGTTTCGCGGCGATCCGACGAGAATTAACGGAGATACGGGCAGTTAAAGATTTTGAAAACGTACAAAATCGGGATCTTTTCCAAAAAAATCAAAGTCAGGAAACGTGACTTTTGTTGGTGTTTCCTTATGAATTAGACATCGCTGATTACGATGCTTTTAGTTTCGCGGCGATCCGACGAGAATTAACCGAGATACGGGCAGTTAAAGATTTTGAAAACGTACAAAATCGGGATCTTTTCCAAAAAAATCAAAGTCAGGAAACGTGACTTTTGTTGGTGTTTCCTTATGAATTAGACATCGCTGATTACGATGCTTTTAGTTTCGCGGCGATCCGACGAGAATTAACCGAGATACGGGCAGTTAAAGATTTTGAAAACGTACCAAATCGGGATCTTTTCCAAAAAAATCAAAGTCAGGAAACGTGACTTTTGTTGGTGTTTCCTTATGAATTAGACATCGCTGATTACGATGCTTTTAGTTTCGCGGCGATCCGACGAGAATTAACCGAGATACGGGCAGTTAAAGATTTTGAAAACGTACAAAATCGGGATCTTTTCCAAAAAAATCAAAGTCAGGAAACGTGACTTTTGTTGGTGTTTCCTTATGAATTAGACATCGCTGATTACGATGCTTTTAGTTTCGCGGCGATCCGACGAGAATTAACGGAGATACGGGCAGTTAAAGATTTTGAAAACGTACAAAATCGGGATCTTTCCCAAAAAAATCAAAGTCAGGAAACGTGACTTATGTTGGTGTTTCCTTATGAATTAGACATCGCTGATTAGGATGCTTTTAGTTTCGCGGCGATCCGACGAGAATTAACCGAGATACGGGCAGTTAAAGATTTTGAAAACGTACCAAATCGGGATCTTTTCCAAAAAAATCAAAGTCAGGAAACATGACTTTTGTTGGTGTTTCCTTATGAATTAGACATCGCTGATTACGATGCTTTTAGTTTCGCGGCGATCCGACGAGAATTAACCGAGATACGGGCAGTTAAAGATTTTGAAAACGTTCCAAATCGGGATCTTTCCCAAAAAAATCAAAGTCAGGAAACGTGACTTATGTTGGTGTTTCCTTATGAATTAGACATCGCTGATTAGGATGCTTTTAGTTTCGCGGCGATCCGACGAGAATTAACCGAGATACGGGCAGTTAAAGATTTTGAAAACGTACAAAATCGGGATCTTTTCCAAAAAAATCAAAGTCAGGAAACGTGACTTTTGTTGGTGTTTCCTTATGAATTAGACATCGCTGATTACGATGCTTTTAGTTTCGCGGCGATCCGACGAGAATTAACCGAGATACGGGCAGTTAAAGATTTTGAAAACGTACCAAATCGGGATCTTTTCCAAAAAAATCAAAGTCAGGAAACGTGACTTTTGTTGGTGTTTCCTTATGAATTAGACATCGCTGATTACGATGCTTTTAGTTTCGCGGCGATCCGACGAGAATTAACCGAGATACGGGCAGTTAAAGATTTTGAAAACGTACCAAATCGGGATCTTTTCCAAAAAAATCAAAGTCAGGAAACGTGACTTTTGTTGGTGTTTCCTTATGAATTAGACATCGCTGATTACGATGCTTTTAGTTTCGCGGCGATCCGACGAGAATTAACGGAGATACGGGCAGTTAAAGATTTTGAAAACGTACAAAATCGGGATCTTTTCCAAAAAAATCAAAGTCAGGAAACGTGACTTTTGTTGGTGTTTCCTTATGAATTAGACATCGCTGATTACGATGCTTTTAGTTTCGCGGCGATCCGACGAGAATTAACGGAGATACGGGCAGTTAAAGATTTTGAAAACGTACAAAATCGGGATCTTTTCCAAAAAAATCAAAGTCAGGAAACGTGACTTTTGTTGGTGTTTCCTTATGAATTAGACATCGCTGATTACGATGCTTTTAGTTTCGCGGCGATCCGACGAGAATTAACCGAGATACGGGCAGTTAAAGATTTTGAAAACGTACCAAATCGGGATCTTTTCCAAAAAAATCAAAGTCAGGAAACGTGACTTTTGTTGGTGTTTCCTTATGAATTAGACATCGCTGATTACGATGCTTTTAGTTTCGCGGCGATCCGACGAGAATTAACCGAGATACGGGCAGTTAAAGATTTTGAAAACGTACCAAATCGGGATCTTTTCCAAAAAAATCAAAGTCAGGAAACGTGACTTTTGTTGGTGTTTCCTTATGAATTAGACATCGCTGATTACGATGCTTTTAGTTTCGCGGCGATCCGACGAGAATTAACCGAGATACGGGCAGTTAAAGATTTTGAAAACGTACAAAATCGGGATCTTTTCCAAAAAAATCAAAGTCAGGAAACGTGACTTTTGTTGGTGTTTCCTTATGAATTAGACATCGCTGATTACGATGCTTTTAGTTTCGCGGCGATCCGACGAGAATTAACGGAGATACGGGCAGTTAAAGATTTTGAAAACGTACAAAATCGGGATCTTTTCCAAAAAAATCAAAGTCAGGAAACGTGACTTTTGTTGGTGTTTCCTTATGAATTAGACATCGCTGATTACGATGCTTTTAGTTTCGCGGCGATCCGACGAGAATTAACCGAGATACGGGCAGTTAAACATTTTGAAAACGTTCCAAATCGGGATCTTTTCCAAAAAAATCAAAGTCAGGAAACGTGACTTTTGTTGGTGTTTCCTTATGAATTAGACATCGCTGATTACGATGCTTTTAGTTTCGCGGCGATCCGACGAGAATTAACGGAGATACGGGCAGTTAAAGATTTTGAAAACGTACAAAATCGGGATCTTTTCCAAAAAAATCAAAGTCAGGAAACGTGACTTTTGTTGGTGTTTCCTTATGAATTAGACATCGCTGATTACGATGCTTTTAGTTTCGCGGCGATCCGACGAGAATTAACCGAGATACGGGCAGTTAAAGATTTTGAAAACGTACAAAATCGGGATCTTTTCCAAAAAAATCAAAGTCAGGAAACGTGACTTTTGTTGGTGTTTCCTTATGAATTAGACATCGCTGATTACGATGCTTTTAGTTTCGCGGCGATCCGACGAGAATTAACCGAGATACGGGCAGTTAAAGATTTTGAAAACGTACCAAATCGGGATCTTTTCCAAAAAAATCAAAGTCAGGAAACGTGACTTTTGTTGGTGTTTCCTTATGAATTAGACATCGCTGATTACGATGCTTTTAGTTTCGCGGCGATCCGACGAGAATTAACCGAGATACGGGCAGTTAAAGATTTTGAAAACGTACAAAATCGGGATCTTTTCCAAAAAAATCAAAGTCAGGAAACGTGACTTTTGTTGGTGTTTCCTTATGAATTAGACATCGCTGATTACGATGCTTTTAGTTTCGCGGCGATCCGACGAGAATTAACGGAGATACGGGCAGTTAAAGATTTTGAAAACGTACAAAATCGGGATCTTTTCCAAAAAAATCAAAGTCAGGAAACGTGACTTTTGTTGGTGTTTCCTTATGAATTAGACATCGCTGATTACGATGCTTTTAGTTTCGCGGCGATCCGACGAGAATTAACGGAGATACGGGCAGTTAAAGATTTTGAAAACGTACAAAATCGGGATCTTTTCCAAAAAAATGAAAGTCAGGAAACGTGACTTTTGTTGGTGTTTCCTTATGAATTAGACATCGCTGATTACGATGCTTTTAGTTTCGCGGCGATCCGACGAGAATTAACCGAGATACGGGCAGTTAAAGATTTTGAAAACGTACAAAATCGGGATCTTTTCCAAAAAAATCAAAGTCAGGAAATGTGACTTTTGTTGGTGTTTCCTTATGAATTAGACATCGCTGATTACGATGCTTTTAGTTTCGCGGCGATCCGACGAGAATTAACCGAGATACGGGCAGTTAAAGATTTTGAAAACGTACAAAATCGGGATCTTTTCCAAAAAAATCAAAGTCAGGAAACGTGACTTTTGTTGGTGTTTCCTTATGAATTAGACATCGCTGATTACGATGCTTTTAGTTTCGCGGCGATCCGACGAGAATTAACGGAGATACGGGCAGTTAAAGATTTTGAAAACGTACAAAATCGGGATCTTTTCCAAAAAAATCAAAGTCAGGAAACGTGACTTTTGTTGGTGTTTCCTTATGAATTAGACATCGCTGATTACGATGCTTTTAGTTTCGCGGCGATCCGACGAGAATTAACGGAGATACGGGCAGTTAAAGATTTTGAAAACGTACAAAATCGGGATCTTTTCCAAAAAAATCAAAGTCAGGAAACGTGACTTTTGTTGGTGTTTCCTTATGAATTAGACATCGCTGATTACGATGCTTTTAGTTTCGCGGCGATCCGACGAGAATTAACCGAGATACGGGCAGTTAAAGATTTTGAAAACGTTCCAAATCGGGAACTTTTCCAAAAAAATCAAAGTCAGGAAACGTGACTTTTGTTGGTGTTTCCTTATGAATTAGACATCGCTGATTACGATGCTTTTAGTTTCGCGGCGATCCGACGAGAATTAACCGAGATACGGGCAGTTAAAGATTTTGAAAACGTACAAAATCGGGATCTTTTCCAAAAAAATCAAAGTCAGGAAACGTGACTTTTGTTGGTGTTTCCTTATGAATTAGACATCGCTGATTACGATGCTTTTAGTTTCGCGGCGATCCGACGAGAATTAACCGAGATACGGGCAGTTAAAGATTTTGAAAACGTACAAAATCGGGATCTTTTCCAAAAAAATCAAAGTCAGGAAACGTGACTTTTGTTGGTGTTTCCTTATGAATTAGACATCGCTGATTACGATGCTTTTAGTTTCGCGGCGATCCGACGAGAATTAACGGAGATACGGGCAGTTAAAGATTTTGAAAACGTACAAAATCGGGATCTTTCCCAAAAAAATCAAAGTCAGGAAACGTGACTTATGTTGGTGTTTCCTTATGAATTAGACATCGCTGATTAGGATGCTTTTAGTTTCGCGGCGATCCGACGAGAATTAACCGAGATACGGGCAGTTAAAGATTTTGAAAACGTACCAAATCGGGATCTTTTCCAAAAAAATCAAAGTCAGGAAACGTGACTTTTGTTGGTGTTTCCTTATGAATTAGACATCGCTGATTACGATGCTTTTAGTTTCGCGGCGATCCGACGAGAATTAACCGAGATACGGGCAGTTAAAGGTTTTGAAAACGTACCAAATCGGGATCTTTTCCAAAAAAATCAAAGTCAGGAAACGTGACTTTTGTTGGTGTTTCCTTATGAATTAGACATCGCTGATTACGATGCTTTTAGTTTCGCGGCGATCCGACGAGAATTAACCGAGATACGGGCAGTTAAAGATTTTGAAAACGTTCCAAATCGGGATCTTTTCCAAAAAAAATCAAAGTCAGGAAACGTGACTTTTGTTGGTGTTTCCTTATGAATTAGACATCGCTGATTACGATGCTTTTAGTTTCGCGGCGATCCGACGAGAATTAACCGAGATACGGGCAGTTAAAGGTTTTGAAAACGTACCAAATCGGGATCTTTTCCAAAAAAATCAAAGTCAGGAAACGTGACTTTTGTTGGTGTTTCCTTATGAATTAGACATCGCTGATTACGATGCTTTTAGTTTCGCGGCGATTTGACGAGAATTAACCGAGATACGGGCAGTTAAAGATTTTGAAAACGTACCAAATCGGGATCTTTTCCAAAAAAATCGAAATCAGGAAACGTGACTTTTGTTGGTGTCATAACAATCATAGACTTACTCATGGCAGATGTGAGCAGTATATTCACTAATAAAAATTTGAAGTTTTCCAGAAAACCCACAGCAATTCCCACTTCAATTTAAATTGAGAAGTTTTTCTAGGTGAGAATTGATGGCAATATTGGAGGCAAAATCGAAATGAACAAGTTAATGAGACATTCAGGTTTTGTACGTTTCCAGGTAATCTTCCAACTTTTCCCAGATTGTTTCAAATCCCTTAGAGGTGAGAACTATGGCAATAATGTGTTTCTAGTGCTATGAAAGAGTATAGAGTAATCAGAAATTTACCTCAATTTTAAATGAGCAAGTTAATCTGGAATTCAGGACTTGAAATCTTCCAGATAAACATTGCATCATTTCTCCATCTTGAAACTGGTCAAAAATAGTTATGCCACTTATTTTTTGGGGGAATATGGAGTTTTTAACAAAATTAGGCATTATATGTTAAACTGTAGATATTACTACAAACAAAAGGTATCAGAATCGATGTCATTAACAAATATTTGAGGTATTTCAGAAATGCTTCCAAAACTCCTTATTCTCCTCAAAAAATTTAAAGTTGAAATTGTGAGACTATGAAACAGTAATCAGAAATTTACCTCAATTTTAAACGAGTCAGCTAATCTGGAATTTAGGACTTGAAATCTTCCAGATAGGCTTTCCATCATTTCTCCATCTTGAAACTTGTCAAAAATAGTTATATCACTTATTTTTTGGGAAATAAGGAGTTTTTAACAAAATTAGGCATTATATGGTAAATTGTAGATATTACTACAAACAAAAGATATCACAATCAATGTCACTAACAAATATTTGAGGTATTTCAGAAAATCTTCCGAAACTCCTTATTCTCCTCCATTTTTAAAAATATTTAAAAAAATTTTAAGTTGAAATTGTGGGACTATGAAACAGAGTTTACTGTTAACAGAAACTAACGCAGATTTAATTTGAGTAGTCGCATCAAATATTCCAAATTTCAAGGATTTTCTAAAACGACAAACACGTTTCAAACATCTCCAACACTACACATCTTTAGAAAAGGTATGACGGTGTGATAAAGCAAAGTTCATTGCAATCATAATCGTAAAAGTTCCTTCAAAATTTCCATGTATTCATACCACACCATTATGCCTCCGTAATAGCCAGCAAAATTTCATCTATTGAAATGAATTCAACATTGGCAGTCTCCCAGTTTGAAAAAGAAATCCAATACTCCAAGCTCCCAATAACTCTTCAACTAATTACAGCAACTGCACGAAACAGTGTTTTTCATCCCCTGTGACGTTGCGCACAATCAGTTTATCCTCGGAAGACATCAAAAAGAGCTCAGGCTTAAGACCTCCTCGCTACTCGTCACTATGGGAAGACGGACGACCTCCCTCATTTCCCTACAATTAAATCCGACTCGATCCTCCGCCGAATCCGTCTTCCTAGCCAGCTTTTTCTAACCCTCCTCCCACTATCACCTCGTGGGACCTCAACTCTCTCCGCCAGAGGGGAAAAACGGGATCTTTCCGCGGATGGGGAAAAGTGCAAACACGCCGCCGACCGAAACATACCCGTGGCGGCGGGTTTTTCTATGCTTAATCGAAACTTGGATACGCAGGGTGATTCCCTAGTAAAGATAAGGGTGGAAAGTAGATTTGGTGTTATGAAGAAATAATGAGCAGGTTCATCATTTTCTTCAGACGTAACAAAACGATTCTAAGCTGGAAAATGTGGTAGAATAAGGTTGTTCCGACGAGCGGTATTTTAAATTGCATGTGGTAACAAAATATTTGAGTACGTCCACGTATGTAAATTTTGATTCCTCAGTTTTTGTAGCACATTTGAAGCCAACTTAAAATTTCCTAAATTTCGGGTTTTAGTGCCAAAATTTCTAATGCTGTAACTCAGACAATTTGTGGAAATTTTGAATTGTTAAGGTCTCTAACTGTTTTCCAACTTCAAGAAATATACGAAAATGCCTTGAACATTTTTCAAAGATCAGCTCTAAAGTTAAGATGTAAAAAAACATAACATCAAAGCAAGCAACAACGGACTCGTCTTGATTAATAAATACCTTCGATCCTTGTTATGGGACCATTTAAACAACTTACTATGTACTATAAAAATTAATAAAGGCCATTATTTATTCAGAGTACTTACAACACTTATATTAGTAAATAATATGAATTTTTCCTGCCATTTAACAGATAATTAAAAACTACAGGTATGCTCACAATATTGTCTTACTTTTTGAATAGTGACTTTACTCCCAGATTTGTTCCAGTTTATCCCGATTTTTCCTTAAATACCCATCATGAATTCAAAAGAACAATATTTTTATATAGCGTTAAAACTTCTCGGCAAACGTACTACCTGCGTTTACATGAACATCTCTTCATCGTCTCAAACCCACTCTTCACCGCCAAACTTGGTAAATAGTCCAATGAATCACCCTGTATAAACGCGATTTGGGTCGCGAGAGGGGGGATTACACGACGGTCGCCATCAATCAGAGGGAGGGCGGCGAAGGGCGCGCTATTTGAAAAATGAAGGAAGAGAGGAAGAAAGAGAAAGAGATACGTTCGAGGCTTTTATTTTTATTATATTCCTGGGGAGAAGGGAGCGCGTCGTTTATCCGAGGGCGAGGACGGCGACAGGTCTTCTTAGGCGACGGACGGAGGGCGCAAAAGTTGTGGAAGGAAATGGTATAAGGTGAATGGGTAATGCATGGGCTTTAGTAACTCCCAAGTAGGTGCACATACTTTAAAGTAACCTCTTTACTATAAACCACCCGGCGGTATGGTCGATAGTTTATCGCACACACCAATATCCAAGGAACCCATGAAATATAGATTAGGGATAGGAAGACTTTGTTCTAGTACATTGGACAATTACATCAAGCAGTGGAAGTATAGATTTACCTTTTTCAAACGATATGTTATCATACAATGAGATGTCGAGGGATAATACTAAATAATTATTAAACCATTATCACCACTATTGTCTATTTTAATATTTCTTGCTCTCAGAATCCTCTGGTCCCAAAATATCATCTTTAGGCTCCAATGATAATGAACGAAAAAATATTGTAATATTAATGGAAACTGACTAAAAATTCCATTTTATTCCAATTTGTTCGGTTCAGTTAATCATTAATCAACTGGACAAAATGTGCCTTTCTACATACGAAACTCATTTAACCATCTAAACAATTTTTTGAATTAAACTTTGAATTAATTTAGCAAACATTTGCATAACCTCCAGAGGAGGTTTTTGTATTTCGTTCCAAAATGTTTGAGTTGCATTTTTCAGTGTATTTTTCTCCATCAATGCTCTTATGATATTGCTTCCAAATTCTCAGGAGAGAAATCCAAATGGGAACAACGAAAATTGATTCTAGCGATATCCTGCTCTTCATAATTGGTAGGCCGAGAGCAGCTGCTTCAAGTGTTCATGGTACAATTTTCTGATTTACTGTTCATAAGAAAATAGTGGCAAAAGTTTTCGAATGTATACCACCCTCCACACCCTGTTGCCCTACAGTAGACATCTGGAAACAGTTGTGTAATTTGCGGCGCAATGAATATTTGCTCGTTCATTTTTGTCCCGCTTATACCTGAAAAGTTTTAGTTTGAATATGAGAAAGATCCAATTTACTATTCAGTTCCATAAGCAATATTTCATGAGTCCTAGCTTAGTATGGAGGCAAAAATAACTTTCCTTCTGAACTAATGCTATTCGTGCTGCATTTGTAACATCTAGTTCAGTATTGTTGCGTGCGTTTAAGTTTATGTATGTTATTTGCTTATTGTATGGCTGTACCACTCACATAACATGTCGTTTGTGGAACATTTCCATGAAATTTGAGGGCGGTTTAGCAATATGAATGGCAACTCAACAGCATATGTCAAAGTGCTCACACCATTGTGTAGGTTACAGTTTGAACAACATAAGTGACAGGGGAATATCCAATAATGTAATGTATATCTAACAACGGGTTAACCATAGTGTGTTACTAATAACTTGACTATTGTCTACGAGTAGTCAACGTGGATGTAATTTGGTACACAAACAATAGGAAGCCGGAAATTAAAATTAGACCTAGAGACATATTGAAGATTAACGTAACCTTGTTGTCACGTAACAAAAATTGGTGAATAAAATGACTGGAGATTCACAGAATAAACATAAACTTGGTATGCTCAACTATCGAAGGTGTGATTTGTCTGAACTCTCTTCCAATCAATTCCTTTGGCAGATTTGTACTATGCCACATCTCTATTCTATCGCAGAATAAAACTTCTACTAAGACAGTCTACCAGGAACCTTCACGATGAGTACAAAAATATTTTTGGTTTACAATAACGAAAACTTGGAAAAAAACTATCCTCATTCAGAGTAATTGGATTCCTACTTATCCGGTTATTTTGTCTGAAAATAGTCTCAACGTCCAAAACATATGAACCCGGTGCAAGTAATGATAACCAATTCAATGAGACTAAGGTTAGTACGATAACGAACAATAACGAAAAGAAAAGAAATCCTAATAGTGTATTACATATTGGAGTCTGGTATGAATAATATATGAATGCGACCAAAAAGAGGTTGCAATAAGGCATTAGTAAAACGACAACACAACAGTATTCAAAGACAAAAGTCATACTTAATGGAAAACATTCAACCCAGTCATATTACAACACACTCGACGCTGCAAATGAGGGAAAAAGAAGAGCAATGAGAAGTTCTCCACCTAAAAACAGGATAACCGAAGCTCACTATAGAGCATCTGTAATTTCGCATGAAGCATATCAGCTTGTTATATCCTGGGAATTCGCCGGTCCCCTAAAACCGTCAAAGGGCTGGTTCCAAACGTCGACCCCCCGTTTCGGTTTTTATCAACGGGAATAAAAGTAATCTCGACACCCGTCGAAAGGACGGATGTTCCCCTCACCGGGACTCTTCCTCGCGACCGCCATCCCCGTGCATAATACGCCGCTTCCCTCCGAGAACGTATCTGGTATTCTTTCGCCGAAGGGTTGGGGGTACGGCCATACATCAAGCGATAAGTGCGGATTACGAGACGTAGGGCAAAAGAGATAAACGGCCGAGGAGAGTGAGGAGGTGGCGGGCAGTGGTGGCGGTGGAGATATGATTTGTGACGGTCCACTCCGGGGACGGGATATTACGGACTCTCCTAGGAAGGTCCCCTCGTATTAACAATTAGCCGAAGGAGGAAGTTCGGCCCGTCTCGGGAATAATTAATTAGGAAATTAACGGATGAAACCCGGAAAAAGATCGATCGAGGAGCGAGTGACCCGTTCGAGGATATCATGTTTTTATTCAATTAGATGCTGTTAAAGGGGGGTGTACACGATGACTATTAATTAGCGTTGCGTTCAATGAGTTTCACTGAAGGAGTATAAATAAAAGTCAAATAAAATAAAGTCCAATACCCCCCTTTGGAACTTCTTCAAAATGATTTTTGATTTGATTTTTCAAAAAAAAAAAAATCAAAGTCTAGAAACAGTACATTCGTTGGTATATCTTTATGTAAAAGGGGACGCTGATTCCAACGCGCTTAGTTTCATCGCGATACGACGAGTATTTACCGAGATAAAGGCGAGAAAAGATTTTGGAAAACTTCCACGGCACCCCCCTGTGAACTTTTTCAAAAAACCGAAAGTCAAGAAACAGTTAATTCGTTGGTGTATCTTTATATAAAAGGGGACGCTGATTCCAACGCGCTTAGTTTCATCGCGATACGACGAGTATTTACCGAGATAAAGGCGATAAAAGATTTTAGAAAAGTTCCTCGGCACCCCCCTGTAAACTTTTTCAAAAAAACGAAAGTCAAGAAACAGTTAATTCGTTGGTGTATCATTATGTAAAGGGGGACGCTGATTCCAACGCGCTTAGTTTCGCAGGAATCGGACGAGGATTTACGGAGATACAGGCAGTTAAAATTTTAAAGTAAACAGGTGGAGTACAGGGTCATTCACAAAAGTATTGTTAATGAAGTTAAATGAAATATTTATGGAATCAACAGCAATCCTGTGGAGAGACGAACATCTGGAATGGTTAATGTAAGATATGGCGACAATTGTCATTGGTGTGGTCTGGAAACGATACCGTATTTTCGCTTCTCTAATATATGTTTTGTGTACTGTACTTTTTAAAAAACGCAGGGATAAGAGGCAGGACGATTTCATACATTTCTATTGTTCTCTCTACGTTCTTACGTTCTTTGTAGATAAGTCATATTAAAACGAAATATGTAACAAACATGAAATACACCGACGATCCTCAATCGATCAATGTAGCGCATAGATAACCGGCATTCCAATTACAATTCCGCTTCCCTGCCAGGCAACGTTAATACCGTATTAATAATCGCATATTGTTCGCTAACAACAATGACTGCACGTAATAACAAAAATTCTTCCAATTCACCGTAAATCGATGAAACTCTCCCGCACTTCCTCTCTCTTCCTCTCCTCATCGCTTACTAATTAGTCGTTTGTGTCGAACACAGAATATATCTTGACTCCGATCACCGATATTAATTAGAGATGTAAATTTGTCATTGATTATCGCTTGTAGTGTATAGTTTGTTCCCGTCGACAATATATTCATTATTAGGGGGCCGTGACAATCGAGCAGGCGGGGAAGTTGCGAAGGGCGACCGGCTAATGGAAATACGGGAGAATCGGATTATCCTGCGGCAATGGTAATAATCCGCCTCAGAAGAAATATCTCGTGGCGGGAATTCGCGGAGATTCCTGCCGGGCGCAGAAGCGCGTGTGGTGGGAGAGATTTTTCTCAGCGGCCTAAGTCATAACTCGATCGACGCGCCCCCACGTCCCACGGGACCCGACGGTACCTCGCGTTCGTTTAATCCGGTTCAGGAGTTTCCGGAGTTCGCCAGTTTCGCGAAGGGGCTGGATCCGGTTTTGCATCTGATGTGGCAACATTATGAAATTAACTGACGCTTTCAAATGGAAACTCTTAAATTGTTAGTTATACGGATGAAGTTGATATTGTAATATAATTATTATCCATTAGTCTACTATCTATTATCTTCCAGGCGTACCTGTGCGTTACTATACAGTGTGTTTCCATAATAGAAACTAGGGATTTAGTACCACGATTCTCAAACCAGAAAGCGTTAAATGTATTTATAAATCCCGACGATCATTCGCGTTATCGTCCCGTGCACATTATCTTCTCCGCTCTGCGGAGTTGCTCGCCGAAATAATTTGAGTCGAACTTCGCATAAATAAGTTGTTTCTTGTTTCCCCTACATTAATTACCAGCGAACTCTATACTTTATTCCATAATTACGGGCGGAATTTTCCCCGGGAGCCATTTCAATATTTCAAAAAGTTTCCCTTAATTGGGAAACTCATAGGGAACGAGAGAGGGAAAGAGAAAAAGGGGGCGAGAGGGACGAAGGGCGGCGGAGGGAACAGGCACAAATATCCGCTGCCGATTCTTTTAATTCAGACTTTAAATCTCACGGGAGCGGACCTTCACCCCTGATTTCTATTTCAGAATTTCCGACCACACACACAAGCGCATGGATCGATTTTCAGGCATTGGATAGTAGTCCGGTAATATCAGTGTAAGAATGCATCGAAACACTATTACCACCTACTAAACTTAAAATTTACCAAAAATAATAATGATGAAAGCTCTAGTAACGCTTTTAGATAATAACAATGCGGTATCCAAATTACTAACGTTTCCTTTGACATATACACAAGCATCTGCACGCAGTATTTTTCCAATAGCAATTTTCCTTTGGAAGTAAAGGGCATTAAAATTGGATCTATGAGACACATATTCTCCACCTGAATGACGTCATCTAAGAACAACTCTTTAATTAGTTGAAAATGTTCTTATAACCATTCATATAAGGATCAAATTATAGCAAGTTAAAGAAAAATAGTAGATCAACTAAAATACAGCGAGAAAGGCTCTGACACACTTCATTACGTTCGTACATCACGTTACTAAGTTTCTTACTAATAGAGTACGCCCATCAAACTTCCGTTTTTCCACAGAACATTCCCTATTTGACCGGAGTACGTCGCGGATCGTTTTTTTACGGATTCCCTATGCTAATTCCAACTTTAGGGAATTTTTGACGTTAAAGGGAATTAATTAGTTCGGCATGGAATGTTCGAGCTGTAATTACCGGCCGGACCAATCGTCGGACGCTACGACCGTTCAGACTTTACGATCGCAGGATTTTTTTATTCGATTACGAGGATAAAATGGAGTAATTGAACCGGTGTGACTTTAATTGAAATATTTGAAATTTTGGGTAACGTGACAGAAAAACAAAAATTGTATGTATTTGATATTGGTAAGGGTCAATGCGATGATGGGTAATTAATAATTTTGAATTATTCAATCACTTATTAAAATATTTGTGTAACAACATACCAACAAAAATAAAGTGCAATTACTATAATTTCCAGGTATTTTATCATAATTATTATTGATAATTGATAATATCCAGAATTGGAAAAATTTTTAATATTAGTGACCCATATGAAAGATGCTCTCAAGTCTATTCTACAAATTACCATGACATAGCAGAAAGATTTTATTTTTCTCTCACTTCCAAGAGTTGAATAGTCTATATTGCACCATAAATTTTAAATTAAAATTAGTTAATATTACCAGTACTTTATATTCCATATATATGCCTTTGTAAACAATAATCGATACAAGTTACAAAATGTGCTTACTTTTTTCCTTATGAAGCTTAGTCGATGACTATACGTCATTTACACAGCCGCAGTCTCGAGGATTTCACTGATGACAAAACGTCAACCATTTTGTGCTGTCAACGTTATGATTATCAGTGAGTCAATTGTCATCGATATAGATTTAATGCATACTATAATATCCAATCAAACCGCTCTCAATATATCACGTACAGACAATACGCTAATGGGTAATACTGAATGACCTCCTAATAGGTTACGACATAGTGCTCTCGTATAACGATAATTACGCATCATTAATTTTCGAAGAGGTCGGCAGTGAATCGAATTATAGTTTAATCGATCAGGGCACCTCGAAAATTTTATTACTTCAGTGGTTCTTGGCATAGTTTTAATCCATTACATTTGCTCGATTGATTTTTTGAAAATTATTAATGGCCCGACAGGCATTGTCATATTAAAAAGGAGAATTTGATTTCTTGAAGGCGAGGAAAATTATTTTCCAACATGGCTGATCAAAGTTATATGATAGTCAACAAAATTATTAATTTATAATTTGGAGTTATAATTTATAAATAATTTTTTTTTGTAATTAAGGAGAAAGCTTCATTAATTCGGTAAAATGATAATAATGGTTCCAATAGTAAGTTACATTATGCAACACTTAATAATAACAAGCAGTTACAAGCTATGCCCATGAATCTTTAGCATATTTGAGAACTACATGATACATTTTAAGAGAAGAGGAGGATTTTAAGAGAATAGAACTGTTATTGATTTAAACAGAAGAAATCGTGGCAGAACTGGTCATGATTCTTCTGAAAACAATACTAATAAATAACTTATTTCCAAGTTATTCGAAATCGAGTTGAAAATATGTTTCATATATTTTTTAACCACGTTTTTAGAGCAGTAGGCGAGTTCTGCCACGATGGTATCGGCAGGCGTATTTAAGACGATATGATCAAACGATTGTTTGAAGTTTAGTTAAAATATTGGTAGAACAAAAATTTGAGCTGTTGTTGACCACATAATTGTACCGAAAACGTTCTGGCAGAACTTTAGTCAAAGTCTCGTTCAACGATAACTCGAGTTATGCTAAATCGAGTTTATAGATAAGGTGGTGGTACTTGTATTCCGGAAAATGGAGGAATAAAGCAAAATTATCACAATTAAGATAATACCATGTTCTATGCAGAAACAAAAAACGCGGTGAAGTGTCTCACAAAAGGTTCGAGATAAAATTGATCCCTTTTTGAACTCTACAGGTACTCCTTTGTTCCAATTGTTTTAAAACGAATTTGAAACTAGCGAATGTGGAGTTATGTTATTTCTGTAATTCTCGAGAAAACTAGTTACTTTATACACTGTGGATATTTTTGTGACGTCGACTTTGTTGCCAGTTATTCTAAGCAGAGTTTCAAACACGGTTATGTACGTTTCGTGCCTATCCCTCGGGAGAAGCCCGAATAAAACAAATTATAATGATACCATACAACTGGGTTCCCTCGTAAAAAAAAGAAAAAAGCTAATTACCTGCACAATATCCCCGTGGGCCTGTCCGTTGGCGGTGAACGTGAGGTGGCACAGGAAGGGGATCCTCCCCTCGGCGGACTTAACGACGCGCAGATCGTACGTCTTACCCACGTCGCCGTAGTAGGTCCGGTTGCAGACTGGAAAAAAGGAAAATGGGGGAAATGTTAAAAAAGGAGAAGACTCAAGTCCCCCCCGAACGATAGTTAATAAGACGGAAATTCTTTGTGTGCCGTCCTGAGCTCGTCGTTCGTTCCTTGTTGTTTCCGTGCTGGGTTACGGTCGAAGCTAATTTGAGATGCGGCAGGGCGGTTCTCGTCGGGGGGATTAAATTATTCGTCATACAGCCGTTGCGATAAGCGACAGAGATTACTAGGAAAAATTTATAATTTGCTTCGAAACTTCCACATAACGGTCAACTGTGAAAATATATTATAACGACAGGCACCGAACATTGCTTATCGCAGTACTCACAAAATCAATGTGCAGGGTATCAATTTTGAAACTCTGTATTTAATACTATAATTAGATACTAAGTATTTATGACCTTGTTACAACTAACATTTTTAAATAACCTTAGGTAAGTTCAAATACATGGACGATTTTTCTTTTTAATGCCTAATTACTTTTAGGTCCTTTACATACTTTAATTCCCTACATAAAACATTTCTCTTATTATTGAGCTCGAAGTTAATACGAATAGAATGGAAAATTTATATATTCATTTAATACGATATACTGAGCTGAAGTTCTTTGCGACTCTGTGAGGAAATTATTGACAATTTTCTTTCAATAACCACGTTAACCAGCACATTATTAAGAGTCCTTTTTATTTACTACATTCACTCCTCACTTCCTCCTTTTATATCTGTGATATAATTAGCATCCTTTGCTATATTCCGCTTATTAGCTTTTATATAACGTCCTATCCAACTATTTCCTTCGTGTTCGATCAGCTGGACTGCTATACAATCCAATTATTTTTTAACGCTCCCATCATTTCCTGTATTTGTTCCACTCTAGACGATGCTACTTGTTCTTTCTATCCAGCTATTGCTGCAATTTGAGAGAATCTACGACGAGGCACCCCTGTCGACGTTTCACTTCATCCATTGTTGGCACGCCTGGCGCTTTCAGCAGGTGTCTCCTCCCGGGAAAGAATAACGCGAGAACAAAGGGAAACTATCTACATTTTTGACTGCCATCAAAAGCGGAAGATAAAAGAAACTCTCTCGACGTCCTCTCGCGATTTAATTAAAGAACATACAGATCCACCTCGCAGAAAGCGATTACTGTTTGATCCAATCTTTGTAGCACCATTCGAGAAAGAAAAGTAATCAGCACTTTTTAGCACGTAGCGCGTCAGGTGACGGGTAAGGAACGTTTTCTCGTGTAGTACATAG
The DNA here is from genome assembly GCA_963576515.1 of Cryptocephalus primarius. NCBI lineage: Eukaryota > Metazoa > Arthropoda > Insecta > Coleoptera > Chrysomelidae > Cryptocephalus > Cryptocephalus primarius. The sequence continues at coordinate 20,344,142 of OY754937.1, read as the reverse complement.
TGAAAATCTTAATGGAGGTATACGAATTTTTAAAGTTTTCACGTTAATGAGAGGCGTTTCCTGCAGGCTAACGTGCCATTACAGGAGATTGAAGTATTTTGTCAAAAGCATGATTTGTTAATCATCAAAAGGATGTAGAGGAGAGAATTATACGTGAAATGTTGTCGTTGGTGTGTGGACCTTAGATCTTTTTAGGTGTAATTTATTTATCACCATATTAAACCAGTGCGTACAGTTTTTTTTTAAATATGAGAAACGTATTTCAAGCAAAGAATTCGATACAAAGATGGATGGCAGTATTTGCATCCATTATTTTTTGTTTTAGCGCCATCTGTCGTAGTTCATGAAAATATCGAGCGTGTGTAAGTTAGATAGATATTGCATTGCAATGTTTTTAAACAAACAACAACGTTTGTTGTCTATAAACACTATGCTGACAGCGCGTAAAGTTAATAACATGCCTAGACCACCCTGTACACAGGCAATTTAGTATGCCTCAGTTTTCAATAAACAGACGTAGAACCAGAACACACCGTATATCATCCTTCAACAACAACACATTTGCGCAATTTTAATTTAGACGAAGTTGACTATTCGTTTATACTTCAGGTTACCCGCCGCTGTCCACGGCGAGAATTAAAACCTCGCCTTGGCTCTTCCCGGTCCCTTTTCCGTTCCCTCTCTTTCTGCCTGTTTGCGGAAACTCCGGGAAAGTGTCATAAAAAGCGGTCCCGGAGCGAGCGATCGCGCGACGTTCATTTCGTCAGAATGCACGCCTCGTTAACGTCCCCGGACTCTGGTCCTTTGTGTCCCCGGACTTGTTAGGATAGCGCGAAGAATTAACTTCTATTAGGGATTCTGCTTGACGTTTCCTGTAGGATTTCAATGGCGAGAGCCGGCCTTTGATCGGGACGATGCTCGTTTAATTGTCTCCCGCGAAACGCCACGGTTTCCTGTGAGCTTAATGGGCAATCATCGAGGATGAGCGAGAGGAAGTTTTAAGGAGCAAATTTATAGTCATTCACTTAAGAAATACTCAAGTAGGCCTTGGTGGAAGAAACCTTGGTGGAACCTCAGATAAGCTGTTCGATAGTGACAAGATTTCCTTGCCTCCGCCAAGGAACACTTAAGAAGGTAAAAGTTCTAACAACAGCGCAAATCGTGAGTAAGGAACTGGTCTATGGAGTATTATTTCTATTTCTATGGTTCTACGAGCGTGTCAAAGCGAAATTATAGACTACAACTAAGTATAACTTGTAGTTAGACTAAGAAAAAGTTAATTTAAACCCTCTACCCTCTATTTTAGGCACCTAAATCGTTCTTTCCAGATTCCCAAATAACTTTCGAAGATATTTCTGGAGCTTCTATGGGCCCTATTATAATTTCTTTCTGCATGTGTATTAGGATGTACAACTGGTGTTAGCAGATATCTTTAAGTGCATAGCCATTGTCATCTAAGATTTTAACAGTAACACCACATGATTTATAACAGATTCATATTGCAAATTTGATGCTAAACAAATAATTATAGGCTGACCTGGCATTTCATTATTTTCATATTTGACACGAACCCCACTTCCCTGAAATATCGTGTTAACATGAATGGACCCTGTATACCTAGCGACAATATCTAATATTTGCATTCTTGGGCCACATACCACATGGAAATAACACTTTTTAAACAATTTCATCAATCATTATTGAGATAATATAAGTATCTGTAAATTAATGGAGCAAATTCTCCTTCTATTTCTGTATATTTGACCTACAGCACCTCCAGGATTTTTTATTGGGATGTGGGTACAGTCTATACAAGATGTTACACCAGGAAAATTGGCAATTTGATTAAATTCATTCATAAGAACTTGATAATGGAAAGGGTTTTCTGGGAATTTTACGACATTCCTCATTTCTTCTGCCTATTGATCCCTTCTGCCTATCATCTATTGACTCTGAAATCTTTTTTATTATTAGAGACTTTATTATTAGAGACTATTATTAGAAAATAAATATGAAATAGTAGAATAGATCAATAAAGTTCAAAAACTTGAATGAAGCATAAGTAATTATTCTTTTTCTAGATATAAATACGTATATAAAAATGCAACTTGCCTTGGAATTTCCTGTACCATAGTATCGTAAACTAATTAATAATTGGATAAGTGGATCCACTGGCAAACCTCTATTATTGGGTTTATGAAGGGCATCATTAATCAGAGGCAAAATAATATGTACAAAATACAGATGGAACAGTAAGTACGCCTACTTTGGACTCAATATGTGCAACTAGGTATAATAAAGCCTAGAAGTTCAGGTAAAATGGTGAAAATGCTTGGAGACGTCTGTTCTGTTGATTTTTTTTTAAGTAAATTTATTGCTGAACAAAAAGGTTCAGGGAGGAAAACCTCTTATCCTCGTTGTTCGAGGATGACGACGAAAGGCAGTTACAAACCTTCAATTTCTCTTTTAATCAACAAATTCAACATTGAAGGAATTGCAAGGAATTTTTATAATTATATTGTGAGACAATTATTTTGCTAATAACCACCACTGAACAAAAGAGTGATAAGGTGAAGATCCAGAATCACAAGTGCAATATATAATTAGAAATCAATAACTCAAAACAGTAAAAATTAAAGAAACTCGAGAAAGGACAGAAAAATATGTATGAAGGGGCCGAAGCGAACTCCACAAACGATCAGTATGCTCTCTTAATGAAGGCGTTTTACATCGATATTCCGTTCTAGCCCCTAGCTAGCGCCTTAGCACTTGCCCCCACAATTACAAATACATCAATTATTTAAGTCACTGACCCAATTCAAACTTTGTTCCAGTAGTTCCCTCCCCGTCGGTTAATCGAAGCTTCCGGACTCCCGGAGTTTTATCCGCCGCGGTCGCGGAAAACAAAAATACAAACGCCCGATCTGTATGACTCGTTAATGGGGATGACCACAACGTTATCCTCTGGTAATATGGAATCGCCGCAACGCGCTCTATGCGGTCGTCTCCCTTTACGATCGTAACGCGCAATGATTTTTATCGGCGTCGGAACGAGGAATCCGGAGGTCCTCGTCGGATACAAGTTTTTAGTCAGCGGGAGTCCGAAACGGTCGTCGTAGTTGTCTCGATTAGGGACGTTAGGATAAATTAATTTAAATTTTACGTCGCAGGGAATCACCGATGTAGTGGATGGTTGGGTTTTCCCGTCGAAAGACCACGAAGGAATTGGTGCTTGATATAGTGGAACTGAAGCTCGTAGAGATCAGCAATATAAACTAGTGAGAAACTTTTGACTACTTCCTGTACCCATTTATCCATTATTAATAACTAGGTGTCTAAATCTACTAATGCCTAAATGACAAATGTCATCACGCATAATATTGTCAAGACCACGAGATCTCCACAACTATCAACAAAACAAGAGATGGTATCATGGCTCAGGACAAGGTGAAGCGATATAAATTTCTATAAACATGCTGACAATCAAGGTGAGAAATGTTTCCATAAACGACATACTTTATACCAACAAGCGCGAAGAACACAAAACGAAATACGAATATAAATAGAAAGAGGAAAGGCGAGAAAAGGACCGGGACCGAGAAGGAGAAAGACCTACTGCCCCGAAGAAGCCCTCTGGCACGCCTCGCTCTGTGCAAATCCGAAGGGCCGGACAACAGCCCTCTATTATGTAAGTCTACTCCATCGCCTCCCACGCTCCAGCCCTTAGGATTCGCTGTGCCCGAATCTTACTTCATTTGTATCTTTTTTAATACCCCTGACCTATTGGTTCTCCGCTCCAGGCGAGAACAAAACTTTTCCTTCATTTTTTTTTTGTTTTCGATCTGTTCCTTTATTCACAACTCGCTTTACCCCCTGTGGCAACTAACCCCCTACTTCACGGGACCGTGACGTGAGGTGAAGACCTCTGGCCCTTATATAAAGCACCTTATTGGCTATACAGTATTATCTGAACTGTAACTATTTTGTTCAGTTCTGTAGATCGGTTGCAATGGTGTGTAGCTTCTGATTACTTTTTCGTGTTTGCCCTCAGAAGACGAAGTTTGCAATTTATTGTTGATGCCTACGTTACCAACATTCCATTTTAATTCATTCTTCCATGCTGTACTCGGTTTACCATTTTTTCTCAAAACTGCGTCCACTTTGCAATCACATTAAATAATACTGTCTCCTTAAAATCTCCAAACTATGTCGTGGTTACCATTTCTTTTTATAAATTATTACATCCTTTTATAGTCAGCTTTTATAGTCAGTCACTCCTAAAGTTATTTAACCATCACATGGTACTTTAGTTGTTTTCTCTTAAGCATTTTTGGATTTTCGTTCCTTATCCTTACTGTTTTCATTGGTTTATTATTACATATTGTACTTCATTGATCTTACACAATCATTTTCTGAAATAAGGAGAGGCGGAAATGTCTCAAAAATATCCAAAGGGTTATAGAAAAGATTAGAATAAAAATTCAAAATTGGGATTTTCAATTGGTTATTATATCAGCAGAAGGTAGGTTTGTGCTTACTTAAAATGCTATTTCATATACATAAGAAGGTCCATAACTCAAATATGTGCAATTAAAAAGTTTGACGTTTGTTTAAACGCATATGAAATCTGTTATTACCTAAGAAATACAATTAAATTTTAAAAGGTACTCACTTGAACCATTTTTCTAAATTTTGCAAGTCCTTCAATGATACATCTCCATTAGAAAGCAGGTCGCAAATGAAAATTAGAATAGACTGAAGCTTCAAAGCATGTAAAACGTTAAGAAAACTCCTCTCGACTGTGTAATATAGTAATAACAAGCGAGTTAGGTATACGTAAGCCATCCGACTCTTCAACGTCGTATTTGAATAATAACTACGCCGCACGTAAAAACCTCGCTGTCCCTTGATGTAATATCAATCCTGTTGCACAATATGAAGTAGTAATAAGGCAAACTCTGGCTGACGTCCAAAAAGTTTCATAGTTCGTAGAGCATCAACGTGAAAGTTCTCATTAAAATAGACCGGACAAGGGGCGGAATACAACAGCAGCAACGAAATGAATAATCTCAAAGAAATATGACGGTTGCAGTATACAAGGGTCAGGATTGAAATCCACTACCACGTATTCGTTAGGAAGGATATTAAAATTTTCATGCGCTGTAGAGGGACAGCGAGGAAATTACATATTTTGTAGAATATGAGAAATGAAGAAAGATTTTTCAGGTAATGTTTAACAAGGATTGACCGAAATAATATTGATAACGTTTCTATACCTTAAACAATCCGTATTTACTTTGATATTTTGATATGTGGCATTTTGTGCAACAATTATTAAAATATTACTGATTACTTGTGGTTTTGTTGTGAAAACGTAAAAATATAATTTTTGTGATATTAAACGAATTGTGAAAAGAAAATGAAAACTAGTGCAAGACCACATATACAGATTACTAATTAGATTACTTTCCTTATTAATTTCCAGTACCGATTCATATTTATAACTAACCATTAATTAACTAATATCTATTGGAATTTGTTTCAACTCATTTAAAAAAAAATCAGCAACAAAAGGTAGAGAAGTTTAAAAATAGTTTGAAATTAATTTTTGAGGGACTGATGTACTTGCAGTTAAAATCAATCCAAATGTAGAGGACCAAAGTCCAAGAGGAAACTCTCTAGCGAGGTATGATGGACATAGTTGCCTTAGATATACAAGATAACAAAGAAATTAATGAAAACATCACTAAGCCCTTTTGAGAACAGGTGGAGTGAGGTGATCAATTTGAACTGCGTGTAAAATATGGGAAAAATGATACTCTATAGATACTCTTAGATAGTTGCTTCACCTGATAGGTAGATTTTTACACATTTTGGCAGATTCTTTATGTATAATGACCAAAGGAACTTTGACAGAAATTATTTAGGTGAATGTGTGATACAGGTGCCTACGAAATGAAACTAAAGTGGAGGGGTGGATAAATAAATAAGTGTAGACATGGAACGAGGCAGCAAAACCAAAAAGAAGGCAACAGCACGTGGTGTTCCCAAGCGGTCACCCATCCAAGTACTACTATCCACGCCCGACATTGCTTAGCTTCAGTGATCAGACGAGAACTGGCGTATTCAATGTGGTATGGCCGTTGCCGTCAAGCAATGTCCCCTCGTATAACTTATAAAAATAGTGTATAAAATAAAGACAAATTAAACGCTTAATAATCACATCGTTCTTGCATTGAATCTCCTTAATCGAAAGATGGGAAACTACTGTTAACCGAGTATAAGCGAATGATCCCGAAATTAGGCCAAATATATCGCAGAAAAAGAAAAAGGAATAATTAAATATTTTATGATATTATACTGCAATCCTTAGGGGCTAGTAATTATAGTTAGTGACAAGAAAGAAAAGCGGGGGATCAAATTAGTTTATGACTTATGTACCAATGAACTCGAAGGCGCTACACAAAATACCCACCACGAGGATGGCTAAAAGCGTCCCAGTATCTGTGGATTGACCACGAAATTTCAGAGCAGCGCTTCTAACGCTTTTTGATGCTCTAATAGCCTGTTTTATTTTATTTATACTGGTACTCCTTTCATTTTCACTCCTGCATGTAGTTGACTACGAACCTGCCCATAAGCCACACGAGCTTTTCTCTACTGACGAGGCCTACACAAGTCCATTCACGACTTCCTTAAAAAGATGAAGGCCAAAAGACAGCAACTCGTTCATCAAATACATGTTAAAATTATCTGGTGTGTCAGACTATTTGCTGAAAGTGAGTATAGCAAATATAGGTATACCAATGTTGAAACAATAGTTTTTTTGGGGACTTGTGGAGGATGCATTTCGGAGGTAATACCATTGGTAAAAATGTGGGACACCCTGAACATTTCCATTGCACACAATCCGAGCCTCGAACAAGTTACAACCAACCATACGTTTCCCTTATCAATATCCTGAACGAGACTCGAACGGGATATTTCATCGAGTTGATTTACCGTACAGTTTCGTAAATAAGATTTACTGCACGGGTCCCGCGAAACTCGCGCGCGTAATCGATACCGCGGAAGTTCGGTCGAGTCCAAACCGGGCAGGATTTAAAAATTCAAACCGAAGCCATGGAGAATTCCCTTAATCCCGAATTTTACGAGGGCACGTAACCAACCTTACGGGTTCCGCGAAGATCGGGGGACGCGTCCGATGGCTAATTGGATTTTTGATAAACGGGAGCAATTGTGAGCGGCTTATAAAACCCGGACAATCCTCGGTCGTTGTACGTGTATGTGTATGTTTTATACGTGGCGTTGTATTGTCGGAAACGGTGCCTGGCGGATATAGGCGCTTATATAATTAACTTTTTTCCTCTCGTTGACGTAGCACATTGCGGATGAATGTGTAATTGCGACGGCGTGCCAAACGCACAAGAGCACGGAAAGTACGATAATTACATACGGAGACCTAACGTTTCTGTTTAACCTTTTTCGGTACACCCAGGGGCACATTGTTGTTTTAACGATGGAGCTGAAAATCCATCATTTTTAGTAGGCTTTAAACACAATCAAAGAGCTACAATGTTGGTGCCAACAAAACATTTCTTAATGATACTTGTGCAAGGATATTAAGCATTAAAATAACTTCCCCACAAAACTAGTTTGAAACTGTCTTTCGGCTCAGTGGTAGAAAACGTCCCAGAAGAAAACTAGTAGATAGGGCTTCAATATGCCTTTCAGCGTTACAAATTCATCAGTTATCACAATTTGATGCATAGTTGGGAAAGAGTATAGAAGATTAAGGTATTAGATATATAAGTATAGTTGCAAAGGTTGAGATAAATCCTCGAAGTCGTTTAGGAGGAAATTAGAAAAAGTAAAATGATCTCAAGGTTAATGTGCCCTTTACAGCGGGTCGGAAAAAATGTGGAAAAATCTGAAATAAATCACTAAGCCTGCTTTTAAGAAAATTAAGATAATCTGTAAATGCTCAACAGTAAAGAGTTCTCTAGTCAAACTTTGGTAGGCATATGTTAAGCAGGTTTGGACGAAACGAAGAAAAATTTGCATGGGCAAAGGGTCCTTCAGGGAAGTTAAGTCATGTTGACAATTATGGTAGCCAATATGGAGTAAACAGCAAATTAAATAAAAAAAAATATCACAAGAAACATTGGACTACTTTCCAAAACAAGCCCAAATATGAAATTTCAGCTAAATTAGGTTTGTGATACCAAAGAAATAGCTGCAAAATGTTTTAAACCAATGCCAAGCCACGTTATTTACAATTTTTTACATTAATTACATGATCACACGACATGGCTTGCAATATAACATAAAAGCGATACACAATATTGTTTGGTGAATTTTACTTGATCGATTTTTGACAATTTAAAAAAATAAGCCGAGCTATTTCGGATTCGTTTCGACTTCCTCTACCAGCAATGGCCTCATCAAGGTTTTAGCCTGTTTTTTAAAATGTTTTTTGTATAGTTTCAGTACTTTTTTCGACTGATTTCTTCTTTCTCTCGATTTCCGGTACCTGCGTTGCCAATTTGCAAGACATCCAACAGAATTTATATGCTCTGAATTCAACAATATCAACCTGATAGAATTTTAAGTCACCCTCAATTATTGGATTTTTATCATTCATTCTCTATTACCGAGTGTTTCGATACAGGCTGACATAAGTAATAATGGTGCGCAGAAGCTACATCTGTCAATGCATTATACACTTTTGGGCCTATCATTGTCATCGACGAGTGGGATTCTCGTTATTTATATAGTTTAATATTTTTGCAGCATCATGTTTTTCTTCTGATCGCAGTTCAATTCGCTACTTATTCAGTCGGTGCTTCTCTACATAAAGGAAGCAATTTTTGAGCAAGAATCAGATAAATTTATTGATAGCCTACCTGCAACATACTGGATTTTTTAACACTTTCGTTTAATATCAACCTAGAACTTATCTTTTATAAAAAGGAAAACTGTAGTCTAGTTTCAGTTTTATATGACAGTCATGGAAAATATCATTATTTCAAAAATAAATTTGTAAGCTTCACAATAAATTATTCTTGTTTAAAATATTAAAAATGTAGTATTTGAAGTCATCGACAGTTTCAGTGCGATCCTGCGATCGCAAAGAGATCAAATAGCTTGTAAAGCCCTGTACTAGGGTAAAAAATTAATTTTAGTAGTTTAGGAATTTTTTTAGGAATTACATAATAGGGTCCTGTCAACATAAGGTAGCATATCCAACCTGGAATGAAATCTATACTCTATATTATATTCTAGTTACCGACGACACACTAAATTCAATTTGCAACGAGCTGTTTCGATGGCTCAAACCGATATTATAATCCTGTCATTGCTATTAATTATATTACTTGCTCCATAGACGTATTAACGGATACGGCACGAAGCGACCGCGATGTTAATTACAAGTCGCTAATAAAATCGTCACAGGAAGTTCGACAAACTACGTGACTGCAATCCCAACTGTACTTATTAATCCTCCCTCGGAGGGATACGAGGAGATTGTCCGACTTTAAAATTAAATTTCACTCGTTATTAGTTATTTCGTCCTCGACGAGGATCGAGTCGTTAACGGATTAGAGGGAGAGGTTACTATTACTACCCCCTTGGTTAAATGGAAAAACCGTCGAATGAGGGGAAACTATTAAGGCGAAATTATTCGGTTCGGTTAGAAGAATCTTGTGGCAATGCTGCTGTTAGTAGTTTCCCTCAGTTGGAAAATTATTTTTAATAAATGCAAGTAATGTCTAATTAACCTTTTGAACCCTACAACTCTGTTGATCCCATTAATTAATATATCAAATTTTTTGTCTCCATCGAAGAGCGACTTTCATCTGATACAACAAGAACAAATTGAATATATTCAATCAATCAAATTGTATAATTCCCCAAGTGGTAAATAGTTCTAATTTCGCATGGGACCGAATCAATTTTCTAATAAATGCAAGAAATTCTGTACAACCCTTGTGCTTATAATCCAGCGTCAAACTTTTGGATCATCCTGTATATTAAGACAAATCTATTATAAACTATGCAGGTCATACTTGATTCTGTGTTTCAATCGAAATTTTAGGAAAATATGCTACAAATGCATTAAATGGCGACAGTGACTTCCCAAAATGGCGGCAGCATATCAACAAAATGGCGAACGTGTCCTTACACTTCGACCGCCATAAAGTTATCGACAATCACCAAATCAATTTCGCTAGTAATTTATCGTACAGCGGCTGTTCTGGTAATATGAAGACGCATTTGCGTCAAAATAAAATGTGTGGACCCATTAAACCGTTCGGATTCACTGAAACGTTTTCCATCAACCGCCTCGGACGTAAAATATTTTATTCTCACTTTTATTACCGTTTAAACGTGCCCTTACGCGCGCACCCCCAAACAATCTACCCCATTTTACTTTACCCCGCGTACGATCATCGCCGGATGTCATTACGTGGCAGCCGAGTACTTCTTATAAATCAAGAGCCTACCCCTCCCCTCGCCGGGAAACTTTCCTGAGCAGTAAAAAATTCCTTAACGTCACAATAACTTATCCGGGCTAACGACAAAAGGATACCGAAGTTTAAACGGGGATTTATTGAATTAGATCGTGAATACATCGACGTGTGTACCGTAAATCATCGAAAGTGGAGAGAGAGAGAAGAAAGGAAAAAATTGAATCGATAACGTCAGTGATATTTTAAAATTTCCATCGGACGTACATCGATACATGTGAGGGCGGAAGGTGGAGAAACTTTCTCTCGCAATCCGTCCGGGGTTTTCTTCCTAATGCCTTTCTCCGAACGGTTTCTTTCATACAGATTCATCATCCGTTATGACAAGTTAACTATCTGAAAGTTCGGGCTCGGAAAATTGTGTCCAGATAGCCGAGAGGAGCGAAGAGGGGAAAAAGGAGAGACGAGGACGATTGCTATGAAGGTTCGTCAGGTCATGTGTCAGGGTCGAATTTCTTAACTTCTGCAACTGTCGTAGGCGATGCAGAGGAAAAATAAGGCTTTCTGGAAAACGGGGACAACAGGGGGAGCAACGGTAAATGAATTATTAAGGCCGTTCAGGGAAATGAAGGAAAGGTGCTCAGAAAACGGAACTGTCACGTATGAGGCGTCTCTTTTCGTTTCTTCCGTGTCTCGTTCTGACGGTCCAATTTGTGTGTACATGCACTAGAGATTAAATTACGGCGAATTTAATTAAATTTCAAGATTGTATTTCTAAACCAAATATAACCTCGCAAGTAGTTAAAAGGTAATGTTTTCTTCACCGAACAAAATAATTTCCAATGTTTGTTTTTTCATCACTCCTCCATTTAGGTGTAGCTAAATATGTATCAACAAAGACAAAGACGAACTATACAAAATCTGAAGGATAAATAAGTGTAAGTTAATAAATAGAAAAAAAAGCATTGCTGTAAAGCCATTTATCTATATATTGATTGAGATGTGAAAAAATAATCGTTTAATAATCAGTTCTCGAAGTATTTAAAATTGATTTTTAATAAATCGAATATATTAATTACTCCCTCTTTTTTTCTTTTTTTTTCAAAGTAAAATAGATAAGGTATGCGTTGTTGGATCAAACCAATGTAGCCAAACTACACATTTTAACTGAATTTTGCAATGAATAATTTGTATTTTTGTAAAGTTTTGTTTTGTATTTTAGTTTTGAGACCCGAAGAAAAGGTGATTTTATTTCTTGTAATTATTGATTTATTTGATTTTTGTTCTAGTCAAATAATAGATGATACTAGACATCTGTGTTATTAATTCGATTTTTAGTACTTTTATTGTTCAAACTTAAAATTTAAATAATAATTTGTTTTGTATTTTAGTTTTGAGACTAACAGGTAGTCATTTCGTTATTTGTATTTATCGTTTCGTTTTATATAGATTTCAATAAAATGTTAAATAGTACTAAAAATTACTAGCAATAATTTCATTCAGTTTCCTCATTATTTAAGCTAAAAGTTGAAAAAAACTTGGTTCCTTTTTCAGTTTCAAAACCAAGAGATTGTTGTTTTAGTTATTTTTGATATTTACCACTTTCATTAATCTTTATTCCAATCAATTACTAATATCGACTTGGTAACTTTATTATTATATATAAAAATGCAACTTTACGAATAGTTAGAAAATTATTTTATTAGTTATTTTTTAATCATTCGATTTTTTTACAAATCGATTTATTTTAAAGAGGGAAAAACTGATTATCTAGTAATCTATTTTTTCCACTCCAAGTCACTCCCTAGCGATAGCTATTCCTGCTTGATAGTAGGAGGTAGTATTTTGACTGTTGGACTGTTGAAGACCGACGCCCTTGCAAAAGTATTTCTGTCCCTCTATTTTCCTTCCAGAATTTAGTTAAAAAGCGCGGTGCAATTTATTTTTACTAAATTTTTATACGTAGGAACGTTTGTCTCAAATTGATCCTTTGAGTATGGATATACCTGTGGAATACATGTTCACCAATTCAACGAAAACGCAATAAAAGTGGGTCTCAGAATGAATTATTCTAAAACAAAAGTATTAGAAAAGGTGGGTATTTAAATTGACAACACCCATTTTAAATACGTTACAAAGTATAATTACTTAGGCCACACCATTACATTTGGAACAGAAAACGGAGCAAAAGAAGTTATAAGACGTATAAACCTCAGCTGGTAATCACTAACACTCTAAGTAACACCTCTATACCCATAAACTTCAAGCCTAAAGTATACGACACACGCATCTCTGTTGTTCCACATACGGTCTAGAAACAATAGCCCTAACTCAGGTAATTACAAACAAATTACGAATGATGTATGAAACGACGGAAGAGCAATGCTAGGCATAAACCTAAGCGGCAAAATAAGAAATGAGGAGTTTCGAAGGAGAAATGGAGTAAAGGATATCATCCAAAAAATCGCAGAACTAAAATGCCAATGAAAGGATAGATTGTTCGACAGGCAGGACGACCAGACTTTTATAGTAGCGACCCAGGGAGAGGAAGAGGTATAGGCAGACCACCATTGCGATGGATACACTACATAAGAAAAATTGTGGGCAGAGACTGGCAATATTAAGCACGTGGCAAGGATATATGGAAGACTATAGGACAGGCCTAAGTACAGCAGTGGACGAAGATTGGCTGAGAAATTAGAAGAAGGAGAAAGTGCCGATATCAACCTTCACTGCAAGACTCAGATAAGTTTAAACTAAATAGTCCATATTCACTAGATAATTTTCACAGAAATTTTTTTCGCTGGAATAATCCCTTTTTTCCACCGGCCTATACGTCTCTTATCGGCCTCCTCGTGTCCGATCCGCGATACTGCGCCGATAAGCCTGACCTCCGGCCGATTAACAGGCCAAGGCAGATGCAGCAAACGAGGCGCGCGGACGCCGGGAAGAATGTCGGCCGTCCCTCCCTTCCTGCTGTCACTCGCGCTACTCTACCTAACCCTATACGATGTGATCGACTGCCAGCAACTCCTGCTGAAGAAGGGCCACTACAGGACGGAGAGGAAGGGCCCGAAGACGCCGCTGGCGAACGTCACTCACATCGACGACGAGGTCATATCGGACGTGAGGTAGGTGGAGGTTCGCCCTTATGAGCAGCCAATGGGAGGGTCGATGATTAGCAGTTCAGATAAACCCTTCAGTGTGATGCTTGGAATATGTTCGGTATGTCAAAATTTGGAAGTTGGTAACTGTTTCGGACCGTGAAGGAGGATTATTTTACATTTCATATATATCAGGTTTTAATTCATTTGTAAGGTTGAAATTTTGTGAGATTATAGGCGACAAGACGTAAGGCAAATAAATACATAACCATAACAGGACGTGCAAGGGAAAATTTAAGAGATTGTTTTGACAGAAAAGTTCTACAGAAAATCACTATGTGGTAATCGGTTTCGCTGTTAGTTTCCAAATGAACACTTGCAAAGGTTAATGCAAGTCGGCCGAAGAGTTTATTTAGTTGTAATCAAATTTATAATTCTTGAAGATAGTGAAGTTAATAACATTCTTTGTTTTTGTGATTGACGTGACTAAGGTTCTTTCCCGAAATAAAAACAAGTGAGTAAATTAAATGCAATAGATAGAGAAGAAGGTTTAGGAAATTTTAGTTGTTTTTGAGATGTCTTATGGTGTTGATCTTACTTACAATTAGTGAATTTAAGGGGCGTTTGAAAGAAACATAACAGCACGACGATACATATATATCGCGACTTGACTATAATGCATTTCGAAGTGTACATTTTTCGCACTTTTCTCCAAACGTATATGAAAATCGAAGACAGCCAAGTTGTAGGGTTTGATGTCCTCTTTCAAAAACTGTTTGAAAAATTAAAATCGGCACATCTCACTTAATACGCTGTATTTTCCAAAATTTCGGAGTATATTGTTAATAACGTAATTGTACAAAAACTATTCATGCGACCGCATCCAACTTTTGCAAGCTTAAAGTAGACATAATAACCTAACATTTCATGTAAAATTAGCGCTTCAGCATTAAACTGGGCAAAGCTATGAATTTTTGAAAAAGGGTCCTTTTTAACGGGTTTTTCGAGTTTTCTCGGTGAGGAATGCTGCGATCAGCTTATAGACAAGCTCATTTGGAAGGCCTTTTAATTCTCTACAAATCGTCTATACAACGTATTACATTTACGTTAACAATTTTCACGCTATGGTGGAAAAACGGAAAAATGACTTATTTTTTAATTTTTTTTCAAAACGAAATAGCTCAGATCTGGTCGGTCTGCTGATAAGTTTTATCTACCAAAAAGTGTTTTTTTGCTCTATAAACTGGGCTATAATAAAGGCGTATTGAAAGAGTTCATGTGATGTGCCAAAAGTAACGGCAATGGACTAGACATAATACTTATCACACGAACTACTTGTCGTTTAAACGATTTAACTCAAGATCAATTGACCGAAACCGACAACAAAACCAACTCCTGACTGTAATTCTCGAAGTGGCATTTACTTCTACGTTAGAGTTACATTAACCACATTTCGATTACCATCTCCCTTCAGGTATGTCATGATCAGCGCTAGGATGCCGACGGTGCACGCGGCGGCCGTGCGCAACCTGCGCAACGTCACGACCCTGAGGCTGAACTTCTGCGCGATCCACGAGCTTAGCCCGGGCGCATTCGTCAACCTGAGCAGCTTGAGCACCCTGTCCCTGCACGACAACAACATCGAGCACCTACGCCGAGGCGTGTTCAACGGGATGGGCATCTCGGTGCTGTTCCTGCAGAGGAACGACATCGCCTCGATCGACGGCGAGGCGTTCGACTCCATGCCCAACCTGTCGAAGCTCAAGCTGAACTCCAACATGATCGCGCGCCTGGACGGGGGTTGGTTCAATGGCACTCCGCGAATCACCGAGCTGTTCTTCAGGAGGAATAAGCTGACGGAGGTGCCGGAGGGGGCGTTCAGGAACGTCAAAGGTGGTGCATCGAAGTGGCCAGTGTACATTTTTTCGATTAAATCACCAAAATTGGTACCTAGAACGCCCTGTATATGAACGATTTATTCACATTTATCAGGCAACAGTTTTCAGCTACTCAGGGCTAAAACCCCAAAAATTTTTTCAAAACAAGTAATGAGTGTTGCATCTTCCATAACCATTGGATTGTTCTTGTCGTTCCTATGTTCTTTCCATTCCCATTTTCGAGGAGTTATTTTTCTCTCTTTTCTGCGTTCAAGCTAATTCGTTCCATTATTGTCTAACCAATCACCCTCAGCCAAGTTTATCGTTGAGGAATCATAGACATCAACCTTTAAATCCTTGATTTTCCCAACAGGTAGCCACCTCTCCCCTGACGGCAACGACATGATAGTCGACACCAAGATCTACCTGAGCAAGAACGAGATCCTCACGGTGCACCCAGACGCATTCCAGGGCCTCGAGGAGTTCAGCCAACTTTGGCTGGATAGGAACTACCTGACCGAGCTGGACGCCAGGACCTTCTCCAACATCACCCAGATAGGGGCGGTGTTCCTATCCAAGAACCGCCTCGAGACCCTACCGAAGGACCTATTCGCGACCGTCAAGACCGAATTGCACAAACTCGACCTGGTCGGTAACAAAAACTTTACCTGCGTACCGTACGAGGTGGCCGTGAAAGTGAGAAAGACGATCCTGAGGGGGATTAAAACGTTGGACGTGGCGTGCGTGCGAGAAGTGTTGGGGAGGTTGGCGGGAGAGGGAAGACAAAATGAGATTAAGTTCAATAAGTAGATGTGGGGGGGTCTTGTCGACTTGTTTTGTTCATCGAAAGTGATTGCGTTTGTACGTTTGCAAATGTGGGAAAAGTGGAAACAGCAACCACGAATTGTTCAGAAATTGTTAACACATCGGCCAAAAAGTACCAAACGAAACAATTTAAAATCTTTTGTCCAAGTTTGATGTCAGGATTAAAATACACTGGAATCATTGAGCTCAAGTGTGGGTTAATGGGGTATTTAACACTTCAACTCTCGACTGTTTAAAGGAAGGCAACCCTATGGCTACAAATTTTACATTTGTAATTGTGATGGATTACTTTTAGAAGTGATTTTGATAAGTCTTTCTGATTGGGCAATTCAAAAATTTTTAAGTCAATAACAATTAGTGTTACTCTCTGTACTTGCATTAAATTTTATTGAGTATTTGTGGTGTAACTTTAATAAATTATGCTGAACTATTGTTTAAAGTATTCTTTTTTAAATTTCCTAATTTATTTTAGCAGTCGAATAATTATTAATTCAGTTACAAGTAATTCTACCAAAATATATTTTTTAGTAATAAGCAATTGTCACGGATTTTTTTTTCAAGAAATTTCATAGTCATTGTGATTTCATAGTGAATATCCCAATTACAAGTCATTCATTACCATCGTAATTCTATTCGAACTACTTTTTTATAATTGTTAATTTAGAAGGTAAATAGTTATTAATTCAATTACAACTTAATTGTTACCCTAACTAATTAACCTTATTAGTAATGAGCAATTCTAGTAAATTACATTTTCAGATATGTTATTCATTCCAATGTACGTAATTTATTATTCTAATTGAATAACTTGTTTTAGTAATGTACAATTTCAATGAATAACTACAAAAATAAGTTGTAGTTGTTAAAATGTGTTTTTTGAAAAAAAATTGTGAATGAGTGAAATACAGCCACTAATCAAATATCAAAATAAAACATAATGTCTTAATATGAATATTTGATATAGCTACTTCTTTACGCTAGTATAAAAATCACGGAAACTATCCAATTAGTTGAATTAATCATTTAGTTAGTTAAATAACGTAATGAATTAGGTACATTTTAAGGCAGCTTTAATAGAATTGTCTAATTATTCTTACCAATTCACCAATGAATAATTCAATACAGTGAACTATATATTTATTGATTGCATAAATGTGTAATTTTGGATGTCAGATAGTTTAGAGTTTATTTTTTCGGTGCAATTAATTCTCGAATAATTAAAATAAATTTTTATGTTAAAAAACAATCCATTATGGGGGGAAGATGGCTGTAGGGGTTTTTACCCTTAAATCGATAAAATTTAGATTTCTTCCGAAGACCTTTTACATTAATTTACGTCCGCAATTTTATTTTTCAATTCCAACGCCAGGAAATGAATTCAACCCTTTCAGATTGTAACTTTATGGCAAGTTTTTCCTATTAGAGCCGATAATTAAATCGGAATCGATTTTGCTGACGTTCGCAATTACCAGACTCCTAGCGCGTTTCGTAATTTGTTAAATAATTAACTTAGAGATTTATGTTTAAATTAAACACGTCAAGGGCGCGATTGAAGTTGCTAGAGAAACACAGAAAAATCCCAGCACTACTCAAGTGTGCAAAAAGGTGGTGTCGTTATAAGAATTATCAGAAGGTAGAGAAGCTTATTAAAAATGCTTTTGGTTTGGCCTTATGAGTATCTATGTTCGGCCGGAGTCATGTTTTTGAAGTCATTCTTTGAATTTGAAGTCATTGAATCATTGAACTTCATTTGAAGTCATATTACTTTAGTCATTACGCTTAAATTCTGAAGAGGCTGGAAGGCGTAATTAAACATTTATACAACCATTGTACGCCAACGGTTTGTACGCTTTTACACAGTCGATATAACTTCGACGTTTGACCTTTTACCTCCGCAATACCTAGCTGACGGTTTGTTGATATAACGCGTATATAAATGTATGTATGTGTACTTGTGTGTGTATGTTTCTAAAGAAGCAATAAAATGCAGATTACAAGCGGAATCGATATTTTCCTTTCGAACTCCGAATACGATTCCTCGCGTGGACGGATGGATGGCTACGGATTTTCATATACGGCGGCGAAATGATCGAGATCAATCAGAAATAAATTTTATTGCCGGTTTTCGGCTTTCTGCTACGGCGGATTTTAATAACATTTCTCTTTGCCTTCTTTTTTCACCCTCCCAGAAGTTATTACTGCAGCTCGATGAAAACAAAATAATTCCAAGCAACGTTCATCGGTACATGTCTGCAAAGCCCTGAAGATGGATTAAAAGTAGGAAATTTGTTTTCAAAATTTGTAGTTTTGGAAACATTTGTTTGTTTAGAAGATGCTGACGGTGTTTATAACGAGAAATATGGATGGTTTATAATAACGTTGTCATGATACATGCAAACAAAATATTAGGTAGAATGTATTGATAACAAAGTTAGTGTTCTATGAGAAAGTGGTAAAAGCGAAAAATAAGAGAAGAGTAGAGCAAAATTTTAAATAGAAACGTGCAAGAGGTTTCGGCTCCATGAACGAAAATATAGAGGAAACATCAAGTGTTTGCACTAACTCATTGGAATCTAGCAAGAAATTTGTATTGAAGGTAAAGTTAGTGATCTATGAGAAAGAGGAGAGGCCGATAAACGAAAAAAGTAGTAGAGCAAAATTTGAAATAAAAACGTGCAAGAGGTTACGGCTCCATGAACTAAAGTATAGAGGAAATATCAAGTGCTTGCAGTAATTCATTGAAATCTAGCAAGAAACTTGTAAAGGTGTTAACGAAAATCTGTCCACAAAATTCACCCAATACTTGCAAAGTACAGTAAGTAAAAAGAATAACCAAACAATCTACATTTGTAAACGAAAATTTGACAAGGGGCGAGACAAGATGGTGGAAGTCCACGAAAGAAGCCTTTTTCAGCAATTCATCGACTTTCATTAATTGAACTGGAAATGATCATAATTACAGAGCTACAAATGCGCCTAAAATCCTATACGATCAATTAATAAACCAAATTAAAAAATACTTTCCTTCATTTGGTGATATTTTGAGAAAATCGCGGCCCTTAACTTCATAGGATAGTACGAACGGTTAGCTTACCCGTGCAGAAGGTGGGCTCGTCGGAGACGTCGCCACAATCGTCGTGGCCGTCGCAGTAGCCGTTCAGCCTGATGCACTTGCCGTTCCTGCAGGGGAACTCGCTGATGCGACAGGCGGGACCGAGGCTCGCCTCCTGCAGGACGTTCAGCAGGGCGAAGGCGGCGCCCGCCAGCCACAGACACATCCTGGAAGGGAAGAAACAAGGTTTTAGTAAAGCTCCTCAAATTAGCCGAGAATGTGTTCAATTTGCACGGTTTTGCAATGTAAACTTTTTACTGAAACAGCGAAGATCTGGATTTTAATTGATGATGAGTCCCAGCTGTTTTATCTACATTTTCAGTATAACAGACTACTTTGACCAAGTAGGAAAGATAATTAGGGAGTAGGCAGAACCTACGTAATTCGAAATAAATCGGTGTAGGTAATTGGGGTAATTAAATTTGAAGTTGAGGTAACTTCCAAATACTTCGTAAGGGAGGAGCATACGTAATACATTTTATAAGGGTGTCGTTCCTTCTGTGTTGTTTCTACAAAGATTGCTCAACGTAGCATATGAAAACATTTTATGGGTCAACAGCAATAATCATTTCAACTTCTAAATGTTCTGAGGGTTATTCAGCATATGATTGTGTATAAATATTGGAAACAGTTAACGAGTATAATTAAAGGTTCTAATGGAAATGGGTCACTAGAAATGTCTGTATCATGTACTTTTGCTCGGATAAACCTGTGACCTCTTCACAAATTTATTCAATATACAGGATGATCTGTGGTTTTTGCCCAGCCAATACCTTCGAAATATGGCGTCCGAACATTAAAAACAGTGATTAAAAATTAATGAAAAGTAAATTAAAACGTAATTTAAAAGTATATCCATATATTCCTTGGGGATAAACCTAAATGACACTTTCAAGTCTTTAAATATGACTTGCTTTTTGTGCTTGTTTTTAGCTGATCACATTCATTAAAGTAATAATGTCGGAACTAACATTTTAATATCTGGAATAACATGTTATACAAGGTGTAAATACAATGTTATTCAAGTAATACTGTAAAAGTATTTCCCTATTATTTCTCCATTTACTCTACGTCTCATTTCCTAGCTTTCACTATATTTTAACCATCGACATACTGTCGATAAGTAGAAAACTTGTGTTTCCAAGTCCGTCATTCATCTACTGAAAATAATACCAATGTCGAAGAGAGAGGGAAAAATATATGTGTACCTAGGAATAAAATGTTGGTGCAATGTTTTATAATCAACCAACTGTTTTGTAAAGCACAAAGTTATATAAATTACAAAGACCTATTTTATGGCTGCTGCGGTAATGGTGAAATTTCAAAATGAAATACTTTATGAAGGCGCACAAAAAGCTCCCTTTTTGATTAAGTAATGCCCACGAAATCGTTTTCATCCCACTCCCCGATTTTCCTTTGACCATCGACGTAGTGTATTGATTGATTTCCAAACTTCCACTACACACACACCCTTTTATTCCATATTTTTCGAAATTTACTCAAACATCAAACGAACTCCATCTCCTTCAATTCGCTCTACGGTTTAGGTTAAAGGTAATTACCCCGGCGGGAACGCTTTACTAATTACATGGGGTGCGCGCGGTGTTTTTTTCCGAGACTGGGGATGAAAAGCCTTTGCGTTTCCATTTTATTTCATTTTTCTTTTCTTTCACCGGACGTCGTCTAGTTAGTTCCGATAATCGTTTCGCGGGCTAAGGTATGAAAGGCGGGTTAAAGGAGACTGTAATATGATAGATCCGGTGATTAGGACGTCCAAAATATCGGCAAAAGTTACAAGGTAATTTGAAATTTTAGTTATAAGTACCCGAGATGTTGTGATTTATTCTTTATAAATCAAAGACACCCCTCACCATGAAGTACTTCTGACTTTTGCTTACTTTGCTAAAACAGCCTTATTCGAAGAGAAATCGCAAAAAATATTACGCAGAATCGTCCATAACCAACAGCTACGATATAATTACAATTTTGGAACAACTCAATTCACATTTATTTCTCTCAGCGAGGGAATATAATAATCTAACATAGCAACGATAGTTTTCTAATAATTAAATCATTTTCTACTATTAACAAAATTAGTTACTGAATTTTTAAGCAGTGATTAATTACTTTCGCCACTGCGTGTGCCGCTCTATTTTCGCTTGATTAGTTAAACATTTCGCCCCACTTTCAAATTCGCGTCAATTCCGATTAAATTGTAACCGAATTCATTTGAATTAGTTTCATCTAAATTTAATATAAATTCGACCGATGCTCTTTCCATTTCGATTAATAGTTCAAGTTACTTCAATTCGGTTAGGCATTTAATTCGTTTCGATTCGACGTGGGTGCAATTAGGTTTATTTCAATTTTGAGATTAATGGAGATTTAATTTATTTTTTATTAGGGTTAAATACGGACAGTAGTAAGGTAATTAAAAAATCATTATTGGATTATCGGGTTATGTTAATCATCCTGTCTCTAAACAGGCCGAAAAAGAAAATTAAACTGAAGTTTCAACTAAAAAGGAAAATCAAAAGGCGAAATCAGCTTTTTGAGTATTTTAGGATCGTACCCCTTACGATAAGGTTACGAATTAATTTTATATTAAATAGATAAAATTAATGTTAGATTTAAACCTCATTTACAATGAAATAGTGATTAAATTATATGATCAAATATGCACAATACACGATAATTTTCTTTTAATATTTCACTACATGGCAGAAGCCTTTATATGATGCTCAAAGAAATAATATGCTTTATTCTTTAAATATTAGAATTAAAATTAAATTAGTAGTTCAAAAAGCGATGTGGATTGTTTCAAGACAAAAATATTCCTCCCACTTATACCACACTTAGGACTTAAGTCGTTGTTAATTTGAATTTCCACTTAATGTATGCCAAAATGTATATCAATGAAGCAGTTATACTTCTTGAATTTCATCGAGAGTAAAATTTCACGACTTGACACTGAGAATGTCATTATGGTGCAAGAGGACCAAACAGAGCGAAAATCTTATTGATCTCCATTACCTGAAAAACAATGTTTAATAATGTTTAGCTACAACTGCACGTAATATAATACAAACTGTAATTAAAACTCTAACTAAGTAATAGGAGAAAACGAGGATAATTGCAACAAAGCTAAAACATCATGATATTCATGACTGATTTAATAGTAAGGTAATTGTGATGTCATAGATGGGAAACTGATGTATAAAAAGAGTCGAGATTAATTCAGTCACTTAGTATCCTTCCATACTCAATAACGAAGGTGTTGTTAATCTGATACTCCCAACCCTTAGGTAGATTCATGCCCTACCTCAGCCCTACTAGACATTTCATCTGATGTGCTTTATGGATTCAGATCTACTCAACTACTAGAATTTTCAATACGAGGACTACATGTTACAGTGGTTACAACTTACAGCACCAAGCCTCTAGAGTTTCTCTCACAAACACCATCTTAGTTCACTTCAGCAGTTACAAATTATTGTAGCCAACCTTCAAGAAAATACCTAAGGGTAATTTCACTTAGCGCTTAGTATTTCAATCGTAGCCAGTAAATAACGCTGTGATTATTAAACAATAACGTCTCCACCTCGGGTATTTATCGTAATAACGACGTGATATATCACGGGAGAGATCACCGGGGCGAGATCGTTACTCTTCCCGGCGCCCTGATACTATATATGAAACGCGCAACGAAGGAGGCAGCAGGGAGAAAAAACTAATATCACTTTGATTTGTAGTGTGTCCGACCTAACGGGCCTACGCCGAAGATGCGGGAGTGAGAGAAACTTTTAACAAACTGTAATTTGTTAGGAATACGGGGGGAGGAAAAACTTGAATGACAGACGAGCGATCGGAGGGTTGATTTCTGGTCCGGGAGCCGTGATACTTAATCGGTCGGAGTTGTTATCGGTGTTAGTTGTTTTTTGTCTGACAGGGCGTGGGGGGAGACTGGTGATCACTTGGACAGATTTGGGATGAAATTTTCTTAATTCGTACTTTTTCATAATGCATTCCGATTGGTAGAGCACCGGTTATGCTAACTGCATGCGAGTTGCATATACGTATACTCTATTCCAGTTAGAGCTAATTACTTAAGCCAAATATTAGTGTAGAGCAAGATAAAATAGCGAATTTGACGTACATACTAGTTCATGGATACTGGATTTTTGTCGAAAAACGAAGTGGAATTGGCGATTTTAATATTGGAAAGTGTATGTGTTGGCATCCTAAATAACATATCTCGATGGTAACCATGGTCACCCTGTGCTTAAAAAATGGTGACTTTTTTTCAATTTTTCCAGTTTATCTGGAAAACTAAAGGTCCTATGGAAAAATGTTTCAAACAAAGGTTGTAGATAATTCAATTACTTATCGATCCACGTAAATAAGATTTTAGGTGATGGCACTAGTTTTCGAAATATCTTCTTTTTCAAAAATTTTTTTAAAATTTTCGAGAAATATTTACCAAACGCTACGCATACAATCAGATCGGACCCCATGATAATGTATTGGCGGTATACGCCGCAAAAGGAGCCACGACGGCGGTCTACAATGAAGATCAAAAAATTTTTTTCACCGTCTATGTTATTATATCACGAAACAACCTACACCACAGTTCTGATAAGGTACATCAACTTTCAAATTTTGAAAACCTGCGGTTTCTCTTACGGGTGTATTGTTTATGTTTCATTTACACTCCACTAGCTAATTTTGACAATTGTACCAAAGTACTGACTTTAACCTTCGCTCTATTTTCTTGCGCTTAAGTCGTTAGGAGCTAAGAACTGCCAAACCGAACATAAGTAATGTATCGATATGCCTGCCCATCGAACTCCCGCAATTTTGCCTACTCGAAAACGACTCGAAATAACAAATCGACCACGTATCTTCCTCTTCCTGTCAAACTCGTCCCGGGGACGGATAAAATATTTGCCCCGGCCGTTGTTCATAATCTGGTGTCGCATTTCCTGGCTCCGATCGCCCCTCGGACGTTTGTTTGGTTAACATTCGGACCGGCAGACGGGCAGGCTCCTCCTCCCGCCAAACATCAGATTATTTAAGAATTATGGAACGTAAACAGAAACAAGTCGCTCCTCTGGATAGAGTCGACGTCGGGACAGATAAAGTTCCGACGGCCTTACGTAACGGGAAGGACAACTTTAATGCAGTTTTGTTTGGACAGATAGGGGAACATGGGAGGGAAGTTGTCGTGTGAGGCGGATATCCAGACGAACGGTCTATATCTGGGACGTCTAACCTCATTACTGTTGGGAAATTTTCGGGAGAGCGATAGGAGGCGACTCGATGGAAAACAGAGGAATAAATGGTGATTTTGTAGAAGGGTTAAAAGTTTGGAAATTCTACGACTAAAAATACCCGAGGGATATCAGTCGTTAATTGCGATAACAGCAGACGATTACGTCTAGATTAAGTATGATTTGTTCTATACTCAACAACTTATCTAGTTATACGAGGCAATTTTGGGAACTGCAAGCAATAACAAAGGATTTTACAAGAGCTGATTACTGGTCACCTGCCTTAACCTAATCACTACCAGAACCAGGCGTTTGTGTGGTCTCTCTTGAGGATGTTTAAAGGAGGTTTAAGGATGTCTCCCTTAGCCAAAAGATTCGCGCTTAAAAAGAGAAAAATTCGCTCGGCGTGGAAACTCACAGGAGCACAACAAAAGCTACGAGCATCCGCAATTTCCCCTCCCTTCGAGCACTAAAGTGCAATCGATTCGATACCGAATTCCGATTCTAATTACATCCAATGAAGGATACGAACGAAAACCGCCGTCAAAGCCGCAAATCTAAACCCCGTCAGGTTCGATCGTCCCGCCATAAATTAATTAATTAGCCCGGATCAATGTTTATCCGGACGAAGTTATTGTTTTATTTACTTTCGTTATAGCTGATGAATTTTAATAGGGGGTGTTCCCGTGTCGGGACCCGAGCGAAAAGTTCGCATGTTCCCACAGGAGGAGGAGGAGCAGGAGGGGGGGAAAGAGGGACGGGACCGGAACTGCAACGGAACTCGTTACCAACTTATTACGTATTTGTGATTAATTAAAAGTTTCCAGGGCGAACTGCGCCAGGATTAACGGGATGACATCGATTAGTCGAAAGGAAAATAACATGCATGAAGCAATGATAATGTCATTATTGCTTCCGTTAATAAATAAACATTTCTTATATTAAATCTCTCTTAGATACTAAAATATTAAGGATAATAAGGTGTGTTAGTGTTATTAATTTTATTATTTAATTTAACTGCCTGATTAATAACATGTCAATCGATATGATTTAACCAAAATTAAACTCCGTCGTGACGGTTTTTGGGTTATTATGCTTTAAAACGGACATTTAATATCATATAAAACAGGCGTAAGTGTTTTAAAATTTTGGTGTACTAAAATGTTTTTTTCAAAAAGCTGCACATTTGTGTCTCCAAAATTCGTGTATATTTTAGTAACGATATACACACTTCGACTTCATCAACTCACACTTCGAATAACTCGAACTTTAATTCCAAGCCGCAGACTTGCTCCTCGAAGTTCTCGTTACCGTCTTCGTTTTTCTCCCATTTTTTCAATTAAAGTCGTGTCAGAGCACTCGAATCCCATTTTCCCGTTTCATACAAAAGCAAAACTAACTACTCGTAGCCGAGTCTGGATTTACGGGCCCCCGCTGGAACAGATGTTTTTATCGGGCCCGGCGCAAATGGGCCGCGACTGAGTGGCCCACTAATAAATTTATTTTAAGTACATCGTAGTGTACACATGAGTTTAGGACTTTTTCATTAAGCGGACGGTTGTAAAAGGTAAAAACTGCGACGACGGTAGCGTGATATCAAGATTGGAAGTTTAAAGGTTTGGAGTGTACGGGTCCGAGATGGATTTTAAGTGGAAATATGGGAGAGCGCGGGGTAGTAAAAGTAAAATTGGCGGAAAGTTTATCGTATGGTGGCAGTTTGAGGAAATGGCGAAAGCTCAATGAAGGAACCAGTGAAGGTCGGGAAATTTCTACGATTTTTCGTAGCTCTATGGGAACTTTTTCACTCATGAGCCGTAACCACCAATAACTGATATGTGACTTGCTGCAAACTAATTAAGATAATTGTATATTTACACCTACGTGGCCCAATGAAACGATACTTTTTTACTTTATGTACTTTAATGTACTTTTCGTATTAAGTACGCAGTGTTTTATTCGAGTTATATGAAAGGGTGTTTCGAAATGCAACCACGAATTTAATGGGGTCATGTAAGTTTTTATTACTGACATGAGTTACGAGGTATTAAAATATTTGTCAACGTATTACTGAATTTGTAAGACCAAAGGAATTTTTAATTTCAAATATTTTTATCATAGATAATTACCCATTTTAATTAAATTCACTATGATATAACGCATTTTATGCCATTTTTAAAGAGTGTGTAGTTTCACTAGTTTATATAAAAATTCGAAGGCGAAACTAACGGCATCATGGGTTCGTGTTATCAATGGAATCTAAAAAATTTGGAAAATGATCAATCATGGGAAGTTTTTTTTGAAACATTAGGTTAATTACGTATTGAGTTCTTAAAAAAAAGCAAATGAAGTTTAATTTCATTTCCTATATGAACTGTTGGGATACCCTTATCACATCAATCAACAAATCAAATTAAATCTTGAAACAGCAGCTACTATCAAAATAAGTGATGGGTACTATTTAAAAAGAAGTAATTGATACGAATTTACTTGAACTCTCTACGAGTATTTGTAAAGGCGCTGTTAAGAACTAAACAATGTTACATAAATACAAATATATCAAGAGTTTGAAAAAACTTAAAGTTATCAATCAACCTAGTATTTTACTGAAGCTCTTCAAGATAACTGCCTAATGTATTCTTAAGCCGCGTACAAAATTTCACTCTTTACCTAAAGGAGTTACTTAGATTACCCTTATCGAATTATTCGACCATTCAAAACACGAGGTATGGTGCATTGGGTTAAGAAAATCATAAAAAATCCCTGAACATGCCAATGTTTTAATATTTTTTTTTGTTAAGAAAATGGTCAATTTGGTATTCAATGTAATGCTATAACGTCCAGGTTTGATCTATGGAGGCTATTACAATTATTGGACCGGATAACCTCGACATATCGCCGGGACCTCGAATTATTCCTCAATCTGTCCTAATTACAGCCTGATTAACGGGCAGCCAAATGAGATTCCGCAACCCTTTCGCCCGTCGGGTCCTCCGATCCACCCTCACCCCCCCTTCCCCTATTAAATCTTTAAATATGGCAGTCCACTACAAAGGGCGGTACTTAATCATTTTTCTGGTCAAATGAAAATCCCTCTCACTCACTCATTCATTTACTCGTTCGCTTTCCGTGCTCTGCTGGGATTCAGGATTTTAATTGAATATTCGAACGGCGCGGCGACGGCGTTCGCCTGAAATAATGTTGATTTAAGGGAAGTAATCTCGAGATCAAATTAATGCCGGTACAACGAGGGCATAAAATTGAATCGTACCTATAGGCGTTATTTCGCCTTTCCAGCTCTCGTTTTGACGTTTTGTTACCGTCGAGTGCATCGTGACAAGTTTTCGAATATGGGTGTTTTGCTATAGAGGCGACGAACCTACTACATTAAGGGGAGATTTTTCCCATTGATCCCACCATACCCCTTTTTTTGCTTTTAGTAATTAACTCACTGCTTTTGGTGTTGTACTGGTGCTCACTTAGTAAGTTTCATGTTCATCGCCCTCTGGTGTTCTCCCAGAATAATATATAAATGCATATTCTCGTGTTAGGCGTAAATAAACGCACCCATTTTTTGGATATTTAGCTATACTTCCCTTCATTCCACTTTTAAGTTACTCCATAGCGCACCCCTTGAGACCCATCAGATCCCTAGGAGGTAATAATATGAAGAAACAGATGTTAAATTACATTTTAGCTGTTGCACAGTTTCCTGGACTATAAGTAGAAAGCTGTTTCCGTTAACAAATAAATCTAAACTTATAAAAACACTGACATGCTGTGAGGAATTGTTCACGACGTATTAAAATGAAAAAAATGCCATCACAATGAAGATTTACGTAATAAAATGATGAATAATAAAATATTATTACGTTATTTAAACACATGGGTTGGCTGAAATTTGTTTTGTATATTTATTTTATTATTTAAACACTTACGGGTTTTCTCGGACTATTAATTGCTTATTGCGATTATTCGACATGGTTAAGGAGGGTATTTCTGTTAAATTATGTCGATTTCTTGTTGATTTTATACAAGTGAGGTACTAAATTACATAAGGCACACGTGAAATCGTTTGTTTAAGTCACTTTTTGGTCTTGAAGCCTGTACATTTCCCAAATATCTTGTACCTAAATTTTACAGGATTTTACGGGGCCTCGGGTCGCACCAGGCGCCGCTCCAGTACCAGAAGATCAATGTTTTATAATTTGCTATCATCCACTAACTGTTCTTCAAAAATAAACAATAAACAGGGGCGGTCGTTATAATATTTTCCATATAAACCTGGCTATTTGTACAATCAAATTTCGTTAAATTGTCATTGCATACGACTAAGCTTTACACAATGGAAGTGTATTAACATATTTATTGCATATACACTTAATGGTTTTTTATTTTTTTCCAATTCCGATTTGGGGCACTTACGAAAACATTCAAGAAATAATCCTCGGATAATCGGATGAGCCGTTCGCACTTTATAGGCCATCGGGAATATTTGTAAACATCAAATCGCCTTCCAAAACGATTTGGAAACGGTAAATATAAGGCGACATAATTTCAAGACAGAATTATAGCTTTTCTGCTTACGATGTAATAAAGACGTCCCCGAAGAAACGTCCGCGGTATCTCTAAGAGCCGGAAAGGCGTCTCCCTGAAAGACGTAACGTTTATGTCCCGGAACGACTTTAAAAGGTCCAACAAGATTTTTCTGTGCTGCCGGATGGATCACGAGCTACTGCGATTCGGATGTATACGAGCTGAAAAATCGAAATAAAAGGGGATTTCACGTGAAAGTTCAAAAACGTAACTGTGAAAATGTTTCGTCGACGATCCATGAGTTTTCGTAAGCCTGACGGACTACTGGAAATGTTTCCAACCCGAAAACGACCGTGTAAGCTAAATAAAATTTAACACATAAAAGGTTGGAATTTTAATGGTGATTTGTGAAGGTTTAAAGTTGTGCTGTTGTTAAATTATAAGTGTTTTGGAAGTTGTATATGAAATAAAAGTATAACTTTGGTATTTAAATCAGAAATCAGAAAAGAAAAGCGCTGTATACACCAGTACTTCTCAAATTTTTTAAGATATTAAAGGACCAACAAAGAATCTATATGTTACAAAAACAGTGGGTGTTCAATTTAAATTCAATAGATGGGAATTCCTTTTGTGTAAATGCGTTAAAACAATTTTAAGGTTCATTAGCCTAACAAATTTATTTCCAGTATCAATAAAAGAATGGTCCATAAAGCAGAACAATCATAACTGCAACAAAGGTCCATAAACTTTTAAAAGACAATCACAACAACGTCTCAAACAAAAATTATCTGAAACTCTAGTAGGAGGTTAAGGCCAGCAACCTAATGCTTGCAAAAAACTGATACAGGGGGCGTTAAAGACATGTTATATTCCAATAGCGGAAAATATCCAACTAGCACGAAACTGCGGTGACAGCAGCAAGAAACACTGCAGAACAAACAACTGCCAATCTTCAGGATCTAATGATCAACATAAATGTATTGATTAGATGGTGGCGTATTAAACTCAATGAAGGTAAAAACCAAAATACAGTTTAATATTTGGCAAGTTACAAGGGAAAGAGCAGGTTAAAATAAAATGAACACAATTGAAGATTAAATATAAATACACACTTATACGTGTTGGGGGGAAAATCGCAGCTCTCTGTAAAAAACAAGACACTGACCTACCTGCAAGTGCTTAACCAGTATGGACATACGTTTTCAACTGTGAGGTTGAATGAAAAAGAGTGCTAAGAATATTCGCACCTTGCTACGTTCGAAATGAAGACCTCTGCCGTGAGCTACAGGTAAGGATAGTCAAAGAAGAAATTAAGAAGACACGAGAAGAGGCTTCAGAAACACTCCAATGTTGAATATTACACAATCAAGATCTAGTGTGTTGGTAATAATTCAATAACACAGTAAATTAGGGCATTAGTCTAAAGATTAGCTGCATAGCGATTTTCAAAATAATAGTTTGTATGACATGTAGTGCAATATATAGACCCAGGCTTCATTGTGGAATTAGTATTTTGTCTACTAAGTGATACATGTAATGGAAATATGGAGACATTTACAGAAAACACATTGTTACTTATAGCTATACCTCGTTCAGAAGGCGACTGGATTCGCCTATCTAATAGTCACCTTTAGGCTGTATTGAATACTAAATACACAAAGATAAGATATTCTTCCAGAGAAACCATGGGAAAATCATTTGTCCAACGTACGTATTTTTAAAATAAATTTGAAAGAAACAGTAGGTGTTTCTTACCTGAGGACACATTAAAATTTGATTTATAGGCATGATAGCAGACGAGCCATGAAGAAGTCAATTTTAAAAATGCATACGTGGTGGAGTCCCTACAAAGGATTGTCCACATAATCATATTAATGTATATTTAGGTGGTACATTCACATATTTTTCTTGTACTAATATTGACTTATGGACTTTTCTTGTGTAATTGGAATTCCTCATAGCCAGAAGGTCAATATTTATAGCCGAAACTTAGGACTTAGTGCTTTCTTCATTTGTTACCAAAATGGCCAACTTTGAGCATTCGGACAAACTTCATTAATGTGTAACAATTCGACGGTACCATCGAAAGTTTCTGGATTATTTGGGAAAAACACAAAACGCGTAAGTAAATTTCTTGGCACCAGACTTGTGAAATTTTTTCTTCGTCATGTCATTCTCCTTGCGTTTTTGATAACTTTTGTTTATTTGTTGGATCCAATGGAAGACTCGAGGAAAAGACCAAGTAAGCAAAACACAAGAGTGGTGAAATTTTCTCCTCGGCAATTTTTTCCTCTCCCTCCGTTCCCGGTAATTTTTGACTATCTGACTGATCTGACGGGAAAGTCTCCCCGATAGGAGATCCATAACTCGAGCCTTCGGGCGCCTCTCGTACTATCTTCCCGCGCTCTATCAGTTCCATCTCCGAATAATCCACAATATATATATGGTGTATATCTCATCCGGTGGCTGCGCTCCCCGGGATCTCGGCATTATCACAAACACTTCACCTAATATATGATGGCGTGTCCCGAGAATGATGTGCTGAAACGGATCACACACAGGAGCCCGGTATATATGTAATCCTTCGAGCAGAAACTTTATTGATGAAAGATGAGCCGCTCCGACGGTTCAACCGGTCGATACATTATATTCCCCTCTGCTCTCCTCTCTGCCTCGCTCGTTCCCTTCCTCTTTCCACGTATTACGCCGAAAATTCTTGGGATTTCGCTTTGTTACGGACCAGAAAGATTGGATGGGAGGTGAGGCGAGCTAATTTCCGGCCGATGTTCATTTTGAAATTGTCGGGTGTTCATTTTCCAGACATGCAACCGCTTGACCGAAACCATATTTTTAGATGGGAGGAATCGGGACGGCGAGGGAGGGGAAAGGATCCCCCGTCGAAGGATTCTTAATCTGTTTAGTAAACCCGAAACGCGGGTACGGCGCGAGGAAATTGAAAAATTACGACGGGAGGGTTTAGTGAATAAGCAACGTACAGTATCCATTCACAGGAGCTGATGGAACGAAGAGATATCGTGGCGTAATGGACTTAACATCGACGAGGTTTAACATACAGGTTGCTGCTAAACCCCTGCAAGGCGGACACACTGCGTCAGATGCGGATTTTCAATCTGAAATAGTGAACTAGAATTTCGGTTTGGTGTCTTCACAAAAGTACTTCCACTGATTAGAAGAAAAAGCATCATTAAGGCAACAGAGTAACATATTTGTCTGGAAATTGCCATTAACGTCGTTTTAGTACAATGATACCATAATATTGGGCGACTATAAGCGACTAGCATAATAGATGTTTATGTTGAGTTTCTTGTCGACCTCGTAGACGTAATTTGAATTACGTTATGTTGGCCCGTTGTGGCAATATAATAAAAATACATTTTTATAAACATTATTTGTTGATGTCAATCAATAGCCTCAGTTTTGACACTATTTCTAAAATTGAGATAAATAAATTTTGGATATCATACCCAAGAGTATGACATTAAAAGACGTATATTAGGGAAAAGAACGCAAGGATGGAGAAACTAAAATTTTGTGCACTTTGGCGGCATTCTCATGAAACTGAAATAGAAATCAATGTTTTCCAAAACAAATAAAATGAAAGAAAATACCATAGGGCATTTCAAGGGTGCCAAAATATCCTTGATGGAGTTTCAATGGTCTCAAAATAAAAATATTATTACACGAGACAGACGTGTCCGCAAAGCATGGGCAATGTCGGTTGCTGAAAGAAAAGATGGAAAAAAAGAAAAAGAGAAATGAGCATCAGATAAGAGCGCCGTGTCCTTGGTCTGCGTGGTATCACATAGTTAAGAAGGGAGAAAGAAAAAAGGGAAAAAACATATTCTGTGAGATGGGGAGAAAGAAAAGAGATGGACAGAATAGAAGACAGAGAGATGAATTTACAATTTATTTTCAGATGAAAATAAATATTTTATTTTTAAATCTTGTCTGTTTAGTAATCTGTAGTTATTATAGTATTAATTATTATATGGTGACATTTCTACTTGGGAACTTTAGGGAAGAAGTAGGATGTCCGTTAATTTTAATAATCTGTCGGGATCCGTTCCCCTATTTTCTGCCTCTAAATTTAAGAGTTAAAGAAAAACGAATCCTTCAAATTCCTACTGAATTGTTTAGAAGATGTTATCCTATGCTGCCAAAAGAGTTTTTTGAACAATCTTGCTCGATTCATAAGCAAATATTTTACATTATACGTTTTTCGTCTAGTTTTGCCAATATTATTAGCAATTACAAATTTTTAAGTTTTTCATATACCTTGCACCTTTCCTTAAGAATCGTATTTGACGTACTACAGAACGTCCCTTATAATAAACTCATGATAGCAGGATAGAGAGGAGGCATTGAAATCAACTAAATTTTAGTCGACGTTTCGTCAGTACACTCTAACATCCTTAGGGCTACGAAAGTAAATGTCTTGAATAATAATTGAAATTTCCCTATTCTCTTCCATTATATATATACCTAATATGTAAACTGGTCATATAATACATAGTCTGTTTAGCACGTTCTCCTGCCAGGGTTAATCTCACCCTGACAACTCGTTTCTCTCTATCTAAACAAATTCTTTTTTTCCGTCTCCCGTATGGTATGTTTTCCCCTTCCCGTTCTTCGTGATACTCCTCTTCATCAAAACACTATCACGAAGATCAAATTAGAAACGCATAAAGCACCACCTGAAATATTTACCGGGACGCGAGGTAATGAAATCTCCCTCCCTCCTACGTTCCGCGACTCCTGACGAGACGAAAAATCGCCCTTCTCCAGCATTCTCCCTCCCTATTTTAGTGACAAACGAAATTGCAATCATAAACATTTAAAGGCCCCGTCCGCCATGCGTGAAACTCGATTTGGCGGCAGCAGTCAATCATTTTAATTAGAGGGCAAACTTTTCGCAACGCAAAAATTTCGTACGCGCGTTACGTGTGCACGCGTGTGCGTGTATGTGTATTATAACTGGGAGAAAAAGCCCCGGGTCAGCACATCCCGTTAATTGGCCAGCTGGCCGGCAGTAACGTAACCCGCGGGATAATATTTCAAACAAACTGTACGCGCGGGCAGGACCGAGAGGTCCTGATAACAAACAGGATTTTTTTCGGGTCGAAATTTGTTAAATTGAATGTGAGAGGGGAAAAAATCCGGGGTACGTTATTTTCGACTGTCCGGCGAGCGCCTCCGGGAGAATTTTCAATTTCGGGGATCGACGTGATGATTAATTAGATGAATCAATTAGTACTAATTAAAATTACTTCGAAAAAAATCACGTAATACGTTTCAATTCAAATATTATCGGTATGAACAAACCGGCGTTGCTAATTAAGAACCGAGATAGGAATCTAAAATTCATACAGCGAAGCTAATCCCATCGTTTCCCTATCGCGGGATCGTCCCCGATTTTTGCGAGAGGCGGCGCCCGCCGTTCGATTCCTGATTACTTAAAAGTTGCAGTCATTTATAAAGATTAAGAAGGTCGAGGTGGAATCCCACGGGTGCAGTGGATTTCCGACGGGAAGAAACTTCGGGGTAAAGTCCCCTGTTGTGGCTTAATCTCTCTCAATATTATTCATCATTACTTCCTAAAGGATTAATCTTCCAAAGAGGAGCCTCGGGACGGCACGGGGCGAAATTTTTAATTCGATTATGATGTATACACGGATGAACGGACTCGAGGCAACATCGATTAAAAAGAGAGGATACGGAGTTTTTAGTAAGGTACTGGTTTACGTCTAGAAAAGATTTAATTAAGGTAAAGCTCCTATATTGACCAATCTAAGCTATGCTGATAACTTAATTCATCCTTACTGACATATGCACGTATCACAGGCATCATAAATCGTCGTTTAAAAATAAAAATACGTCACAACAGAGACCACAATCCACAGAACCAACTTGTTTTAATATCATTGAACATCACGTTACTTTTCTTCTAAAAGTTGGTACAAACAAGCAAATAGAAGACAATGGTGAGTTAATAAAAACGTAATAAAATAACAGCTAGTTATTGTAAATA
Source organism: Cryptocephalus primarius (assembly GCA_963576515.1). Taxonomy (NCBI): domain Eukaryota; kingdom Metazoa; phylum Arthropoda; class Insecta; order Coleoptera; family Chrysomelidae; genus Cryptocephalus; species Cryptocephalus primarius. Next base: position 20,308,900 of record OY754937.1, on the reverse strand, counting down.
AATTAACTTAGAACAAGTTCTGGGAAATTGTTGAATAGAACCCATGAAAACAATGCAGAATCTTCACTATAACAGCAAGATAAATTAGATTTATTAATAAAGATAATAGAATATCTATTCCATAAGCTAGGGAGCTCCAAGTCATCTCTATAAGAAATATTTCTAAGAACAGTCTTTATTATTTACAATGGAAACAATTTCGCGTTGATAATTAGTTATTTTTTAATAAATTTCTATAGGCTATTGACTATGTCATTTAATAAGGAACTAGGGCGCTCAAGAAATTGTCGTTAATCCAATAAATAATTTTCCTAAGGATAATTTAAATAACAAATTTAAAACAATTGAACTTTAGAAGTACGTCATTTTGATAGGAAATTTAATTCTCTACAAAAAATCTTCTATAAAATATTTACTAAAAATGCAGTTTTTACATAAAAAAAAATTGCCTCAAAAACGCAAGGGTGTATCTGGTAGCACTCTTCGATTGTATTATTGTTAGAGGTCATAGACCATATGAAACAATAAAACTCCTTGAAATTCTTAATTTTTTTACCCATTTTTGTTTGACGTAGTCAATGGCCTACTAACAAATGTGAATAATTCAAAGCTGAAACGCCATAGCTCATCCTGTGGACTTTCTATGAGACTACTTAAAGAGAAACTTTGTCTTGGATTTGGAAAATTGATGATTTTAAAAGAAGAAAAAAGGGAAAATTCATCCTTTACGATTATTTTTTAACTCTTCCTTAATTTTCGATTCTCAATACGAGGATGACACATATGAAATGATTTCCTAAGGGCAACGACAGCCGTCGACTTCTGGACAGTTTTAGTTTTCGAATTAATACTGCATGAAAAATAATCTGATTTCTCGAAAATATTTGAATTTAGTTAGCTGAAACATCAGCAACTTTCATATCCAGATTAAAAACCTTCGATTTTAAGGAGGAAAAGGGAAGGTGCTATGTTTTCCAAGAATTCGCCACAATTTTACATTAGATACCACTTTATTTAGTAGGAAATTCTGCTCCCTTATTCACCCTTCCTTAATTCTGAGACAAGCTACCCTCTCTAGTCCAGATCCTGGGTTGGCCCCTAACTTGTCTAACGAGATTTGGGAGATTTTTGAGGATTTTTCTAAAATCTCAGTTGGCTGTAGGAACAACCGGAATTGACATATCCCCTTAGGATAGGCTTACAAAAAGCTGTCTGAACTTAATTTGCAATTGTTTTCCAAAACAAATTGACTCATCAAAAGTGTCTAATAGTGTAATATAAATGCAATCGATAATTTCAAATAATGCCGGTGATGCAGAAAACTGCAACATATTGTGTGAAACTGGGATACTTTCTGAATTGGAGGGTGTTTATGTAGAATCTTGAAACCTTCAAGTTTATTTGTTTAACATGGTAAAATATTTCATGATATTACAGTTTACAATTTTTCGATCATGGTATCGTACACGGGATTTGGAAAATCTCTCTCAATCCTCTCTCCATTCCTCCCCGAATTAGTTAAATCGAATAGGAAAAAAACACCAACCGGAGTAACCCGCAGAAAATTGTCTACGACTTCCCGGGAAAAAAGGGAGCTTCAACCCTTCGACCTACGCAAAATGAATAATGCATGTAGTCGACGTGTGTCCCCTCTTCCCCATCCCTCTATCTGGCAGCAGGATAAAGTAAATTATTCAGTTTTTTCTGTCGGGAATTTCGTATAAAAGGTAGAAGGTTTAAATAGGTGAATTTCCAAAGGAGGTGTAACTATAAAGGGAATCGTTGATGAGGCGAATCTTTTTAATATTTAAGCTGCAGGAAATATTGATTGGCCGAATTGGCAGTCAAAGACTGAAGGCTACGGGGTGAAGAGAGGGAGACGAGATCTTACCCGGAGTTGAAGGAGGAGGAAGAGAGGGGATTCGCTTTGATCGAGAAATTCGACGAGTCGCAGTTTTGCTCGGATAACTGCAATTATTTCAGACGAGACTCGATGCTTGAGATTTATTTCCGAATGTTGAGAGGAAACGTGTCTCGTTTAATCTTCATATTTCGGCCTCGCGCGGCACTTGATTTAACATTAACCCCAGTAATAAATAAATGCTACGCGGTCAGATGGAGTCGATTGGTTAATGAAAGCTTAAGGAGGGTATTTTTAGGTATTTTAATTTTGGCGTTCTTGAGGAAAATCACAAGGAGTTAACCTTCCGTTTTTTCGACCCCAAAATTCGAAATTCGGAATTTTCAGATGAAACTCGCAGGGTAGGTCCTCTAGAGCATTCTAAGACGTATGAGGAGAATTTCAAGTCGATAGGCAAAATAGTTTTCGAAATATCGTGATCCCCCTGAAAAAGAGGATTCCCCTCCATTCTTCATTGCATTTCTTGGAAAGGAGACATCGTAGGGAAGAAAAACTTGCACAACTGGCATCAGGGAAGCTTCCACTTTCGATTGACGCAACAATTTTAAAAATCTAATTTTTGGCGTTTTTGGAGAAAATCGCAAGGGGTTTACCTTCCGTTTTTTCGGCCTCAAAATGTAAATTTTGGAATTTTCAGATGAAACTCGCAGGGTAGGTCTTCTAGAACATTATAAGACCTATGGCGAGAATTTCAAGTTGATAGGCAAAATAGTTTTCGAAATATCGTGATCCCCCTGAAAAAGATGATTCCCCTCCATTCTTCCCTGCATTTCTCGAAAAGGAGACGTCGTAGGGAAGAAAAACTTGCACTACTGGCATCAGCAAAGCTTTCCCTTTCGATTGACGCAACAATTTTAAAAATCTAATTTTTGGCGTTTTTGGATAAAATCGCAAGGGGTACACCTTCCGTTTTTTCGGCCCGAAAATGTGGACCCATCACTCAGCTCGAAATGCGAAATCGCGTGTTTCGCGCAATGTTCCAGGCCCTTTTTCGCGCTTTTCTCCAAAGGTATATAAAAATCGAAGATGGTCAAGTTGTTGGTTTCGAGATCCTTTTCCAAAAACCGTTTGAAAAATTAAAATCGGCACTTCTCCGGACCCCGCTAAGAAAAATCTCCTATTTCATTACTTGACGTTCCCAAAATCGGGAACGTGTGCCATACATTTCATTTTATTTTATTTAGCTCCCCTCGTCCCGCATTAAGAATGGAAATATGAAAAATCCGGCACATCACCGGCAGACGTAAAAGGGCTCGAGGAGAGGTATCGGCTCGGCTGGAGACGTGTGCAATCTCCTCCTCGGACGGGGAAAAAACAAATTACAAAATGCACGTTCGTCTCGAGGGTTGCGGGTCGAGAGGGCGAACGTAATAAGACGTGAGCGATGACAACGGCGGCGCGAGATGAAATTTTAGCCAAGGTAATACGAGGCAAATAAAGCCAACGTGAGGAAAACATAAATTAACTTGCCGGTAATTTTATTTGTGGGATTCATATATACGCGAACGTCGTGGCGGCGTCAGGAGATTTATTACGTTTTCGGCGGCAGGGGATAAATAGGAATTGTCTCTGTGGACCACCCCGCAACTCCACCCTCTTCATGGGGAGGGGGGGGGGGTGACTGCGAAGTATGATACTATAGAGTATAGGGAAACCCGTCGAACTTTACCTTTTGTTTCGATTCAGATTGCAGAGTAGGGGGCCCGGAAAATTAATTTAACGCGGCGACGTTAATTAGGTTTTAATGAAAGGTAGGGGAGATCCGAGTTGTTTTAAATGTAAACGTGTAAATCACTGACAATACTTTGTTACACCGACGCGATACGCAAAGCAAGCATTCATGGATATTTATGGATCGTACGGTGGGATCGGCCCATAAATAGAAAGCTGTTGAACAACATTGACACTAGATATGTCGCTGGTGATTACAACGGGGATTTTCGAAATTCAAATCATAAAAAAAGATCTCAACCGATTTCCTAAAATCATTCGGTAATTCAAATTTAAAATTCACAAAAATCCACAAGTCACTGAAGGACAATAACTTTTGTTAGTTAATACATATTACCCCATATAGCAAAATTCATGGGAGAAAATGATTAATAATTATTCTTATAAGACTTGAATCGGATAAGCATCGCAAATGCATGAGGATTTTCCTTATCTTAAAGTGGTACTTCTCTCCTTAAATTAATACTTATTTGAGGGCAATTGAAAGTTGTGCCAAAGGAGTTACGGGCATTCCTCTTCCTCGGTCTTCCACTTCTGTTATTAAAAGGAGAATAACATTGATCACATAGGTAGGTAAACCTATAGCGCTTTTTAAACTCTAAAACGTCCAATTCATACAACTGCGTTTGCCTCATATATCTTCAGGTACGTAATGGGCGTAAAAACGTCAAAAATCAAAAGCGTCCTTCAAAATTTCAAAAAGGATCCAAAAATGCAACCAGTAACGCAAAATTATCTCAGCTGATTCATAGGAAAGTCTGAGGAAATAAGAAAATCGCTTCGCTATCCTGTGATCCTTAAGAAAGAAGGATTTCACAGGTACCTTCAATGGAAAATTCTGCTGTTATTTAAATTTTGAATAGAATATCCAAAATTCGCAAAGTGAAGCGTCAGAGATTGCGCAACAGTAGGTACTGTGTAAAAATAGCATCAAGTGATGGCACTACATCAATTAAAATAAATATACAAAATAAGTATTAAGAAAACTATTACATGTATACCATGCAAAAGGCTACAATTAATTAAGTTTATAGAATATTTTGCCTGGTTTGTTATTATTTTTGAAGAGAATGGTTGTATTATTTTTGTATTGAAATTTTTTTATTGATGTTATGTTTCGGCTATTTTGTTTCCTTTTGTAAAGAAGAATATTTTTTTTACTATTTTAGAACAGTAACAGAATAGGTCACAATAGCTTGCGATATTCATCACAGAACTTTTAAGAATACAAAACCATTTTTGAGACAGTGTTTTAATGTTTTCAAGGCAGCCAAAAAATACAAAACATTTTGTAATTGTTCTGAATCAATTGGGAAACATTTCGTGTGCAGTTTTGCTGCAATGGCAGTTTCTTTATAAAGTAATAACAGTTTTTACAATGCGTGTTATCTGTAGCTGTGAGAAATTCTCCAGAATCGGAATAATATGACTGGAGACATGAGACTGTGTAAATTGTCTTAGAAATGTCAGAAGTATAAGTGGCAAACAATAACGGCTCTATGGAAGATCCCTAAGGTACACCTGATACATTGTCGATGAGAACTTGTGAGTAACGTGATTACGAAACTTTGAAGTTGACTCTGAGTACCCAACGAGATTAACTATATACATACTGTATAACCACACTTACGAAATTCCAGAATGAGAGAGGGAGAAATTATTAAGGGAGTCCCGACGTCCGGACGGGAGTTGAGTGTGGAATGATCGAAAAGTTTCCCTGCGAAAAAAGCGGGGAATTACGTCGACAGACAAAGCAATCGAGATAACGAGTTTAAATGAACATCCGGTGGAGTGTGGCGCGCCAGTCCCGCGGAAAAAGATGACGTTTAGCGGGTAAATTCGAAATTTTCTGACGCGACGAGGGAAACGAGCGTACCGTCGAAGGTAACGTACCGGAAAACGTCCGAAAGAGCGTCGAAAAGCGCCCGGAAAAGTGTCGTATGAAAACGTACGGTGCCACAAATACAAGGGGGACCCGGTAGGGTATGTACAGAATGAATTTATGAAAGTCTCTCACGGCGAAGCGGAGGGAACGTGAAATATTTTGTATCTCTCGAGAGGAGATAGGGCGCGCCTTACGTTTCGCCGTCCGTTATTTTCCGACTCCAGACAGATAAATTCAGATTATGGGAAATCTCTGGAATGTTTTTGATGGCATGAAAACGTGGACTCTTACGCTCGTTATCCCGGAGGACGGTCCTTAATTTAGCTCACGATTTCATCCAAATCTTCCATAAATGTAATACAATTAATGTAATTAAAGTGATGTCAATAATAGGATTTTTATGACTATTACATACGACTATGTCCATAACAAAAAGAGAGACAAATAGATTTATTGATTATTAATAACTACAAACTTAATACAGTACTTGTAATGCTGCCTTACAAAAATAATATTTGTTATCAATTCTTATAATACATGGTTTTAACTTCGTTAGTTAAATTTATGTAAACGCTACCTTAAAAGTTATTCTTTGACGCGTTTAGTGTGTTTAATGATTAGTGTTTTTTAATTTTTTCTAATAGGCCGAGGCAAGAGATTGACAGATTTGGAGAAAGGACAAACTATTGCATTAAAAAATGAAGGTCTTAGTGACAGGGAAATAGCAAAAAGAACTAAGAGAAGTGCCAATGTTGTTGATAATTTTGTGAAAATAAGGAGGATTATGGAAATAAAAAGTCTCCAGGCCGCCCACGAGCACTTTCCAAACGTCAAGAGGGAACGATCTTGAGGATTGCCTCTAATTCTACGCTTTCTGCATCGACAATAGTCCAAGAAGCTGGTGTGGGGACCAAAATACGAAATGTACAAAGATTACTCAAAGCGTCTTCCTTGATTTCCAGAAGAGAATTGAAAAAAACCTCCACTAACTGTCAAGCATATTAATGCTCGGTTACACTTTGACCAGAAGTACATGTCATAGTCAAAAGAATGGTACAAAGTAATTTTTTCGACGAGAAAAAATTTAATTTGGACGGTCCTGACGGTTACTCGTATTATTATCATGATTTAAGTAAGGAAGAGATAATTCTGTCTCGTCGTCATACTGGTGGAGGGTCAGTCATGATATGGGCTGCGATTAGGTATAAGAAAAAATCAGATATACAGTTTTTGACAAAAATCACAAATGCACAATGTTATATAAAAATTCTTAACATCATTTTAAAGCAGGGAAAAGCTATGACAGGGGGTAAATACAATTTTCAACACGACAATGCTAGAGTACACACAGCAAGAGTAGTTTCCTCCTGGCTCGAGGAACATAATATCAAAGTGTTGAAGTGGCCTCCAAGAGCTCCGGATCTAAACATAACTGAGAATGTTTGGGGACGTCGTGTTAAAAAAGTTTATGAAAATTCAAGACAGTATTCTAGTGTAGGTGATCTCAAAAAGGCCATCATGGATGCTTGGCATCAATTTCCTCAAAATTATATTATGGAACTGTATAACCATAGTCCAAAAAAAATATTCGAAACAATCAGATTAAATGGAAACCGTACCAGTTTTCAATAAAGTTTAATATCAATATATTAATATAATATATATATTTCAATGCCCCTATCCTTTTATCGCATAAGTTTAGAAAATAAAACTTGTACAAATATATAGACTTTATATTAAAGCCTTTTCATAGTTTGACATAATTTGTTTTGAAATAAATAAATGTTAGTGAGTGTATTCACATTGTACCCTGCCCTTATATTTTTGGCGCCTGATGTGCATTACTAACGGTCTCAGTCAATCACAAAAGTACCCTTAACACATCGCATTGCCTATTACGAATTTGTGAATAAAAATGAATTTGCAGTTTTAATAGATTCTTTACAGTAGGTAATTGTAACTTAAGCGATCAAAAACTTTTAGTTCATTGATTTAAACCTAACGAATGACTCAATCTAATATACGAATCACTTCTGGGTTATAAGTAATGACTAAACTCTATGAAGATAAGAGAATTTACTGAGATGGTTATCTCGGTAAAATCGTTAGAAGCGAAGAAAATCGTGGCACAATTTAATGGCATGTTCAGTCGTCTTAAAAATATCACGACCGCTACTCTCCAACCCTCCCAAATAATCGCAATAAGTGGTAAGGTGGCGGTGAAAGGGTAAACTTTGTTCTAATTTCTCGACGTGAAAAGACTGACGAAACCAATTGAATTTTAGAAACTGAACACTTTATTGTGTCGAATTGGCAAAGAAGGTGTACTGTAATTTGAACGGCACTAGTTTAAGAAAAATCTGACAGATTTTCCCCGGTAAAATTTTGGCCCCCTTCCACCCTGGCGCCCATACCCTAGCTATCGCCCCTATCGGACGTGATTGATGTGCAAATTACGCGATGATGAAATTCTGCATATTCGAGGCGTTCATTACATCGCCATTACTCACCCCGACGTCGAACATTCGTCCCTCTTCTTCCTCCCTACAGGAGAGATCTTATTCTGCTTGCGCAGCAGGCATCGGTCAATCCGACCCACCGCGCCCCCCATTTGGCCCCCCGCCTCACCCGGAAAAGTCTTGGAAGAGATGATACATTTTTCATTATGTACACTGAATATTCCTCATGACAAGTGGATGATGCTCGGATATTTCATTCATTCGGGCGTCTTCGGGCATCCCCCCGCCGCATGATAAATGGGTTCTGGATGTGGGTTAAAAAATTTTCCGACGGGAGGAGGGGGCGACGGCTTGATTTGAGTGACTCCCTTAAGTTTCGTTTGACTCGAGAGGTTTTCCGGAATCGACGGCATAATGGACCGAATAAACATTAAGGGAGGTTCGAAAATGGTGGACGGACTTTCGTTTGCGTGAAGCGAAGTCATGAATAATTTTTGGTAAATAATGTGGTACGTTTTCCGCGCGAAGACAACTAATGAAGTGAGAACGGACGAAATAATTGTAACATCTAAAGTAATTAACGTTTTGGATTATCGGAATGATGCCTGGATAAGGAATATTCGAAAATTACAGTAATGAAAGTATCTAATTTCAACCTAGGGAATGCAAATGAGGGACTAAAAGGCAATTTTCTCATTCAAATTGGAGTTATAGACTGCTATTCGATGGGAAATAATTCTACACGTTATTAGCGACAACCACCTTTGAAATGTAGGGAAATATTAAAGTCACCATGGATATAGATTTGAGGCACCACTGTTTAACTGTTAACCAGGAGCTATTCAAATAGAACACAGAAACTATAAAAGCAGTAAAGGCCAATGAAACAGCCTACTTTCACTAAACAGGATACGGGTATTTTACAAAAAAATTTTTTTGAATTACCAGAAATTACACATATGCTAAGGGAAAACTTAACATCCTAAGTGCTCATTTCTTCGTCGTCTTGTACTCAGCATCTCCTTGGGAGGTTGCTGATCAGTAGGGCTCGGGATATATGTAAAATGCATATAAAGTGCATGTGTATTTGCATATTTCCCGAGCTCTACTTCTATAAATCCATATGTACTTATTAAAAATGCATATTTTCAGCGAATTTCGGAATGCAATTCCAGAGTTTCCACAAAATTTACGCACCGTGACTGCTGATTAGCAGCAACTAAATCGCTATCCCATAAGCTAATATCCCCGATTAACTCTCTGAACACGTCTGGAGCGAATGCAACAACGACGACGCTCGTTTTCAGAGGCGAGAAGTAACCAGACGCTTGATAATTACGGATGGAATAAGTGACTCCGGCTTTCCTGCTCATCGTGTGACGCGTGCCCGTGTGCAGGAATTTATCTCATATGCAGTTCACTACATCCTCTCCACGCTACCAGGAGGAGACACAAAGGGAACGCGATTGATACAGTCGAGGGCGGATAAATCGCTTTAATACTATTTAGTTTCATTGTTTGATAAGCCGTTTGGGTAATTTCCAGACAAATTTTCCACTTAGATAAACAGACGTCGAACTAGTTATTCATACATAGATTAGATTGATATACATTAGAAAAATCAGGGCTTGATCGTCAACCTAATGTTGGGTCCAGCCTCAGATGTTTTATTACAAAGAATATTTCCAGCCAATCAGAAGCGTAAGATGGCATATATTCGTATTATTATACTGTAACGACCGACCTGTATTATGATAGTTTCCATGCCATTAGTTGTTGTTTTATATGAAAAACAGTAAATGTTGACACTAGTAGAATGAAAACGTCTGCACGTCACTCCGTGCCAAATCGTAATACGAACTCGTATTTTTCGTATATTCATTTTATATATATTCGTAACCAATGCCCCCGAACCAGTCAAGAGACATGATAGAAAATGCTTATGAAGAGCTTAAAAGATATCGGAAAAAATACTTTAGAAAAATATAATGCCAGAAACAACGAAGGGTATCGATATTTACAAGAAACATAGAAAATATTTCAGGGAGAAATAGTAGAAGACCCCAACATACCTAACGTAAAGCCACTTAAAATATTCTTCCATGGCATCAGTGAATGTAGGAAGAAGTTTCTCTCTATATATATACACTCACATTTAGTAATGAAAAATTGTGAACAAATTATTGTAAGCTCCTATTATAAAACTTTTAAATATATTTTGTTTTGTAATTTCATATTTTGTTTTGCGTTGTATATTGATAGTAATAGCTATTATTAATACTGTTTTAAGTCAACTTATTGTTGTAAAATTTCCATATATTATGGTAAAATCTGCATGTACTGATGAAATAGTGCACTCTATAATTTAATAGGTAACCATAAATATGCCATTATTTTCGCAAAATCATACCATATTTGCCGTCCATTAGTAATAATGAAAATCGTGTACTGAACACTAAAGGAAATTAACGAAACTGAAACGTGAAACAGTAGGCCATTTTGGATTCAAAAAATTTCGATTTTTGCGAATGGTTTTATATATTGCCCTGAAAACCCTAGACATTGTTTAATTTCCCCTTGAAGGAAATGTGCAATAGGAATAATTTATCTTCATAGATAGACCCTAATGTTCCTTTTCGAAAAGTATGCAAGGAGTCCAGAAATTAACGTAGGCCTTCTACCTTACTTCTGCCTTAAGGCCTTAAGAAAACGCAGGCGCATTCGCCATTTCATTACTAACAAATCAACCGCAGAATTACTCACATAATCTAATATAACCCACAACCGTGTTTAATCATACCGACTTAAATATGCGTGGCTGGTGCTCATGCAGCAGAACTGTATCATGGATGTTATCTGCCAACTCTGTGGCAGAGCTCGCATCCTTAGTTTATTACCTGCAACAATAAGAATAAAGGTAAATAACGTAGGAAACAATTCTGTTAAAAAAGATTGGTTGAATTTGAAAGATTTGCTATAATTTCATCTGTCAGTTCGGTTTACCACGGCTTTCTCTACGATGGGGTATTATTACGAATTATTCAAATCTTGGTTATTTGTTGTGGGTGAAGCGTAGCCCACTCTAACAAAATCTGGGTCCTCAAACGTCGCAATAAATAATTGCAGACGAGCGACGATCAACTATTCACGACAAGCACAGTGTTGAAAATGATTTATAAACGGTGGTAAATATACAGAAAAAAGAGACCGGGGGAGATCGGAACACGATTTATATATCCGGATGTTGAGCGGAATATGAAATAGAAGCGGAATTAGATTTATAACCGATATAGTATAGCATAGAGGAGAGAGAACGGGAGGGAACCCTGAAAGGAGGTTCGAACAGTCCCGGATGGCAATAAATCTCGCCTCTCTCTTTTTTACCCGCTTATACATAATGCCGTGGGATAATTTCCATTTTTATTTGATTGCCTATTTTCGCAGTGGACTAGGGTATTTTTTCCTCCTATGGTATATAAATTTATTTATTCCCGCGGAAAGAGCCGAGCTTAATTTATCGCCGTACGTTCGCCTCGTTTTGTTTATACAGGAGCTTTTTGTACCTCTCCCTTCTCCATTCTCCGATGCTTTGATATACGGCCGGGAGAGATCTGGCGAAAGAACCATGGATATATCCCCGGTAGGTTCGACACTTGGAAATTATCGGTCGAGGGAACGACGCACCTACCTTTAGAGTGTCGATGTCGGGCGCGGTCTGAATACTATACAAACGACGGCGATTGTATCCAAATTGAAATACACGCCGTTTCGCATTCGCGACGAGATCCCCTCGATTCGGGAAGAGAAACTGAAGGCGAAATCCAGATCGATGATGTGCCGTGCGGTTTAAAAACGAAGCCGGGTTAAAGTTGGATGTCTCGGAAAATGTATATAAAGTGCATATTTGCATATTCAGACAAAATTCTATTAATGCGTATGTACTTATTAAAAATGCATATTTTCAGCGAATTTCGGTATGCAATCTCAAGAAAATAAAAATTTTGATTTTATAATTCTCTGTGTAAATAGGTATGCATTATGCTGAAACCTTCAGCTAAACGTTAAGCTGGCTGCCTTCTGAAAATAGCATTAAGGGTAGTTGTTGAAAGGCTGTTAGTACTAATGGTCAAATCTTGTTAAGAATAGTTTTCGAAAAGCTACTTAAATTAAGTAATGATTAAAGCTGGAAAAATGTGCTCTCCATTCTCGGAATTAGTGTAATAGGAAATCCCAAAGGTAAAATCTTCCTCGGCTTTTACGTGTGAGAATGCTCGTTGATTTTAGCTTTTAGCCATTGAAAACATTTGTTGCTACCCTCACTTAAATATAAGGTTTCGAGAGCAAACTGGCATTTAATTTTTTTGATATTTCATTATATTTCACTGAAGTGTTTATTAGAAGTGTGTGATAATGTCTAAAAAAGTGCCACTAAATCTGTTCTTCTCAAGAAATGGATAAATAGTACAACCGACTTTAAAATCATTGACGACAACCATATATTTAACACGGTTTGCAACAAAAAGGTAAGTCTTATTATGTCTAATGGTTTTACGTTTTAAAAATATATTTACCATTCTCTTATTTCCAACCTAAAAATTATTCTGTTTAATAAATGTGACTCAAATTTTTATAACCATAATGTTCCATTTTAAAGAAGTTAAATTTCAAATTTCTTTTTGAATAATACAACTCTACAATTCCCCATTATAATTCAAGACTTCCAATATGAACAAGGTGTTGAAATAAGATCGTTTGCATTCTGTAAGCTATTTTGCTTTTAGGTCTTATACCAAAAGAAATTTCAAGTTGATCAACACTTGGGAACCACTACGCACAGAACTCTTATGCAAAAGTCTCAAGATTTGGTTCAGCAGCTCATCACAACAAACCATACCAAGATTTCAGGCCAAGAAAATTTCAATAAGGATTTATGTTCTTTGTTAGTAAGTTGCAATATCTCAATTGTAAAATTGGACAATCTATTATTTCAACAATTTTTAATGAAGTATTGGAAAGAAAATGTTGAAGTGCCTTCTAGTACGACTTTACGAAAAAATATGTCGATCTCATTTATCGATCTACTATTGGGGCGATGAAAACTGCCATTGGAAATAATCCAATATCGATATCTGTTGACGAGACGACCGAAGTTAACTTCACATGGCATAGAAAAATAGTTTTTACAAATTTTCTACAAGAAAAAACTAGGTTTTAAGCGGAGAGATGACATATGCCATGTCTAGTGGGTCCATATAGAGCATTTTTTATGCATATGAAGTAAACTGTTAGCTCATTTTTTAATTTAAATCGAAAGTAGTTACAGAGTACAATTTTAGACATTTCAATTGTTAGTGTTATTGTAGTGCTTTAGTGTTCAAATGAAAGGAGACATTTTCATGATGCCAGAAATGACATTGTTTCTTTCCTAGGACCTCTATTTTTAGATTTATAGCAAAGATAAAAATGGAAAATTCTCATTTTGGACAAATCCCTATATTTCCAAAACCGTTGAAGCAAGCGACCCAAAATTTACATGGTTGGTTTAGAACCTTCCAAGGTACATATCCTGCTAGTTTCATACCGAAACTACAAAGTTCACATGTTGAAAAAACAAGAAGGAATTTCAATAACTGTCTATATTTACCAAAATATAGCCAAGCTTAGATTTTTGAAATTCTGATTTCAAAAATATTTTCTCCTCAATAAAGATTGTTGCTATGAAGTGAAACAGTGTAGATCTTACTGGTTCATCACAAACTGAATTCGCCATAATGCATTTCCTGGTTAATCGAAAATAGCATCTCCCAAGCTGATCCCATAATACAGGGCACTGCTAAAGTTTTATGGAGATTTAAATTATTGAATCAGTTTTCGAAATGTAAGGGAATAAATCCCAAATTTAAATAAAAGAAATGTTATTCTGATAAAACGTGATTTGCTAAGGAAGAAGCTTATGTTCTTTTCATGTTCTTTTATTCTACTTAGTAACTGTCTCCTCGTTTGACTTGTACAAAATTTATCACAAGATAAACAAGAAATTTTATACACTCCTGATCTACAAATAGTACGAATAGGACTTTTTACGAAATGAGACACTAGTCGAGCTTTATGGGTCCCCCTACCAAGATGATACGTACATTAAATTTCTTTATACCTACAAGTATAAAGAAATATGTAGGCGTTTATATAGGGAACAGGATAAAATACATTTCGTTCCAAGTATGGCAAACTGCATTAGGTTTTACTGATCTATTTCTAACACCTTATCTCCACCACATAGCTAGTCGTTATTAATTTTTTAAACATTTGAACACATACACTTTGTATAGAACTAACACTTTCTGCTAGTTAATCTAAACTACAACATACGAAACCGAAGGTAAGTATACAAGTACCCAGGAGAATTGGAAAACCCTATTACCCACACCTGTTCGTGTTAATCGTAAGGGAAACTACTCCATACCTCTAATATGGGCGTATGTATTGCAGATATTCCCGTATAGACGTCGCTAAGGTTTTAATAATTCGGCTTCATTACCGAGGAGGCCGATCCTATACGTTTCCTCCGAGGAGCTCTTAAGGGCTTAGTTTATCTCAAGAAAATGGGCAATTAAAACGGTCCCGAGCGATTCCCGGGGACAATATACCGAAATGAGAGAATTTACGGGCAAAACGCTACGAGTACGGCATTGCGGTGTAAATCGTTATAGGTTCGAATACGCCGCGCGGGGAACTCTCGGATGGGAAAGAATTATACACCATTACGAAATCCCCTCGTTCGAAACCAATCTTTGCTTTCACGCCGCCCGTTATCGCTACACATCCGAGTTCGTCTCGAGTTACGCGACCTTCTGATCCGAGGAGAGGGCGCGAGAAAAAATTTAATTCAATACGAACCTCTAGGGCGCGAAATAAATTTAATATCGGGTATTTAGAGTCCGGGTTACGTCTCGAGTTTCTGTTGATAAATTACGCCGAAAAAAAATATTCTACCGGCAAAGGGAAGTAGGGGAAAAGGGCGGAGCGTCGCTTTAATCAAGACGGATATCTAGAGGTACACAAACTAATCACGGAAAAGAATGTAAAGTCTTTTGAATATTTATTTTGATGAGTTGTATTCAGATACGATAAGTTTAAACAGCAAAAGCCGTTTCGGAAAAAAATGAGAAAAACTAAAAATTCTCACAAGTAACGTGTCCTCTAGGGAGATTTTAGAAAGAAATATTTTAAATAAGATTTATAGGTATTAAACTGTTAAGTGAAATTACGAGTAATAAACGAATGAAACCATTGTAAAGAAAATTTGAAAAAACTAAAAATTGTTGAATTACTTTCAGACATAGCACAAGAATGACAAGAGTAAGAGAACGTAAGACATTTTTCAAAAAAAAAAAATGTTTTGCGCCCTTGGGAGACCTCAAAAGTTTTAAAAATGTCAATACTTCAAATTTCGAAAATTGACCCGATTACAATACTTTTCTCATTATATGAGTATTTAGTTATATCACATGCGAAGGATAAAATACCATAAATTTAATATGGCATTTTAGATGCCGACATGTGTTACTTATTTTTTGTCAAGTATCAACATTATATTTGATGGTAGTTAACGAAAATATAATTTCTCTTATAGACAATCAAACGATGCTAAATCATGCCGTAGTTGCCTTAATTCGACTTAAAAAGTAGGAAAGTAAAATCAAAAATAATTTCCGATCGGGTGGAATAAAATTAAATGGTGCAAAATAGGGCGTATGAAATTTACCGGGGGAGCACGAGAGAAAGTTTATATCTGTTCTTTTTTTATATTACTTGGGGAGTGAGGAGCGTTAGAAGGAGATCAGGAAATTCATGAGCTGGGCCGGAACGGCGGGCGAAAAAACAGCAAGGAATAATGTTATAAAAGTCGATGTTTTCACGGAGAATGAATAAATGGGAGGGATTGCGGCTTAAAAAGCCTATAAATATCAAGTGGCATCTGTGACGTGGGTAATATCACGATTTCCGGTTGGAAAAATGCCTTCTTCCTTCCGCCTCGGACCAGAATAGCAATGGATTAGTTTAACGTCCGTAGGGGTTATTATGGTTCAGATAAGCTTTAATTTTATAGCCCACTTCGGTTGTGAGCGAGTTTAGAGCCGCGCGCTCTTGGTGTTTCGTCTGTCATTATTTCCTTCTACTCTTTCCACTTTTGTAATAACACTGTAAGTACATTTTGACTCGAATGTCGTCCCATGGAAATATTCCAATTTTAAAAGTTCCGATTTTATTATCCTGCCGTGAAAGTTCGGTTTCCCATAAAGGCTAACTTTTACTATTTTGATGCAAATCTAACAGGTTACCAGGGGCGGGATGAATAAATAGATTGGACTCTTTTCGAACACAAATCATCTACTAAAATGTAATCCGCTCTTACTCAGTTGAGCTTACAGACCTTACAAAACTCCCCTTTTCGTTATAACGTTTCAAAGGTATTTTGTATAATTAAAAACACTCGCTATTCATTGGACGTGTAAATAACCATACACGCACCATAGCGCGGTTGATTTTTCTCTATGGAAACCAGCGTTATTTCGATGTAATCGGGGTTGTTAATGAAAAACCGTGCAAACAACACGTCGTGAAAATTTCCTGTATGAGCCAGATTTATTTCGGCGTTTAAACGAAAAATAACGTGTATTTTTTAAATAGGATACATGGTTTTCATTTAACTGTTGCATGAAAAAGAAAAATATCGCAAAATGACTACTTTTTGGTGGTGATTAACCCTACTACATGTTTAATAAACTGAATGTCTTAACTATAATTCAATGTATCAAAGTTTCATTGAAGTGCATGGCTGAAAACTCCAACGATATGTTTATTGCTGATATTCATTCATGCTAACACATTTGGTGTGGTCGTGGTGTGTAGCCTATTATTTTGCTGTAAATTTCAATGGAAGTTCCAAAATACATTGGCTGAATATTTATCTGTAATGATTAAATTTGCTACATTTTTAAACACAAACGATCACATAATACAATAAATGGAATTTTTATAGTACAGTGAATTTTCAATAAGACACCTAAATAACTTTTACCCCAAACTGTAATCAATAAAACTGAAATCATCTAGATCTACTTCAAAAGGCATTCTAGAAACTTAAACAAATCGCATCTTTCTCTATGAATACAAGATTTCACTATATAGAAAAATCGAAAAATCTTCACATTTTCCCCAAAATTTCCAATGGAACGACATTGAAGAGACCATTCTAAGAACATCAAATTTTTTAGATTAACAGATTGTACGCTACCTTGAAACTTTAACATCCATATAATATATACAGGATCATTGAGAAATTTGGGGTACCTGCTTTTCAGCAAAAGGTACCTACTGATTTGCTTACACACAATATTTCAGAATTTTGGGGATATCTTCTAGACTAACCCGAGGCACTTAAAATTATCTGAACTCATACGCCACAATAAGAGACCGCTTAAATAATTTGAAAATTACTTGAAATTTAGGTTAAATTCAGGTTCTTGGCAAAAGGACGAAATTTCTAGCGTCCGATTAGGTGGGGTTAAAATTTATTGATTTTCTCAAGGAAAGGTCCTAATTTGACTACAGAGATTATTTAAAAATTTTCTGATATCTTCTAGATTAACATCAGGCACCTGTAAGTATTCATAAACTACCTATATTCTGCAACAGGAGTTTTCATTCGACAATTTTAAATACCTGAGTAACAGTCCTTGAGGAATTTGAGGCTGTAATATTGAGGTATTTCAGAAAAACATCCTCTTCTGATTATATAGATAATTTCCTAATTTCCCAAAAACTGCATTAAGACTGGACTTGATTTTCCTACATAATCTATGTTATCCTAAAATGGCATCGCCACTATTAAAAATATTAAAATAACCAACTATTACATATGCAAGAACTCTGAATTCAATTCAATAATCTTCTAGATAAATACTGTAATATGGAATTCTAGAAGGACTTGTGAATTCCTATTGAACCTGCAAATGACAGTAACTATTTAGATAACGCTTGATATTCCTACGATACCAAATTTTTGAGATGCACCCCCGATTCTAGTCAATCTAGACACCCAATTAAAAAGCTTGTTTGTTTAGGTGTCTAGTTTTTTAGATCTATATTTCTAGTATACCGTGCCTGAAGACTACAAAGATTTCAAAAATTGAATAACATTCTACAATGACTTAACAATTTGAAATTTGATAAAACGCGTTATTTGACTACACATGTAATTTAAGAATCCCTCCTAGGCTAATATGAGGTTAATAAAACTATCCAGATGCCAGAAATTATTTTTCATATTGTTCTCAACATGAATTTTCATTCGATAATTTTCTAAAATTTAAGTAACACAGAATCCAATGAATTCATTAGAGGATTTTGAAAAATATTCTAAATGTTCTACAGTGAAATCATTCATTGTACAATTTTTTCGAACACTAATCATTAGTGAAGTTTGTAATTAATAAGACGAAAACTGATTCTGTGACAAAATTTAATACTTCCATTTCATTAAAATTTTTGTGTAATTACCGACATTGGCGTTGTAAAGAGTGTTTTAATTACGCCCCATTTCCCTGAAACATTTAAAAATGTATTTAATTAATTCGTCCGTTATTAAACGAGTTATTTCATTCGGATCCGGATTAAACGTAAAACAGCCCATTTAACCGGAAAAGGGAGGGGGCAAAGGGTCCACCCCATTCCGTCCGCACGGAATTTTTAAAATTCCTCCTAAATCCCAAGACACGGCCCCCGGATCCTTCCGCCAGCCGTTCATCTGCGGGGGAATTCCATCGAAAACGGTATTGACTGAGGGGATTAATGCTCATTTGTCCGGGGCCACCCTCGGGTTATAACTCCGGCTAATTATGAAATTTAAGTGCCTCGGAATTCCCGGAATTATGTCATCGAATTAATCGGAGGGGATATTTTAAAAGGCTAATTAGGCCGGAAACTTTAACGGCCCTTTGCGCGTCCCGCATATCTGCGGGAGACCGATCCCCGTGAAGCAATTATTTTCGAATATTTCTCTGGCGAGATATCGCGGTCGACCGACAGTTGTAAAAGATTTTAATTTCATAAAAGGGTCCATTTGTAAGGACGGGTTTACAAGGAGTTATTAGGAGTCGGAAAACGAAACTCCCGGGAAACTCGAAAACTTGTTTTGTCCCAGATTTTACGGTTTTCCCTTTAACGGCGGCGAACACATTTTAACCAATTCTCGACCGCTCTCGGGACTACTTCAATAACACCGTGTAACGCTTCGTTACCATCTTTCTCTCTCACTTACGCTCCCAACTTTTAATAACTCGATATCGTCGGTAAACATCGTATCTAATATCTCTTGTGGAAAGTTTGATAAATTTTAACGTTGCTCCACGTACCTCCCGTTTAAAATTATCACAATTCGGCGCTGTAAAAATGTACCGCTTATCTTGCAGAGTAAAAGTCAGTTGCAATAACATGTTCCGTCCATTGGCTACGTTTCGAGAGTAATTAATTTATCCTCAGGCCACTACACTGTTGTTGAACGGTAATGAGTGAGGTTATATACAATGCAACGCAATTATATGTAACGAAAACGTGTACACAATATGCACCGTTATTTGCACAAAATTTGGGATGAATTAGGACAAATATTTTCAATTTTCTTTGGAATCGCTATGAAATAGAGATTTATTAGCTATATAACTATAGGTATGTTACGTACTAAAATATTTAAAAAATAAAAATACAAGTAAATTTTAAAGCATATGATTGGACACAATCACCGTTTCAAAAAGATATTTTTTGGCGATTCGGTTAGATATGATTTGAATCAAAGATGAATCGATTCAAGTGCAGTTTATAATGTTTGTAACAAAGTTATTGTGACTTCAGATTTCTGACACAAAGCATATTATGTAAAACTTCATTACGAAAATCATTCTTGCTTACAATGTCTCTTTGAAATGAAGAGTTTCCGAGTTATTCAAGAGAATAAGAGGAAAAACTGGCTTTTCAAGGAAAAATTCACATTTTGATTTGTAATAATTGTGACACGACCTTTTAAATTGGCGCCTAATGAAGTTCTCGTTTCTAATGATATTCCCAGTGATCGTTAGCCTTACGGGAGATACAGAAAACTTAATTTTCTTTTTGACAGATTCCGCCCGAGCTATTTTCCATTTTTATCCACTGACTGGAACCAATCAAAAGAATACTTCAATTTATCGATTAATAAAATGAAAATTTAGGATAGAGGCAATCAAGGATAGTTACATGATGATGATAGGTAGTTTGTAAATAATTATACTACACCACCTCTTACAGATTCGAAAAATTTTAAAATCGTGTTTTCACTATGATAACACTTGTAATAAGTGGATCAACCCTCTAGAAGCGTCGTCTCAATGATGATTGGAGGTAAAATGATTCGTTTCCTCATTCTTGTTTCCTTATTTCAAAAATTTGATACAATAATAGATTCCAAAAAGATACGTGGAAAGTATGCATAAACATCCAAATATACACTGAAAATATAGAAAGGAACGAAAATATACGAAGTATAAAGCTGCATTATTAATATGTGAATCAATCCCTACAGCGCGAGTCTTTAACTTGGAATAAATTCAGTAAATCAAAGACAGCCTTATTGTTAGAAATATGCTCGGACAGGTCGATTAGTATTTTGAATTGCGCTCTTTTTGATGTAAGAAAATGTTATACAGCGTGTACCAAATTTGAGATATGACGTCACCGACTGTTTATATAAAGGGCAATACTAATTTCTTTTATGATTATTTTTAAAGGATATGTCAAGTTACACATGCGTACCAGATATCAAATTTTCATTCCCTATCGTTTGAAAGATATTTAACAACCATTAACTATTCAACTGAATGAAATAATTCAGGCAGTTTAGAAATGGAATGTCAAGAGGTATTTTTTTAGCATTTTTGTCAAACTGGCTTGATGTTGATCAGATTTCTTGATCTTCAAATTAGCTGATGTTTATCAAATATCCTTTAAACCACAAGGAATAAAATTTTGACATTTGGTACGCATGTGTAACTTGATATACCCTTTAAGAGTAGTCATAAAAAATGAGTATTGCCACTTAAAAAATACTCGATGACGTAATATCTTAAATTTGGTAAACTGTCTGTGGTAAACGACTGTGGTTAAACTTGGTAAATTTGGTAAACTGTAAAAAACTGTCTATGATTTACTGAATTTATTCCAGGTTAGAGGCCCGCACTGTATATAGAACGCTATACTGAATTGGCAGGTGGCATAAAATCAGAGTCTTGAATATGGCTACATATTACTTGTCATATAACACATTACCAAACTTACATTTTCCTTACAATCAATATTTTAAGTTTTAGAAAACATTCATCAGAACTCTACATCGTCCCACTAATGTATTGTCTTACGACATTTCTAATAAGAGTATAAATATCGACTGTGTCGAATGTGGACGACAAACGTGTTTTCCTTTTTCAAAATTTATATTAACGGAAAATTTCATAACGATTTTCAGATTATCTTCAATTTGTTCATTAGAAGTTCGGGAAGTTCCCGAAGGTGTGCCCGCCCCAAACCTCGTAACCATAACATTCACTTTAAATTTAAACTTCGTCACAGGCCAAATATGGAATTAATTTCACCGGGATCCGATGGAGTACACTGAATTTCCCCTTCTTTTTGCTTCTCCCGGATGAATATAAAGTGGTGCATATTTTTTTTAAAAAAGAAAATATTTGAAACGCGAAACCTTTTTTCCCCTTTCCCCGTCGTTGTCGCCTTGTCCTAACTCAATTTGAATTATTAAAATCGGGGAGGATCGTACTGATATTCGAAAAGTTCTCGCGAAAAGGGGTTGTAACATTTTTCGGGGGACGGGGAAGCGGGAGGGATAAAGTTTTAATTGGTAAGTGTTAGGTTTCGGGAGAAACTTGAAAAGCAATCCGAAAAGAATCATACCATTTACAATTTAAGAGTAGGAACAGATGCTCAAGTAATAAGAGGCGTTTACCTTTAGGGTAAAATCCCAAAGGTACAAGTAGGTCTATTTTCATATAGATGTAATGGCTAATTTCTTAAAATTGTGGAATTTTGGGAATCAACGTCGATTGCCATGAAAATTTGCACTTAAGATCTACTTCTCTCTCTTCTCCATCTCCCTCCATCCCTCTTCTTCAATGTTGGATATGTGCCGAAGTATACTTTTTAATTTTTAGGGGAGAAAACTACCCCTTACTGCAAAGTATTTAAAAATTGTAGATTTTAGCATACCTTTGGTTAATATAAAGTTTAAATGGAGATCAAAATAAAGCCACGTGTATACTTCCTCGATAGAAGCTCTATACTGGTCAAATACTCTATCTTTATAATGTCTATCTATACTCAAAACGAGAGTCATCATTCCATACATGCGACACAATGTATACTTATGTACCTATACATCTGTATATAAACATATATACATACACAGATTAGAAAAATTCGTTATAAAATTGTAGTGTTTCTACGTACAAAGAGGCTTTACTCTTCTATAATTACAGCAGTCTTTACACACAGAGATTTAGTTCTACATTGACGTCAGTATTTTACATTTCACAATTACATAAAACAACACTTGTTTTTCCATAACAACGACCTATACGGGGCATTCGCTACACTATCCCTCCCCGTTTTCAGGCTCGCCCTCGACGCTCGGACGATCTACTTCCACAGTAGTCCATATCAGCGAATGACTACCATATCAGCGAACTGCTACTGCTACGGCTACTGCTACAGCTACTGCTACTGCAACTGCTACTGCTACGGCTACGGCTACTGCTACTGCTGCTACTACTGCTACTGCTACGGCTAATGTTTTGGCTACTGCTTCGGTTACTGCTACTGCTACAGCTACGGCTACTGCTACTGCTGCTACTGCTACGGTTACGGCTACTACTACTGCTATTGCTACAGCTACGGCTACTGCTACTCCTGCTACTGCTACGGCTACGGCTTTTGCTACTGCTACAGCTAATGCTTCGGCTACTGCTTCGGCTACTGCTCCTGCTACGGCTACTGCTACGGTTACGGCTACGGTTACGGCTACTGCTACTGCTACTGCTACGGCTTCGGCTACTGCTTCAGCTACTGCTACTGCTGCTACTGTTGCTACTACTACGGCTAATGCTTCGACTACTGCTTCGGCTACTGCTACTGCTACTGCTACCATGCGCACCGCTCCTCCCCTTTTTCAGAAAATCCGCCATAACTTATCCATCGAGAGCCAACTGTCCTCTCCAGGCGATATCCACCTCGGGGAATCTCGCCATAGTTGATCTAAAAATCAACAAAACACGCCAGTATCCTTGCCAAATCCATTTGCAATAAATTGCAAGTATATGTGTAATTGTGTGTATGTGTATGTGTGCGATTAACTCCATTGAGCGGGTTGGACTGCAAATCCTGTACAAAAATTCATCAGCAGCAAATCGAAACCAAGCAGGCCAATCCTGTTTCTGACCATCAAAGACACCAGGGATAACCAATCCCATCCAATGCTCCAGGTAGAAGAGGGACCTGTCTCTTGAAATCCTCCGCTTCTCCTGCAGTTACTGAAATCCCCAGCAACTGCTTCATGGCTCCAGACACACAACCCAGTGGTCAACCATCACCAATTCTTGTACTAAAGATGAACAGCGCCCGTCTCCCAATATGAGTTACGAATGTGAGTGTAGCACTCAAACGGGCCACGCGCGCCAGCCGCACGCAGTCAATCCATTCGAGTGTTTTCCTAAATCTAGACCTGTTTAGGTTAACCTAAACCTTGGTGTTATAGTGGTGTGTATTTGTGTGATGGTACTTAGCTTCGGACTCTGCAGCATCCCGACCCGCGCCAGCCGCTCAACAACTCCATAACGCCGCACAGACTGCACTCCTCGCCTCTCCGCCGTGTGCCATCGCCATCACTTCTGTACTCCATCCCAGGTCCACCAATCCTTTATCCGCTACTTCGGTTCACAAAATCCCGGACAGGCCCCCAAAATTGTAGCGTTTCTACGTACAAAGAGGCTTTACTCTTCTATAATTACAGCAGTCTTTACACACAGAGATTTAGTTCTACATTGACGTCAGTATTTTACATTTCACAATTACATAAAACAACACTTGTTTTTCCATAACAACGACCTATACGGGGCATTCGCTACAATACTTTCACTGTATACTAGATATTTCTCGCATTTATCTTTGTACTTGTGTTCCAAAATTCGAGTTCCGAAATAAAAAAAAATCAATTTTTCTCTACGATAATTCCCTTATTTTCCAAGCTAGAAACTTTTTAAAAAATGTATTTTGTAGCGAATTCCAAACGCTTTAAGATCAAATCAGTTAAAAGCTTTTACAACCCGTAGTTTTGAAAAGGGATGTGTCAAAGGACTTGGATATAAGTAGTACGCGAATGCAAACTTGGAACCGCTATTCTCTTTCAATTTTTATGACACAAAGATTAACAAAAATAAAAATTTTCAGTAAGATAAACCCGGCAATTAACATTTGAAACATTTTTTCATTTTTAGAATAGTTTTTGATTTATTTAAGAAAAATGCACTTTCTTCCAAATTTACGAAAATGCAATTTTCATTTCAAACAATTATTTTTTCTAAAATAAGCATTCTAAACTGATAAACCACATGAATCATATCAATAATACCTAAATAAAATTAACTGCAAATGGGTTACGTTTGATTTTTATCAGGGTGGTAATGAGGAGGGTGTAGTTTTTAAATTTAAAAAAAAAAATAGAAAGGTGTTACTTTATTTTTGTTATAAATCAGTCAATTCTTGTGCAAAAGACTTTCATAGGGATTCATTTTAAAGGTTTTTTATATGTACTTCAAAAAAGGTCCATCGAGTTTCCTCCAAAAATTTCACCATTTTCAAGTTGTTGAAAGTTGAATATTTTCAGTTTCAGGGTTCTCGAAAAATGACCATCCTTCAACGAGCAATAATTGGGCGTAAAGAGGTCTTTCAAAAAGAAATCCCTTTGTTGTTTTATTAGCTATATTTTTGTTCTGAATGTTTTTTCCGATAAAACGAAAACTTTTCAAGTTATTTGTAAAAATAGTTAAAAAACATTCGTATTTTCAATGAAATATGTATAGTTCAATCGTAAATACCTCGAAAACTATCAATTTTAGAAAAAAAACTTTATAGAACAAAAGTTGCTTAGAATTGGTCAGTCTATCGATCTATTTTGATTAAAAAAATTTTACCCCTTAGAAGGGGTGGCTTCTACCCCTAGGGAAAACCACACTTCGGCACAAGTCCAGCTTTGAAGAAGGTTATACATACTACCTTGATCCCAATTTTCAAAGAAATCGTCATTGATTCCCAAAATTCCAAGCGAAAATGGCTAATGCCTGGACTATTGGGACACCCCGGATTAAGTAATATTTTATTCCTGTAATAATTCCTCTGATGGTGCGTTTGTGCCCCGTTTCGGACGGAAGCAATAAAACCGCGACGACGAATTTTCATAAATCCCCCCGTCGAGACGCTATCTCTTACACACGCCGTGTGCAACGGGAGAGGGCGTCCCGTTCTATCCCGGAACGGAAACAAATTTAAAGTTCTTTTTTCCCTCTCCCCCTCGGACACGATATGGAAACTGGAAGCACATGTTCGAGCAAGGGGTATATTTCACCCGACGTCATGGAATTTTTGTCCGTTTATTTAGGACGCAAGGTAGGGAAAAAATGCCGGATTTTTTTCGCCGGTTAAGTTAATTTAGAAAAGCCGGACTTGACGTTTTTACAGCTTTTTACCGTGACGTATATACGTATATACGTACGCGTAGGGATAGGAGGGGACTTTATTATTAAATTAGGGTTTGGCCGGGGAGGTAACTTTACTGCCGCGGAAAAAACGTTATTGTCAAGTTTATTTTCAAAAGGCTCCGGGGAG
Organism: Cryptocephalus primarius; assembly: GCA_963576515.1. Lineage (NCBI taxonomy): Eukaryota > Metazoa > Arthropoda > Insecta > Coleoptera > Chrysomelidae > Cryptocephalus > Cryptocephalus primarius. Next base: position 20,282,922 of record OY754937.1, on the reverse strand, counting down.
GACGACGAGCTTTGGCGACGACGACGGAACGAAGTTACCCCGGATCGCGACCTAATCGCGCACTCGGAATTTTAAAATCCCCCTAAACGATACCGTGACGGGGGGTTTTGTGTTCACAAACGTGGACGACTCGATTGTCGGCATTAAAAATTAATTTAGTTGTAATCCTGGCAGACAGACGTCGAAGCAAGCGACTAATAAATCGATTTATCATTCTCTTCGTGTCATTTTCATTAAGAAGATTGGCAATCACCGAGGCTATACGTACTCGTGAAACAGTCGATCTGAATGTCGTTTTTGTTATAAGCATAAATTATTAGTTATTAGCTCCTTACCCGACATATTGACTTTATTTACTAACATTACAACATGTACGTGGACAGTTAGCAAGATCGTATCGCAGGGTGATTAATGGACACTTCAATAACTTTTACTCCTCTAGTTTCACCACTCAATACTCTTTACATTATTTTCTTTGTGTAAAGGTTCAACTATATTGCTAATAACACACACCCTTGCCTGACACCTCTACAAATTCCTGTTTCCTCAGAGTTATTTACTTCTATACTTACAATACCTTTGTGATTGAAGCAAAAAACTGTTATAATGTTGATGCCTCTGGTGTCTAAATCATTTTTCTTAAGAAGCTAGACAAGAAGCTTCTATGTTCATGTCCATGCATCTTAGTGCAAGAGTGTTCAATACGAAGAGTGCATTTCTTCTAGCCAAATCATGTCAGAACCCAAACTGAGTGTATTGATGTCATGTTCTAATTTTTGTTTGTATAGTGGAGTCAATGTAGATTTTTGAAAATTCCTCAATTACACTAATGAATCTACCAAACATCTATGTTAAAAAGTTCCCTACGAAAAACTGATGCAAATGTTGTAGTTAAACATATTAACAGAACAATATGTTGTTTTTTGAAATACTCACTAAAATACTTTTAGAGAAAAACTGACGAGACCCTTCGAAAAGCCAGAAAATTTGACATAGAAAACACAAAATTAAATTTGTACTAAAATTAAATTTGTTCTAACTTCCTAACTGACTGATCAACTTGAGCGCACCAAATTGTAAAAGGAAGAACATCACAGCTATTCTAAATTCATATGTTCAAGTAAAAAAATGTTTATGACGGTCTTATACACAGCTCAAGTTGATCCACATAAGCATAGCTATAGGCATATTTTAATACGTCAATGACTCTATCATAGGGATGAACGTTTGTTTTTGACGGTTGAGACACAAAATCAAAGTTTGTAGGGTCACAACCGAATGACTCATCCAATTTACAACTTCGAAATTGAGCGCCTTCTTAATTTTTTCGCGTCAAACCGGTCTTGTTGGAAACAGCAGGTTCCCTTCTATCCCTTCATGAGACAAAAACAATAAGCTAGCTATTCCTACTGTAACTGTAACAATTAATAACTATTTAGTGGCCAAATTGATGAGAACTTTTACCACAAGATATCATAAACTCATAAATGTGAAATAATTCATAACGTTTTGAAATAATACAAGCTGCTACTAATTTTTTCGAAATATTGCACATTTTAGAACAATATTGCCTCCATAACTGTTCATAACTGTTCATTAATAATTACTGTTTTATTTTCTATTGGCAGAGTTGAATTTTTTCCTCAATTTATCGTCAACTGCAAGAAGTTCCTCCTTAGAAGATCTCCGAGATTTTCTGCTACAGACATCTTCATCAATCAAAATTATTTGCACTATTTATTAGTAGTACCTATTATTATTATAGTAATTTGCAATTATCGTTTTATCGAATGAAGTAATGACTGCAAGTTGGTGTGATTTTTGTAAAAAAAGCCATTTTGTTCGAAATATTTTTGGGTATGACCAAGGACTTGCGATATACAGTGCGAGTCTAACTTCGAATAAATTCAGTAAATGAAAGACAATTTCTTTGGAAATATGCTCGGACAGGTCGATTAGTATTTTGAATTGCGCTCATTTTGATGTATAAAAATTTTATACAGCATGTACCAAATTTGAGATGTGACGTCATCGACTGATAAACATCAACCAATTCGAAAATGAAGAAGTCTGATCAACTGATCTATCTGATATCAACTCAAATAATATGTCTTTTTCAATAAGTGTTCAAAATGTCGTCCCTTAACTAACCGACATAATTTCTTATTATTTCGGCGAAAATTAGCCTGCACTGCTGTATTATCGTTGTCCTTGATTTACTGAATTTATTCCAAGTTAAATACTTGCACTGTTAATGCGAATTTGCAATAACAACTCTTTATAAAAAAAAATCTGTTACAAATTATATTAAATTTCTGTCGAGTATAGCTATTAGGCCATACGTCATCATAAAAGATAATATAGAACACGCCACAAAACCGAGCTAAGGGTCGCTAACTCGCGCAATTATTTTTATCACATTACTACCTGAAGCAGTTATTACAAAAATTTTCCTCGACAATACAAATAATAATAACTTTTTTGCTCGACTCCCCAATCCATATCTGCACAGCTTTCGGGCATTAAAAATCCCCGGCAGCGCCACGATCCAATCTCGCCCTCTCCCATCCCCTAAATTATTTGTATCGCCAGGCTGAGATTCGTCGTAAAACGGTCGACAGTTTACGACTCGGCGAAAATTAGAAACCCAACGGTTTCCCGGGACCCTGCGGTCTTCTTTTCCTGCGGTGGCGAAAAACGGTCAACACAATGAAGTGAAAAAATAAGTGATGTCCCCGCGTGCGGAGGGCCACCGGTTCGATTTAGTCCTCCAATAAAAAAGAAAAGAGAAAGGGCCGAAAGAGGGAGAGAGAAAACCCATCGGGGTTAACGCTGCCGACGGAAATCTCGCATTCACTGTAAATACCACACCGAATTCGATTTTCTTCGAAAACCATAAATGTAGATAAAATTGAAAGACCTTAATAAAGAGTCAAGACGGTGAAATTCCTATGGATAAGAAATATCGCATGGAAAAAGTCGTCCCGGAATTTATTTTTGAGGAAGTTATGTCGTCGGGTGAATACTATGCGGACGAGGGCGGTGAATTAAATGGAAGTGGATGGAACACTACAATATACCCTTGCACTACATTTTTCCCGCAAAGGAATGAATGTCCTGAATATTCCGCGTGTTTCATGTATGAGTGGCCATAAAATACATCCAATCTATTTATTTTTCAACTCGAGGGAATTTTTCTTTTTTAAAAAAACTACAATCTAGTTCTAGCACAAATTTTGAGAGCTAATACGATTTCGAATTAGTTCCAAAAATGATACTTTAGCCTTGTAAAACTGCTCTTGCATTCCAGTAATCTGGATATTGTTCAATAGTGTAATTTAGGAAAAAATACAGTGACTTCAGTTTTTTCATAAACTGTGTTTTGAACACAAAAAAGTAAAAAGTAAATTAAGCTCGCTTTCACCAGCATTCACGAAACATTTTTTTTTAGAAAAAGATGTATTGTAATAAAATTTTTGATCACTTTTTTGCTTTCCTGTTTACCCAGGTACACTAAAATATCTGATGTGCAGTCTGGTGCTTATTGATCAAAAGTATAGAGTGGGTAGGAACTATAGTGTATAGCAACATTTCTGCTACATCTTGCGGAATTCGGTTTTCCACATCAAGTGATGGCCACGTATAAACCAGGAAATCACATTTTCTACTTTTGCCACACCCTGTATTTATTTCGTTTTAATTAAGTGTCAAAATTTTATTTCAGATATTATCATTTCATTAAACCCTACCGTAAATTGTATACTGAAACAAAATAAGTGCCTATTAAGTTTACTCTTGATGAGTGTGTAAATATGCTCTTAATTTATGATAAAAGCGACAAAAACTCCCAAAAAATACTTTTGAGCAATTTTTTGAAAATAAAAATTTAATAACAAACATTAATAATCTGTCATCTGAATGGTTTAGTTCATTTCTTTTTAAATAATTTAATTTTTATGTACATCTACCAGGTAACATGCACGATATTTATTGTATATGATAAATAATGGTATGATAATAATAATAATAAGAATAATAATAATAATTGCAGAATTTACAATTAGTCAACATTAAGTAAATATAGAGAGCGAGAAAAGCTGAAAATTTTATTCCTGGAAGACGCCTTTAGAGAATTTTAACAATAAATTTTTGAAAATAGTCCGACATTTATAGAATTACAGTTGATGATGGATATTACGAAAAAGATTAACCGAAATAACCTTTAAGGGGCACCCAATGGGGTAATTACTTGGGAAAATTGTAGCGTTTCTACGTACAAAGAGGTTTTACTCTTCTTAAACTACAACAGTCTTTACACACAGAGATTTAGTTCTACACTGACGTCAGTATTTTACATTTCACAATTACATAAATAACTACTTGTTTTTTCCATAACAACGACCTATACGGGGCATTCGCTACATTACGAAATATCAAAGTTAATATTTGGCGCATATTACTTTACATAAGGCGCATTTTTGAGATGCAGGCTGGGCAAAAAAATCTCTGACACTCTGTATAGTGTAAATATAAATATGTTTGAATGATTGAAGAAATGGTAATACTTTTGTACAAAATCCACCCGTAAGTTTTAATACGAATTTGTTATTGATAACATCCATTTGAAATAAAAATAAGATCTTTTCTTCTATCAATCTTTCTAATCAATCTTTTCCTCTAGACAAGTAAACAAGGAAACGGATATCATTAAACCCATTAATTACTCTGCCTGCTTAATATTTTAGGTTTATTGCCTTTTATAAATAGTCTAAAAAGTTTTATGAAACGAAAAGGGTTGGTAAGATAACAAGTCTAGTGGAAAACTAATGGAACTACTGCATACAAAAAATTACAAAGGGCATTCATTTTCGAATAATTGCAAAACTCAAAAGTCTGCAAGTCTTAAGTTTCCCATATTCCCAAATAATTAAAGTTCGTTCAACATCCTGCAACTTAACACATCTAATTGGTGGCTTTCAAAACATCGCCGTGATCCCTCAACGATTTCTAAGCCGTGAACCGTTCCCAGTTTCCTTTCGTTCGCTCGACGTCCCGACGCCCGAACAAACACATCGGCAGTACGTCAGGCGACGTTGACGCATTCTCCCGGATTGCAAATCCAGATAATAGTCATCAATAACTCGACAAAGCTGCGAGAGTACACACAAAAAGTGATTCAAATGAGAGATCGTCCACAATACCGACCAATAATTCTTTTCGGCAAATCCGAAAGAGCGCGGAGGAAGAGAAAGGGAGAAAGGGCGGCGAAGGGAGCAGGAGGTGCCCGTTTCTCTCTCGTTCCCCCTTTTTTCGGCTTCGGTCCCGTCTCGCTCCTCCCGGAATCGATACCGGGGACGACAGGAATCCTACTGTTCGGGGGGGACGGGAGGGAAACGGGACGAGGTGAAAAATAAAGACGGGACTTTTTCCTCCGTTCCGTTTGCCATCGCTGATATATTGCGGCGAGGCGAGATTAGCAGCTTTAAATTTCACTTCCCCGCGCACTCGGGATAACTTTATAACGGCGCCCCCACCCCCTTCCACTCGACTTCTTTTTCCCCTAAGAGTGGTTTGCTTTCCAATTTAAATATAAATTTAATTCTTCGAATGTTTCGGGAAACATCATTTTCGATTTAACGCGACGCGAAATGGACGACCCAGATTTTAGGGAGGAAAATACTGATGGTTTATACGGTTTATAGTTTCGGATTACGATTGGAATGGATGGCGGATGAGGTCCATGGTGGGTTTAACGAGGAGAATGATGCTGGTTATTAGTGGAAAACGTTTTGTATAGTTCTAACTTGAATAGGAGGAGTGACTGGGTATTATCTCTATTAAAGTCAGTTAAATTGGTTAAATTGTTAACTGTTAGCAACTACCTCTTTTACATTGCTCGTGGAAAACATTTTATAAAATATATGTTTTGCCGAAATATTAAAACAATTTCACAAAGCTTTTAGATTCGCCAAAAACACATTTTTTATTTCCCACAGGGAAAATAACCATCAAAAATATTAAAATTAAAAAAATATTATAAAACCTCTTTTCGTATAGGGCTCCTTTTAAGAAGTATGGGTTCCCAAAGAGCTCCAATGGAATTAAGGCCCCAAAAATATGGGATCATAAGTGTCACAGCTAGTCCGCCTCTGTAGCTGTCAGTAATTCGCAACACTTTCTTGAATAGTCATTTGAAGAGTCTTACCTGGTATACATTATATTAAAAAATAAAGAAATGAAAAATACCTGTTGATTCAATAAATATGTGTCAAAATTTTAATTCCATTGGAGCTCTTCAGGAGCCCACATGTTCAAGAAGATCACGGCAAACCTTCACCTTTATCCAGGTGGAATTTTGATAAAAGCTATATATATAATTTTAGGAAATAATCCGTTATCGCCCTTGAAACTGGGATTTTCTGTAAAAGGTTAACCACATGAAAACTAAAAACTCACCAAAAAATCTCGACTGATCAATAAAAAACAGTAGAAAACGATGTGCGCATTCGATTTTCGCCTTTCCTTTTACTCTTTGAGAAAAAAAACTATTCAATACGAGAATGCACTGAAACCATATTAATTTGTAATTCTGCTTGTTTTTCCTATTAGAAATGTTATAAAGTACCAGGTTACTGTGTAGAATCCTCCGGAAAGCAAAGTTTTCTTTATAGAAACGTTATGAAGTGCGACACAAACGACATACGATATAAACGACGACGGTCGTTTAGCCACTATCGTATCTCCGCTAATAACACCCTCATTTAAAATTTCAAAATAGGGAAGGCGCGAAAACCGCCCTGTTTATAATCGTTTTTAAATTATTTCTCCACACTCTTTTCACGAAATTTGAATATCGGCGTAAAGTTGAATAACCCTGAGAATAACATACGAAAATATTTAAAAATTTCACTTTGAAAATCGGCAAATTTGCCAAAACTTCTCTTATTTTTTTTAACTACTGGTTTCCTAAAGTTAAAATTACTTTTTCCAGCACCCTAATACTGCTTTCTTTTAATAAAAATATTGTCATTTTTGATATCGACCAGGACGAAGGAAAATCTTTACAAAAGCCCTATACGAAAATAGGTTATGTGAACTTATAGTATTTTCTTCAGGTCACTTTATCGTATTCAGGAGATTTCCCACATTCTCCCGGACATCCTGTATAATATAGAAACAATATCGGAATTTTTAAGTTTCAGTAGTGTTGTTTAATCAGTAGTTTGTATTTGCTTTTGGAATCTTATGTATCAGGCCCAATTTAATTAGAAATTACAAATGAACTAAACTGAAGAAATATCATGTACATGTTTTCAGTAAAAAGGTTTAAAAGACATGCAAAAAACTTTCGCACCTCTAACTGTAGTTACAATAAAAACTGTAAATCCATCTTATCAACATAAGAAAAACCGTTGTGACTATTTACAATCAAAACTGTAAATCCATAGAATTAATATGAGAAAAACCGTTGTGACTAATAAGTTATGTCAGCCCATAGCAATAGACCCTTATATTATAACAATGGATCCTTGTAGTAGATAGGAATTGCTTACCTAAACAATTGTAAAATCATATCAATATAGGTTTGTAAGACGCATAGCCAGTCTTGGTCAGTTTATCGTAGAAGACGTATTAGTGTTGGTCAGTTTGTTATATCATACGTATTAGTCTTGGTCACTTCATTGTAGCAGACATTGCTCAGTTTGTATTACCACAAGTCTTGTATCCGTAAATTTCACATTAAAGTAGTGTAAATAAAAGTGTAGATAGTTTTTAAAAATAAGTTCCACGAGTTAAATGTCAAAGATTTAAAACTTTGTTTTTAAAAACTTTATTCCGACAAACACGTAGTGACAGCGATTGTCTCTACTACCAAACTGAACATAAAGCTACCACATTAGTTTTTATATCTGAGATAAAAACGTAACATGATATTACAATACAAGTATAAAAAAATGCAAGGTAACAAGTCGTGTCTTGTAACTCACGACTTGGAAAATTACCTGATGCAATGCTCTGACGTCACCGTCTTGAAACTCTCTCCCTGCTCTCATCCCTCGTTCGCACGTAAGCAGTTCATATTACTACAAATCAAACGATGAAACGACGTTGAAAACGATACTACAATCGATAACGAAGCGTTGATGGCATCGTCTCCCTCGGGAACACGCGGAAAAGTGAAAATTCACCACCGAATCACTCCCGAATTTAAAACCGCACCCCACCCGTACCGCGACTCCGAACGGAATGACCAGATATTCGTTTAAAATTGAACCTTGAAGGTGTCGACAAATAGGACAAAAAACTCTACGGGCTAGTAAACAAGTGCGACAAAAAAGGATTTCTCACTTGAAATATTTGAGATAAGAGTAGTTCTCGTTGGAAATCGAAGAGAAATACATGGAATATTCTAGAATATTTTATATTTGTAATATTTAAAAGGTTTTAGTTTTCTGAAAACGAGTATTTTAAATGTGTTTAATATACATTTATATATGTACTTATGTTTGTGATTTGCTTTTAATAACGAAGTAATCGACGTTGTTACCTTCTCATATGATGAAATATGTATTCATTTAATAAAAAAGTATTGGAACTGGGTCAATTTTCAGGATTTGAGATCAATGCAATACTAAGTGGTTTTCTGAAATTTTTTCCAAAACATATTTTTGGAAAGTGTCTGTATGCGTATGTACATGGATAAATGTGGTCGACATTTTCTCAAAAAGTGTAATACTGATAGCTCAAATTATGTATATGGGTTTGATGTACTGAAAACTCAAATTTATGCGATTTTGGCTATAATCGGTCGCAGGCAAAGGCAGTTTACTCTTGACATTTCTGTGTGTTATCCTGAAAAATAGTCCTACGTCTTTGTCGAACTCTGTATATTTAATTTACTGTTCATTTCATAATGAATATCATATTTGTCATATTACTTGATCTTCTCTGAAGGTTCTTTTGCCCTTTTGAACTTTCAGTTTCTCTCAATTTTTTCCAAAACAGCTTTACCTATTCTCACCAAGCTTCACACATGTGCTAACACATGGAATGCCTATAATTTTCATTTTAAACAATTTTCCCCAATATTGATATAAAGGGCACTTTACTCTTGAGAGTTCTTAGTTTTTCTTAATTTTCTCCAAATCGACTGTAGTCTATCAAAATCGCTATTTGACTTAGCAATTTATTACTGGAAACTCTTATTTGGAACAGTATTCGTGAAAATTGCGCTAATGGACAACTTCTCTACGAGAAATTAGAAATTTACATAGAGTTGTTCTCATATGAGAAAATTATAAGATGCATACATTACTAATTTAAAAAAAAAAATATTTGAATTGAATTTTGTTTAAAAAGTATGTAAAAATATGACCCTTTGACTATCTGTCATAATTGCACATAGTCAATCCTCTACTAGAACTACCACTAAGGACAACGATGCCAGCTTATAATAGGTCAAAAAAGTATTTGTATTAGTGTCTAATTTTATTCACAACGATAGTTTTATAGAAGAAATATTTTTACACACCAATAAACTAAAATCATATTTCATCTCAACAATAACAATGTATTTTACCATTAATAATTTTCATATCCTGTTATCCTATTTCTATAGTCCTTTCTATAATTGCAAAAAATCAAGCCCCATAAAATTTGATATCAGATAGACATAAAAGTGCTCTGCTCGTTCATTTCCTCTTAACAATGGTTTTACGTTAAACTTTAGAACTTTAAATATGTTTAGTCATATATTTTCAGTGGTTCTCAAAGTTCAGTGTCAATGGATATTTATATTTAATGATTTTAAAACAAAGTCTTATGGCGTATTATGAAAGACATGGGCAGAATTCAGGCTACAAGCCACGATATGTCTCCACTCATGGAAGTGGAAGATTGTAATATGGTTGAAATAAAACTATATGGTTTATGAATAATCCCTTGCAATCAATGATGGGAGCCAAGATACCAAATTATATCACAATTTATTTAAAAAACATTATGCACTAAACTTATATATACGAATATTTTTTGGGTTACTGTACATTTCAAAGTACACAACGTGAAAAGAATAATTAAACAGTAAATCACTGATATTAAATATGTTTATGAATGTTACATCAAAAACACCTGTATGATTAGTATGAACTTATTAATAAGGTGTTCAATTTTCTTGCCTAATTACGATCTCTCTACTGACTACCTACATGTTTTTTTGGTATAGGAAACAATTGAAAAAAACAGGGAGGAAGTTTAATAATAATAATAATAATAATGTACAAATAAATGTACGAATGTACGAATAATGCATGAATAAAGTATTAATGTACTATACTAAACTTCACTATCACTGTAGATAGTTTATTATCTGATTTATTATTTCATGTATGAATTTTGTGTTGTAACGAGAGATGAATCAGAATTCGGGGATTTGATACGGGCTGTGAGCACCCGTGTCAAAAGCATACTAAATTATTTAACGCTATACGCATACATGGCCCGATGGATCGTAAATTTTTCAGTTCGAATTTCAGGATCGGGAATTAACTTCGTAGTGTAGAAACTTCAATTTTTCGACCGGTTTAAATTGTTTTAAACTGTTCTAAATGTTACGTACAATAAGCCTGTAAAAACTTTTAATCGATATTCCAACTGTTTCACGAGTTATTTCACGTTCCCACCTATCCTCTCTTTCAGCGCGATTCCCTTTCCCTCGGGCGATAAATGCGCACCCCTATTATTGTAATTTTGGAACAAAACCAGTTTCCCTACGTATATATTCATATATAAATGGATAAGCTTTAGCTGCTAGTGTACACGTAGACTTAAGTAAGGTATGGTAGTTGTTCCTTTCTCACTGTCGAAATTCCTAACGCGTTTTTAACCTAACATTCAAATGATACATTTCCTCCTAAAAATTATTATCATGCCATGAAGTAGAAGCGTGAAATATGTGTTTCTGCTTATTGGCTTCATCTGGAAGGTGTACCTGATGTTAAGGTAAAAGATGATGATAAAATGGAGGCAAGAACATCCAAATGGAAGTGAACAGTAGGATGGGATAACACTTTTTAAACAATTTCATTATTCATTATAGAGATGATATAAGTATCTGTAAGTTAATGGAGAAAATTTTCTTTCTATTTCTCTATATTTCACCTAGAGCAGTGCCAGGATTTTTTATTGGGATGTGGGTACTGTCTATATAAGATGTTACACCAGGAAAGTTGGCAATTTGATTAAATTTATTCATAAGGACTTGATAATGAAAAGGGTCTTCTGGGAATTTTACGATTTTCCTCATTTTTTCTGCTAATAACTCTGAAATCTTTTTTAATATTAGAGACACTGTAGATTGTGAAATTTCCCTGAGGCAGCAACAGTCTAAAATGAATATGAAATAGTAGAATAGATAAATAAAGTTGAAACACTTGAATAAAGCATAAGTAATTACTCTTTTTCTAGATATAAATACATATATAAAAATGCAACTTGTCTGAAAATTTCCTGTACCATAGTATCGTAAAATGATTAATAATTGGATAAGTGGAACCACTGGCAAAGCTCTATTATTGTGTTTATGAAGAGTATCATTAATCAGAAGCAAAATAATAAGTACAGTTGTATTTTTAGGAAAGCGATACCTTCTTATTAACTCACGTTCACTATATAAATCTAACGGATTTTGCCAGTCTCTCAATTACCGTTTAGGCAAGCGATTTGTATTATTAATAATTCGATTGACGTACTCCCAATAATCGTCATTCATCTTGAATCCACGTCTTGAAGGCAAACTTATCTTTGACTATTTTCTGAGGGATACTCAAGGTAAGAGCAAACCGACCTCGACCTCGACCTCATCTTATCCTTAAGGTGCACTTAGTTGGCCTTATAGTTAGGCAGTTAGTTAGGGTTAGTTATAGGCACTTAGTTATGGCTTACTTTATGGATAGTGCATTTAGTGCACTATCCATAAAATACATATGGTACAGAAAGTACGCCTTGAGGTTTGAGGAGTTCTCAAAGCGCGATTATAAATTTGCCTCTTAGTCTACGCTTGGCTTTCTTTGCTGTCTTGACTCGCCAATACAAACCAATTTTATACCCCCATACTGCTTGGATCCACTAAATCTCATCGTCGCTGCAATTACGCGTCGACATTAACGTTTTTCGAAGGAGACCGCGACGGCGGCACATGCATTACAAGGACGCGCCCTAATTAAACCCGCGCGAGAACTTAAGTAACACACCTCCCTTAACGTAACTTATCGTCCGAATGCGCCGGTTTAATTATCGCATGACTCGGAACGATCTAATTACCCGGCGGCGGAGGCGACGGCGCCTCTCGAATTTCCCCGCGCTACAACTGCCAATTATCAAGTCCCTCAATTCACACATACACACACACACACACACACACGCGCGCTCAGAACACAGAGCTGATGTATAGAGAAGTTCTTTAAAGTCTGTAGGTTTGAAGGGAGCGTAATCACCCGTTGTTAATTCGCGACGTTCGATGCGAACTTAAGTTCGCGAGGAGTTTCTCGGCATCTGTCAAACGCCCCGGCGACATTCAATCAGATATGTAAATGTTATTTCTGCGCCGATTGAAATGCTCCGGGGAAATCCGGCGACCGATAAGGCCTAACGTTCGGCCGTAAAAATAATTTCCGCGTTAGTTGGCCCGCGAGAGGAACTTTTATTGAATTAACGAGAGAGGATCCGGGAAAAATCGTTATTGCTCTACCTCAGATAGGCGAGGTTAATTGGTGAATAGTTTTAGTAGTGCCATAACCGTTAACAATGGAGATATATGGAGATAATTACCAGTTTTTTTGTGGGGTTTGAAAGTGAATTTAGTTTAACTATGGGAGGTGTTGGTTAATCTTACTTCATGCCCCTCACTTTGAAGTGTAATGAAATTAAAAGTAGCTAAAAATTATTCCTGCAAATTAATCGTCCTAAATAAATTGTTACGAATTGTTACTCCAATTATGCTATATCAAAAATGTACCCATTTATAAATGTGTAGCGAATGCCCTGTATAGGTCGTTGTTAGGGAAAAACAAGTAGTTGTTTATGTAATTTTGAAATGTAAATACTGACGTCAGTGTAGTACAAAATCTCTGTGTGTAAAGGCTGTTGTAATTTCGGAAGAACTAAATCTGTTTGTACGTAGAAACGTTACAAATTTGGGGGCCTGTCCGGGATTTGGTGAACCGAAGTAGCGGAAAAATTTTGGTGGACCTGAGATGGCGTACAGAAGTGATGGCGATGGCACGCGGCGGAGAGGCGAGGAGTGCAGTCTGTGCGGCGTTATGGAGTTGTTGAGCGGCTGGCGCGACTCGAGATTCCACAGGACTTACAGCTAAGTTAGATTTAGGATAACACTCGAATGGATTGACTGCGTGCGGCTGGCGCGCGTGGCCCGTTTGAGTGCTACACCCACATTTGTAACTCATATTGGGAGACGGGCGCTGTTCATATTTAGTACAAGAATTGGTGATGGTTGACCACTGGGTTGTGCGTCTGGAACCATGAAGCAGTTGCTGGGGATTTCAGTAACTGCAGGAGCAGCGAAGGATTTCAAGAGACAGGTCCCTCTTCTACCTGGAGCATTGGATGGGATTGGTCATCCCTGGTGTCTCTGATGGTCAGAAGTAGGATTGGCCTGCTTGGAGGATTTCAAGAGACAGGTCCCTCTTCTACCTGGAGCATTGGATGGGATTGGTCATCCCTGGTGTCTTTCATGGTCAGAAAGAGGATTGGCCTGCTTGATTTCGATTTGCTGCTGATTAATTTTTGTACAAGATTTGCAGTCTAACCCGCTCAATGGAGTTAATCAAATGGATTTGGCAAGGATCAGGCGGAATCTCTGAAGAAGGGGAGAAGCCGTAGCAGTAGCAGCAGTAGCAGCAGTAGCAGTAGCCGTAGCTGTAGCAGTAGCCGTAGCTGTAGCAGTAGCAGTAACCGCAACCGTAGCATTAGCAGTAGCAGTAGCCGTAGCAGTGGCAAAAGCCATAGCTGTAGCAGTAGCAGCAGTAGCAGTAATAGTAGCCGTAACCATAGCAGTAGCAGCAGTAGCAGTAGCCGTAATAGTAGCGGTAGCCGTAGCCGTAGCAGGAGCAGTAGCAGTTGCAGTAGCAGTAGCTGTAGCAGTAGCCGTAGCAGTAGCAGTAGTAGTTGCAGTAGCAGTAGCTGTAGCAGTAGCCGTAGCAGTAGCAGTAGTAGCAGCAGTAGCAGTAGCCGTAACCGTAGCAGTAGCCGTAGCCGTAGCAGGAACAGTAGCAGTTGCAGTAGCAGTAGCTGTAGCAGTACCCGTAGCAGTAGCAGTTCGCTGATATGGACTGCTGTGGAAGTAGATCGTCCGAGGGTCGAGGGCGACCCTGAAGACGTTTCTACGTACAAACAGATTTAGTTCTTCCGAAATTACAACAGCCTTTACACACAGAGATTTTGTACTACACTGACGTCAGTATTTACATTTCAAAATTACATAAACAACTACTTGTTTTTCCCTAACAACGACCTATACAGGGCATTCGCTACAAATGTACACATTCAAAGGTACCAAATATCCAGAAAAATGTTTGCGAGGATTGCAAGGACTCCTTTTCAACGTCCTGAATGATTTCGGGAATGTAGAGCATCTCTTGAAGAGCCAATAATCAATTCAGGAAATTTCCTCAAAACGTGGAAATTCCTAAAGGATTTCTAGGTTCTAAAATATTCCTCGTTGACTCGTAATTCACGTTCAAAATACCTGACTTGAAAAATTTTTTTTAGAAGGAATTCAATATCCTGGAAAATTCTGATCGAAAGGTTTTTTTCAAATGTCTTAAATCCTGAAGGAGTTTCGTAGACTATCAGGAGCTTTGTACATTTCTTGTAACAACTGTAGTTAATTTTCCTTCAGAACATGTAACGTCCTGAAGGATTTTTTAGTCCTGAAAAAAATGTTTAGAAGGAATTCAATTTCCTAGAAAATTCTGCTTCATTCAGAAGATATTTACAAATGCTTAAATCCTGAAGGAGTTTCGTAGACTATCAGGAGCTTTGTACATTTCTTATCACAACTGTAGTTAATTTTCCTTCAGAACATGTAACGTCCTGAAGGATTTTATAGTCCTGAAAAAAAAAATGTTTAGTAGGAATTCAATTTCCTAGAAAATTCTGATTCATTCAGAAGATATTTACAAATGCTTAAATCCTGAAGGAGTTCTCTAACTACAAACTCAGCTACCTATGTTTTTACTAAGGATTAAGTGATTAAAGAATTGGTGAAAGTACCAGGTGGCGAAAAATATTAATTTTTTGTTGCAAATGTCATCTTATATGAAGTTGGTTTCTCATACCTCATGAAAGCTTGAATTTGCCGTCAAATGTAAAGTGCAGGTCGAGAGTCATAACCCAGAAACTAAATACAGTGTTGTGAACCGCCATAGAAAAAGACTGTCAGTATGTATAAAACAAGTTGTAAGTATCTTTTTCATAAACGTATTTTAACGTTAAAACGGACTCTAGCATCAAATGCGTTTAGAATGTGTTTCAATAAGATAACTATGGTTACCGCCATGTTAAGAATAATCTGTGAAACACATTTTAAGTGCATTTTGAGCTAAAGTTCATTTTAACGTCTAAATGCGTTTATGCATAAGACCCTAAACGTCCTATGATCTATATTGCCACGCGGTATTCTTATAAACGATTTTTTTTTAATTTGAACCAGAGACACCCTCTTTTTATTGTTAATATCGTTAGGATCCTGCATAAATCAGGTAATAACCTCTCAACAGCTCCTACACTAATCAATATAGTTAACACTCCGGACTAATTGTGTATGAATAAATAGTTTAAAGTTAAAACAAATGAGATTAAACACACAAATCGCTTACTACGTATGTACCAGATTTGCGTGATACAAATTATCCCTTGTTTCCCCGGCATTCGCTTGCCATAGGGCTTCCAATTAGTTGAAGTTAATGACTGCTCCAATATTGAATACCTGAAAATCAAGTTATGAATTAAAATGATTTTCACGTACTGCAGAATTTATTTGGAAATTTTGATATAAAAGGTAAACACATGTAGTGTAGTTTACTCGTGCACAGCAAACAAATAACTAAACCTGAAAATGGATTAATTTTGATGTTGTACAAAGGTTTATTTTAGGTATTATTAGGTACAAAGGTATTATTTTAAATGCCAATTATGGGAAAGTATATTACAAATACTCAAAACACTTATTGGCATGTCGCCACTTCCCCAATTAAATAATGTGACATGATTGTTAATAACCAAACCTTGCTAAGGAGTTATTTGGAATTAAGGTAATAATATAAAAATAAATAAAGTAGATGAACGAATGCAGCAAAGTTTTACTACTCTTTTCCATGTTTGATATCATTAATTCCTTCTATTAGGCGAATAAATGTATTTTACTGTGTGCAATGTAACCTAACAATTCCTAGCTAAATGTTCATATAAAATGTTTATTCATCTTCTGAAATCGTCGCAAGGATCTACTTTCACTGAAGTTTTTCACCATTTATATTTACACATTTAAATTTCTAAGTATCAGACACTCTTAATATATGGTTCTTGTAGATGGCACACAAATCTAAACGTACTATATTTTCATTGAATTTTATTCAGCAAATAAGTGCACGAGGCCAGTTTATGCTCTTTTATTGTAAATGCAACTCGCTTAATTTAAGTCATTTTGCTTTTCGCTGTATATTGTTAATAACGTAATTGTGCAAAAACTATCCATCTGACATCATCCAACTTTTGCATGCTTAAAGTAGACATAATAACCTAACAGTTCATGCAAAATTAGTACTTCAGCTTTAAACTGGGCAAAGCTGTGAATTTTTGAAAAAGGGTCTTTTAATTCTCTACAAATCGTCTGTACGACGTATTACATTCCTGTCAATAGTTCTCAAGCTATGTTGAAGAAACGGAAAAACGTATTTTTTTAAATTTTTATTGTTTGAAAAAAAGCCCAAAAGTTCAGATTTGCCTAGATTTGGGGTTTTTATCAGCTTTGATCCATTTTAAACAAAGTTTTTTGGTTCGTCTCCTGTTAAATTTTATCTACCCAAGCAGCTTTTTTTGCTCTATAAACTGAGCTATAATGGGTATCACCATGGGTAGGATATTTGCTGGATAAATGGGTTTCATTATTACTATCTCGAAATGCATATATTAGTGTTTCAATTTATACTGAAACTTTTTTTTTGAGATCGTTCCGAATTGATCGAAGCACTTTTGCGTGTTGCACCGTTGAATATTTAATTTTTTTAGTGCGTCTTGCAGGATTATCCTCGTTCCTCGACGCTCGCGTGTCGTAGCGATTGCATAAAAATGCAAAACATATTAGCGTTCGTCTCTTAATTAATGCAACATTGAAAATCACCCTCGCTGGCGTATCAAGTCGAGCGCAGAGCTTAACGAGTTCGGTAAAAATCGGGCGAGAAAAATGTACCGTCCTGGAAATCGACATATGTACGAGAACGATAAAAATCGAGTGATAGAGCCGAAAACGGCTAACTGAAAAATGTAAAAGGCCTTTTAAGCTCGGAGGTGTGCGTCGCGTATTGTGTTTTAAAGTGGCACCGTTTGGCGCTTTATATCGGGTTGCAACGTTTTACGAGCGGCGAGTATTTTTGTTACAATTCAATTTCCGAACGTTCTCCGAAGCGAGCCTGCGAAAAAACTGTGAAAATGGAATGTGGTGAGGTCGATAAGGGCCCGATTTGAGATTAAATCAGCGGACATTTGTTTTGTTCTCGTTAATGAAATCCGTTTCACAATACCGCCAATTAAACGAAAGTGAGTAACAATGATTCTGGTACGAAATGATGCTACTTTTGTCTTTGTAATAGGAAATTGCACTGATTAGAAAATCAACAGAATAATCAGTAGACGATGTAAATGTGAACGAAGAACGAAGAATTTCTCCTGATTGAACCTTCGAATTCAACTCCTTTATTGAAATTTACTTAATTTAATTCAAACATATGTATTCTCCCACTTGATATAAAAAAAATTTTGTACACTAGTCAGCTCCACATTATCATTTTTCTAAATGTCGTTTTAGACGATTTGGCTAACAATGCTATTATTGGCTCTATCGCATACACCGTCCCATTTGTCAAAAGGTAAGTAGATGACTCATTTCTCTCTGTCCCTTATGGTAAGGTTGACCAACCTGGAGTTTTTCAATGGGATGAATTCAAATTTGCAGTTAAGCGTTGAATTGAAAAACGATCACATTCTTACTTTCATATATGCTAGAATGCAGGGAACAAACTAATTTTATTCGAACTGGGTTCACTTATAAATTTAAGTCAGAAGGGCTTTGTAGTACTAATATTATGTAAATCGTAATAAAACCATATTTTCTCTAGTCCTTTTTGCTTCCCTCCATCTAATCTACTACCTCTGAGATCGTGGTGAACATACCAGGGGTTGATTCTTCATAATCACACCAGCTTTCCATCCACATATAGTGGATAGGTCGATTTGGATCCTGAGTGCTGATTTCTTAATAAGCATTTATACTTTCAGGGACCCATTTCTATAGGTAGATAGGATATTGTTGACCCCCAGGAAATAGCTATTATTAACTAGCATTCATTAATTTTGAACTGCTATTATTACCACTGAATTCTTTGACTTTCTTATGATCAAGATATTCGAGTTTAATTATTTACCATCTCAGGACTAACTATAACATTGTTCCTAGTATTGCACCGCACAAATACACATATACACTCGTAGTGAAAGTGCTAAAGCTCAAGAATTTATAATAAAATGTTTTATTTATTGGTGTAGTAGTGTCCATAACTATCTATGTAAAATTCCTTAAAAATTAAGAGAAATTCCTCTATCCACCATGACTGCCTAAACAGCAGGCTATAAAAAGTATCACCCATTACATCAGTTATTTCCACATCCCACTTGAGCACTTTAATGTCTCGGTCAATTGTTGACACTCTCCATTATCAACCTTCAGGAATCCGCAAATGACAACTCGCCAACAACAACACCTACCTACATAGACCGAGATTAAAATTCCTCTAGGATTAACTCTTCTCATTAACCCGACGGAATATCTCACATGTACAAGCGCGTCCTGTGATTTGCGCAGGACTATAGAATGATTGTAATTATATTTTAAATGGTAAAAATAAAGTGGATTTTTGGAAGAGCAAATATGTTTCCAGAATTAATCAATGAACAAACCATTGTTAATATTCCTTCGGTAAAAGTTTAAGCAATCATTCTATATCCTTATTTTTTTAAATTATCCAACGACTTTTGTATTAGCATTACATGGATCAACAAAAAGCTGTCAATTCTAATCCTGAAAATTGTGGGAAGAAAATTTTGTCTAATCTTATTACAGAGTTATAAATTACCCTGTCAAAATAAAATTCATGTGTTAAGCATACCGAGACTCTCGTCTATACCCAATCACGCGGGACTGCTTGAAAAGTTTTTCGTTTTCTCTTTGCCGTATTCTTTGGGTTCCACGGTATTTTCTACAAACGTCTAGCAGGCGGTATAACCTTTTTAGGGATATCACCAGATATTTCTGAGAAAAACGTTTTAAACCAATTAGGAACTAGCTTTCTTTTTAGTTATTACATGGTCTTTTAGGTTCAATTTATAAATATTGGATTTTTTGTCCTTATTATCTAGTTTAGTATTAACAAAAATTCTATAACTGTTTTGAGTAAGCAATTAAAGGACTATATAGTTTAGTTTATATTCAACTGCTCGATCGTCAAATCAATTTCCAATAATAGATCGCACAATCCAAAAAGTTCAACACTGTTCATGTAAAACTTCTGTAATTTTCTGATCCGCGTATGTATACATTTTGTATTATTAAGCATCCGTTACTTATAGCTTAGATGGTCTGAAGATGAACGGTTCTTTTATGACCGAAACTGGTAAACCCCTTCCTTATAAAGAAATTTTATAATTATGAAGTGAGTAACGAAGCATCGAAGACCATCGATTGTTTGTCCCTTTTATACCCTAAAAGTGTTCCCTGGGGGAATTTCAATTTGAGACAATGTAAAGTTTCCCATTACTAGTGAGAAAGTTTTCAATCCGCATGAAACGATCGATTAATAAATATTAAGACGAAGTGTATCAAACATTAGAGGGGGAGCGAAGTTCCCCGTCAACTTTCTCAACTAATTAAAAATTTCATCGATTACTTAACGCGATTAAAACAATTAAGTAAGGGGAATCGATCGCGCCCCCTCCTTCGCGCGTCATCTCGCCGATTAATAAGGCCGTCCGTCGGAGACGAAGGCAGGAGGGGAGAGGGCGAGAGGGAGACATCATCGGGGACAATTTCCGGCATGCATAGTGATTTCCTGGCTGACCCTCTCCCGCATTCCGCCCTCGGGCATGAGTAATTCCCCGCGTCTGGACACGTCCCGTGTTCAATTTTCCCGGAGACATTTTGAAAAATTGTAATTGCTTTATCTTTCCGAAATGAATTGGTCACTTGAGGTTTTTAACGTGCGCTGAATCGGCGATGAGAAGAGGGAAGGGAAAACACAGGAAGAGGGATAGAGTGAGAGGGGGGGGGAGAGGTGATATCGTTACGCCCAAGGAAAGAGGCATCGCCAGGCGGGAGAGTTATGGTTTTGTTGTTAATAATGGAAACGGTGGTAAATTTTACAACTGTCTGGTAGAGAAAGGAAGAGAGAAACGACAATGAGGGAGTGCTCCCGTAGGACGGCGCGCTAGAATTTTTAACGGAAGTTTCACTAGGCCGAAGCTCATAACATTCTTGTTTCAACTTAGAGGCAAGCGTCTCTCCAATGCTGCCTTATTGGAATTCTTCCTAACCGAACTGCCGACAATCGGTAGATTACTGATTAGTCAATTTGGCCTTTTTAACTCCATAGCGGAGACCTTGAGATTGCTTAATTGTCCAATAATGGGCCGATGAAAAGGGGGATAGAGGCACGAGGTATGAAATTTTACTTTCTTTGTTCAAGAGAGGTACCTGAAACAATTTTTATTTTGTTCGAAAACTGAAAAATAAACCAATGTAAAACTACATTAAAAAGAATGACAGAAAAACACCTAAAATACAAAATCCGACACTTCAAATTAAAGTCACAATATAAATAGCAATTCGTAAATAAGAATCAGAGTAGTCCAAGAGTAGTAAGAGTAAGGCTCAGAGTAGTCTAGAATTTATTATCGTACAGTTTTAAATATGTACCTACTTAGGTAATAACCATCTTTATACTTTCAATGGATACTGTACTAAACAGATTTATAAATTATATGATACCTCCAGAAAAAATGAACGAAATATTCACCTCATAAACTTGAATATTCCAGGAAAGACAATTAAATACTTAATACTTAAGACACTTAAGGTAGTTTTGATTTTTTTCGTTTTTGTTACATTTCACATGTTGATTATTATTAATTTTGGTGGTTTTTGATTTTTTTTTTCGAATCGTTTTGGTATAATTATATATAAATATTTCCCAAAATAGCCAACAAACTGCTCAGGAGTTAACACTTGATTAATATGATAATTTAAATATGTTAAATGATATAAAAATATACGAGGGTATATAATGAGGAAACTCATCTATTACTGTGAATACGTAACTTATGCATTTGCGCTTGAACATTGGTATTTTTCACATTAGAAATTGACCCATACGAGCATTTTATTAGTACAGGAATGTGCAGGAATAGATGCAGAAAATATCGTACATTCACAAATAAAACGTACCAATGGAATTTGTAAGTAGGGAGAAAATCACAATCATCCAAGTAAAATAAAATGTTATATTTATACGAATACAGAATAACACTTCATGTGCTGGAAAATCAAATATCAATACATGAAACAGTCATTACAACCTATACGTAGCTGGAAAGAGGATTAAATACCCTCTAATAAGAAACGTAATTACATCTCTTTGAAAACCTGCGCAGAAAATTCATACGCGTGGATAAAATTTGATACCTCGAGTAAGAAAAAATTGTTTGATCGTTGACGTCGTGTATAAAGCCGACGAGAACGTGTAGAAAATATTGCTTAATGCTCGTTGGGAAATATTTTTATAAATCGTTATCGTTTCCGGTCCATTTATTCTCTCTAATCTTGGCAACGTCGATGTTATGAGCAGATTCAGAAAACGTGACGGCATCCAGGGGGAATAAGTTGTATTTGGGGAAGGTTGTGGGATTCTCGAATATTGGTTATTCCAATTAATAAAGACAGGGTTTTAGGGAAAGTTGGGCGGAGAAATATTAAAATTTAGGAAAGTGGATAAAAGTAATATTGTCTGTTCCTTGGATGGGATTTTCAAACTAACAACACAGCCACTTATTAATGATTGTCATCGACGTTCGCGGTTTTTTTTAACCTAGTACGTAGACTTCTGGGAAAAATTATATTCTCACAAAACTGTATCTGCCTGGGAAGGTCGTCAACGCCAAATTTCCGTGACATCCGAAAACCTCGCCTTTAAATGGCGAAAATGTAATCAATTTTCCGAATAGAATACCCAAGACCCATAGTGGAAAAGCCAGTGCTAAACTGGTGAGCAACCCTTTAGCTAGGTACGTCAAGTATATCGAACCCTATATCGTGCCCTATACAGGGTACGGCACAAACGTGCAGGTGAAGGTACTAATTACTAGGGACTAATATTTAATGATTTATATTGAATTTGTTTGGTCTTGTCAGGTTACTTTCAGCTTTCGATTCAAATGAAACGACGTGATTCAAGGTACCAAATTGAATTTTACAAATCTGCAAGCAAAACTAAGTACACACCTTTTAATATCTACAATATTTAAGGTCTCAAATGTTGATCAAGTAAAACTGTGAATTAAACATTTTCCTAACTTACCTTACGGTATCATGAATACTAAAATGGCTTCTATGGAATGCGTACTTACCAGCAACGTAACAGACACGCAAATCAAGCGAAGAAAAGCATTACTAGTGTTTATAAATTGTAACATTCCAACAGAATAAAACTAAATGGAACTGCACTAAGGACGCTTGAAAATCCTTCATACATAAGAGTCAATAATCATGCATGGAACAATCAACGACTCAATTTATTGAATTGCAACTAAAACAAATGACAATCATAATCATGAAATAGCAGAAA
Organism: Cryptocephalus primarius; assembly: GCA_963576515.1. Classification (NCBI taxonomy): domain Eukaryota; kingdom Metazoa; phylum Arthropoda; class Insecta; order Coleoptera; family Chrysomelidae; genus Cryptocephalus; species Cryptocephalus primarius. The sequence goes on along the minus strand of OY754937.1, from coordinate 20,259,736 downwards.
TTTATATTTTAGGGACAAATAAAGTTCTTCTATAAAGCAATGAGCCGAAGAAAATTCAGGGCAGAAACTATGAATTCCGCGGGGAATTGGAGGCGCAATTTTGGCATTTTACTATTAAAAGTTACGTGACGTACTAGGGATTCAATTTTGTAGATATAAAGTACTATTAGTTCGGATATTAGAAGAGGGCTTTCCAATCTGAAGAAACGTTGATTAAAATCGAACAGTCATTATTTCATACGGATACTTCAGAGTAATCGCGTCATACTGTACATAAAAATATATGTATATTAATATTATTCTGTTGAATAATTTGAATATTATTTTGAAGAGCAGGATTTGTGTCCAGACAAGTAGTAAATTTAATAAGTCAGCAATTAAATGCTAAAAGTGCAATGAAAATTATCAACGCAAAAGGGCAAATCTCTAATCATAAAAAACTTGATTTCGTGGTGGAATGAGCATTAATGAGCAAATGAATTAATTATGAACAAAAACCTTTAGTACCAGTACCGCATAAAATTACAAGGCATATATTAAAAAAATTGATATTACTGCAATTGGTTCCCTTAATTATAAAATACTAAATGATAGTATTCCAATAATTACTAATAATAAAGCAGGAATGGTGAACCACTATGGGTCAGCTGGGATAAAAATAATATTAAATGTAGTGCAGTTATATCCAACAAGAAAGCTTTTCTTGTCAAACGTAGTAAAGTTTATCCTGCAGATTTATTCCCTCGCTAATATCATTTAGATTTCAAAATTCGACCTTTTATAAACGATGGAGAAACTTGTTTGACAAATACAACAGGTTCAGTAAACGCAACATAATCATTTAATATCGTGGAATTAGTATAATTAGTAGGATAGTTGGTTGATATAAATAAAACTTCTGAACTTACGAATTGGAAATTAATTTGACATTAACGGTAATGATCACTTTCTTGTTAAATAGGTACCTACCACGTGATCATTAAATCTTGTTTTATAAGCAACTTATGCCGTATTTTCCTACAAACCAACTACAAGCTTAGCAGATTCAAGTGTGTATAAAGTGTTAACGCAGAGGTTGTAATTCGCTTCGAATATTCTGTTTATATTTTAACAAGTTTCTAGTCTATGTTCTCCCGCCTTACCTAGCTTTTCAGTGCTGACGCAAGTGTAGTTATCGAAGGTTTAGACGTATACTCTCTGGATATTTCAATGAATTTTCCTATCAGAAACAGATTTTCTTCAACGGCGCTACCCGGAAAATCCTTCCACGACGTACCCCGGGACGCGTGTGTTTCCTTGGCCCGCATTTGATTCGGTTTTTTCGAAAACAACTCGATTAAGGTGATTTTTCGCGAGGGGAGGAGGGAAAACGAAAGAGCGGGAGAGAGAGGAGCAAGGCGAAGTCTCGCTACGCCCCGGAGCATAGGTGATATATTGCCTGGCGGCGCTCATGTGGTAGCATCGGCGGCCTAATTGTATTTTCGTGTCGGGTTTTCCGAAGGGAGACGGCGGAAGAAGAAAAATATATTTCCAACGGAAATCTAACCGGCACCGGAGTTTATCCGGATACATTTTTTCCTCCTTGCCTCGCGAAAGTAAAGTTAAACGCCTAATTAAACTCGCACGAAAATCAAAAAGAGAGGGTGTACGTATGTGGGGAAATTCTCAATTCAATGGAGGAAAGCCAGGATCACGCGAGAAAGGAAGAAAATATCAGTAGACTAATCACCAAAGTAATTAAATCAGATCTGAAATTCTGGATAATATCTACACCTGGAGCTCTCCAATTATTGGTTTTCTTAATACCCTCAGTCACTTCACTAGCACTGAGTACAGTGCTAAGTGCTATAACACTAGCATTATAATCCTTCGGATGAGCCAAAATAGATGACTAATACTTCGTCATTCCTCCCTCGCTTGGTAGATACTTGGTTGGCACTGCATAGAGCGTTTTGATTGTGTCTCTCTTTACTTACTTACTTACGTTACTCTTTGCTTATAATTTCTAAATTAGTAGGACAGTGTATTCATGAAGATATTGATGCTGAGGACGCCTGTAGGGTACCACTCATCTTGAAGATTTTTCTTAAGTTTCAGGAGAACTTACAACTAATCTGCTGCAAAATTGGCTCGGAGAGCAGCTGCAAGTTACTGTAGATCAGGAAATTTTTCTATAACTACACGGTGAAAGGCGAATCATATATGTGGTCAGATCAATTTTAAGTTAGGTTACGAAATAGTAGGAATGGATTATGAAAGTATTTATTTCTAAGGTCCATTTCATGCGCTTCCTGGCTTTCGGGTGTTTGTGGCCAAAGGCATTTTCACAATTATTGTTTTGGATCGTTTCTGCATTGTATGCAAGTGAATTAAACACACCTTATCTGCATTCAGAACCTTTTTAGTGACTTGACAGGTTCCCAAGATTGCAATATATTACAATTATTATTGGATACTACTAAAATTATAATTACTGTCATTATTGCACCACGATACCTGGTTTTATCCCATGCCTACATCCCCTTCTTTAAATCGTTCTTTTCATCGAAGACGGATTACTCAATTAATATCCGATCGTGGCGGAAACTAAAAGGATTACCAAGGGTAACACGCGTAATTGGAACTTTTCGCGGGACTAGAATTTCATCTCCTAGTCTAAAATTGATCGATAACTCCTTTCTGAAGATGCGAAAGAGAGAGATGGGGAGCGAGAGCTTGTGAAGTTGCCTTGCGTTGTTCATCGGATATTAAACGCAGATATATGCCCAGAAAGAGAGAGAAGATCGGGTTGAGTGCTTGTGGTATTAGTTCATTTGGTTGGAAAATGAGATTTTTAAGGATAGGAGGGCATATATTGGCTGTTGTCTTAATGGGAGGAAAACGCGTATGCAAGCAATGTATCTAGGCTCTTGGACGGGATTTGACATGAAAATATTTGTCATGTGATTCTGATTAAGTAAACAAAAATTAATTTTTAATACTCACACGAAAAGTGTTTAAAGTCTTCAAGAGAAAATAGTTAAAAGCAGCACCTGTAATATGACGTACCATGAAATTAACCAATAGTCCATTAATAAACTTATGTGGTACCGCAATAAAAGTTATTACAATAGGGGTTATGAAGTTGTTGAATGACAAATTCATGAATTGATGAAAAATATTCGACATGATATGAGAAGTATGATAAATGCATATTAATGAATATAAGATAAGAAGTTTTCACAAAAGAATGCTATGTATACCTCATCTAGCGAAAATTGAAACGCCTTATTCAAATGTTCTTAAAGATGCTTGTATAAGTAAGTGTCATAAAAGAATTCGCCGGTTTCGAACGAAGCCTCTTACCTGTTACAGGGCATGTACAATAGCAGGGATTTTTGGGGATTTATCGATAACTTTGACGACCACCCCTACGGTGGCAATGGCCACTAAACCTCTTTGATCCAAGAAGTCATTTCATTTTTCGTTGTAGAAGTTACAATATATACACTAAAACAGAGCCAATTTGACCAATCACGGTACATAGAGGTTGCAATGGAGTGTTTAACATCAAGAACAATTCTCGAATAATTTGTATCGACTAACCATTCAAGTTAATGGGTGTACAACGGTTACTAAATTTTCACAGAAGCATTCAGTTTAGTTGCAAGCAAAAGTTACAGTTATGTCCACATCATAAGGCAAATTAATGGCGAATCTTTTAGCTGAATTTTTGCGCGTGGGAATAAAACGATTTTACTTTTTAGAACAACATAACGCAGCGAATAACAACAAGAAATAACCGTGGATCAAAAATATCCCATTGAGTTCGGTCAAATTAACATGTACGATTAAATTCTCAGTGTCCACTTGTGCTTTAAATAATCGCCACTGGAGCTTTATTATTATGGAAATTTAAAAATATAAAAAGTCATTATCGAATGGTATTTTACAGTTAATTAATGCATATTGTTACCTTTTGCATTTGTTTAATAACCGCATTTCGATCATTTCCAATTAAATTTAAATTATCTCTGACCTCAATTGAAAATTTGAAGTAATGATTTAAACGACTATTTTAAAAATGTTATTATATTGTATATTATGCGAAAATCACATTTTTAAACATATTTTCCACAAAACGAGTGCATAATTCAAGTCAATTTTTGCATTAAATTCCTCGCTTGGGAATTAAAATTTGTATGGCTGTTTCTCTGGATGCAAGGATTACTATTTCTTGTTTTCGTAAATCTGACATAAAATTGATGGGAACAAATACGTCAATTGTACCTCATTTCTTTACTCCAATCAAACATCCAACGATTCTTCCCCGAACAGCACCAGAGTCTACGTCACGGTTTCTTAAGGGTATTGAGAATATTTTTTTATTAATATTTTTTCCTTTCGCAGATTCGTACAATCCCTCTCTCCGTCTCTCTCGTTGTACAGTCTGGATTACGCGAGAGTGACGTCCGGAAACGATTATCCCCTCGCAGTCATTCCCGACGTGAGAAATGAGACCTCCTCGTTTTTTAATAAACGAAATTACCTCTCCGAAAGCCTGAGAGAGAAAAGGAGAGGGCGGGAGGGATCCCCCACGCGTTGGCGACCCGAAAATTAATTTAGAAAGGGACTAGTCGGGAGGAGGCGCGGGGGGAATCCGGAATAACCTTAATATAAAACCGGCATGTAAACTCGGCATTTCTCCTTACTTATAGATAACATTTTAAAAGGGAATAAACAGGATTAATAAAGCGGTAAATCCCCGCCACCAGGCGCTTTGACACGCACACATTCGCCCGACGAGATAAAACTGATTTATCGGCGAAGTTCAACCGAAAAGCAGGAGAGAGAGAGGAAAAAGGCAGCAGCAGCAGGAGCTGCAAAAGGACTTAATTCCTACATAAATATTTCTCGGCGCGCGCGAACCGGCCAGTCTTAAATCTAGCGTAATAATCTCGAGCGATCTAAATCATTTGGAAATTAAAAAAGCGCCAGAAATATGAACACTTGACGCCCGGCCGAATTCCGAATTAACGATTCCCGGGCCGTAAAAGCGGGGGGAATAATTGAAAGACGGGAAAAAAGAGGAGAGTTAATATCGCTTCTCACTCTCGTCCCTCTCTCCGACTATATCGGTCGTCTTTCCAGCTTCCACGGGACGATTTATTTATTTCCAATTTCCGAATTTATTATGCGACAAAAGGATTCCGTATTTACTGGGTAATTTTATTGAAGGACCCTCCGTACGAATTTCGCATTTCAATCGAAGCGACGTCCTTTTTCTCGGCACCAAACAAAAATAATCTCGCTGGTCGGTGCTTTCAAGTGTCGATTATCTCGTCGAATTGCAAGCTAAAAAAGGATGCGCCATAAGTTGGTCGAAACAACGAATCACACACAGCTAAACCTCTCTTGAAGTTCATCTAATTACACGTCTCAAGACTGTTCTGGAAAAGATCTGAGAATGGAACTAAAAGCCAACTGCCTAGAATTGAAATGTGAATCGCACCAGTCAAATTAGTTGGTAATTTTCCTTTTCCATGAAAATAATTTTAATCAGGAAAACCGTAGAAGGACATATCATAAAGATGTATGGCTCAAAGACGTTTTGGTGTCTAAGTTTTTAGGAATACCAGGATGCTAAGAAGTGAACCCTTAAAAGAGGCACTATACAAATCCACAGCAACTAGAAACCCCATTTACAATCTTGAAGAAAGTTACCACTCATTGAGCATCAATTAATAAATGTGTAAAGTTGAGTATTCCTTCTTTAACAGAGATTTCAATAGCAAATCGTTTTTAGAAAAGTCGTCATCGTAAATTTAAAATATCTCTATTAAGTTTATAGCAGCTTCCTTCAGGGAATGTTCAAGGCTTTGGAGAGCTTTTTGAAAAAGCGATAAGCAAAATCGACGCTTCATAGAATATTTCAATCTAGTGATTGTAAAATACACATCTGAACTGTTGGGAAAAGCGAAGGGTGTTTTCTAGTTGCTCCAGTTGTAAATGGCTCCTCATGTTAAAGGAAAAAGGAAATATCTTCCAAAAGAAAATGTAACCGATAGTCAAAAACAAGGCAAGAAACACAGTCAAAAAATCGATAACTGTAAGAGGAAAAAAGGTATACAGATTGTGCTTCTCACAACATACTAGAAACCATTCTCATTGATAGAATCAGTCGCGACAAGGTCCACAAATACCTTACCTCAAAATAAAATCTCCACCCTCACATACACTGCGATAGCGTGAGATTTTCCAAAAAAGTGAAACTTAAGAAAGTGAATTCAGGTGAAACCATACATTTTCCCTTTCAGCAAATTGTATAGATGAGCTCTCACTGTCCGATAGCTGACAACGTAGTTGACAGGCATGCAGAGAAAAATTGCAAGGTTCTACACGTTTCCCTCGAACATTTACCAAAATTGTCATTGGGCAAAAGGGCGCCTAGGATGAGAAATAATACAGTAAATAAAGATATAATGGCAAATATTTTAAAACTAACAATATACTATCAAAATTACGTTAATTGCGTTTGTTTACTAATTATGTTTTACGTACGTTACCCTAGAGTAATGTTTATATTTTTCGACGAACCTGGTATACGACTGCAAAAATTTGATATCTGGTTATTTTGGGCTTCAAGCAATGAAGAGCTTTTTTAACTGAGTAACTTTTCTTCCATACAACCAATAATAACAAGGTTTGCCATATCGTTTGAACTTAACTACCTAAGTTCAAACCATATGGCAAATGACACATTGTATAAACTTGGTATTATACGGTTTTTGTAATCTGCTGATGATTTTTTTTCTTATTTAACTCTACTCAGCATGTTCTTTAAGAAAACGAACTGGAACTGGATTTTTTAAAACATGTACCGACCATTTTCCACGACTAACTATCCAATACAATCTAATTTCGCTTGTGATTTTCGCCTCCCTCGGGATTTATCTTAATTTTTCCTCAAAAACCAGGAGACAAGTCAATCAAACAACTAATTTCGCTAATACAGTTCTTATCGCGTATTACAACAGGGCAATGGAAGGATATTCTGATGGACGTTATGAGGGATCGGAAATAGGCGTTCACAATTAATTTCCGTGCCCAGGAAATGCGATAATATATCAAATAACGCGTTGATAGTACAATCGGACGTTTACGTCATTACCTGCGACGCGTTCGGGACGAGTACATTAATTTTAAAATCGCTAATACTTTGAATCGACCGGAATCAATTTAAATAATCATTATTGTGGAATTGAATAAACATTAAACTTTATTAGCCGCCAGGGATGTTCCATGTTTCTATAAATTCGATTTATCAATTTGAATTCGCGCGAATTTAACAACGCAGCAAATTTTTTTTTGAATAGAAGTTGGCAGTTGGAAATTGATTGTTTCAATTCTAAAAATCTTTCTACCTTTAATTAATTGATGTACTTTTTCTAAAGCTTTATATTAAAAGATGGATGGAATTGACTCTACATTGTTTAATAATTTAGAAAACTTTTCATTGTAAAAACGATGAAAATTTTATATCACCTGTTGAATTAACACTGTTTAGAACTTGCACGTTTTTGCATTGATATGAAGACTAGAGTGGATCCTAGATCGTCTACATTCCATTTTTTATAACAAGAAAAATAGAAACAATGAAATTTAATCTGAAATTTGATTTACTTTGCCTAACTTTTGATTTTACAAATTTCAGTATTTGGGCAAAACAAAAATTTATGTCTGAGATTGAAGTTTTATTCCATACATTCCAGATAGCTTTATTAAGGAAAACAAACTTAAGCCATTTTAACTAAAGAATTAGGATTCTGAATATTATAAAGAAAAACAAAAGATGATGTGTAACGCTGAACCTACTCTAATTAAATCGTAGAATACTACGTATTAAAAACAAGGATTTTCTAGATGCCTTTGTATTGGAAGAAAAGAAATCATTTCACACTGAAAACAAAAATGGGAACAAATTTCTTATTTAAGATTAATCTATGAGCCTAAGACACATTTTGGATAAATTACGAAGAAATCTATGACTGACAAAGAATCTCTAGATTTGTTAGTTTCCATATTGGATAAAACAGAAAAAATCTCATATTGGATTTCTATAAGCTAGACCATAGCCTCTTTATTAAGAGGTGATAGGACTTTGGGTCTATTTATTATAATATGCACTAAGACAGTTCCATATCTGAAATCAAATTGGATTTCGTAGATAATCCAGAAGTCTTCATATTGAAAAAGTAAAATACAGTTTAATAACGGCAAATGACGGCTAAATGACATATTTTACACTGAATATATTTTTTAGATATCTAGATGAAAATAAATATATTACTTCATGTCACAGACTGAGCAAATGAGAACAAAATTGTTGTCCAAGTTTAAATCCAAATTTTGGCAATATTCATATTACGAAAACAGAAAAACAAAACCATAGCTGGAATTGAATTTAGAAACTACAATAAAATTACAAGAATTGAATAGAATATATTGAATAGAAAGAAGAAAGCTAATCTAATATGAAATCAGACTGGCTGACTAACAATTTGAAGTCGTTTTAAATGAAAAAAGAATAATTTGTATTTTATATTAATGCAGCTCGTCTAGGAGTCTTCATAGCGAGAGAAAACGAAAATCTTTACAAAGTCAACTTTAATTTCAATAAAATAATCTGGGGCTAAAAATTCAGTTGAAACTGGTGTAAAAAAAATATATTTTCTATACTTTTTACAGTCCAAATATTTTGTTTTTATAGTGAGAAATAAAAAAATCATTACTGAAGTGGAATTTTAAATACCTAATTATATCTTACTGATGTTGAGAAGAAGACCTACGTGTAATGTAATATCTACATTATATAGATACACAGATAGTTATTATATTTGTCGTTTTCAGGTTCCTTACACTGGAGAAAAAACAACGACGAATTTGACCTTCTCCATTAAATTTATACTACAGATGTCTTTAAAATGTAGGAAAATCATAGGAGCCTACTTATATTCAAATATGACTAGTTCGGCTGTTACATTCTATTGATGTGTCTTGTAATAAACTAAACCTGCTGTTTCCTTTAAATTATTAATGATTAACTATTTTTATAAAACTATAATACATTTTACTCACCCAGAGTTCTCCCCATAGTAACGTCACAACGTGTTACATACCTGAAACAAGGAAAAAACATTTACTATCACTCTCAGTCTAAGCGGAAATCTGACCCGCGTTTAAAAATAAAAAATTCATCGACCACCTACAGTTGACAATAACATTATTTGTTTGAGGAAACTCTTTATTATCCCCATTCCGCCGTTTGATATCACCCCATGAAATTTTACGACAGTTATTACGCTTCGGCCGGAATAATTGAAACGAAATTAGTGTGAAATTTCGAATTTATCCCCGTCTAGATGAGATTAGTAAAACGACGAGTTTTATACGGGAAAAACCGTAAAACTTTGATGTCGAGTAAAGGAACAAGGCAGAGAGAGAGAGAAGGGTGGGACTAGAATCATGCAGTTTTGGGAGGAGTTGTCGGTTAGAGTTTTTATTCCCACTTTAAAGTTATGGGGACTTGTCGTCGGCGTGAGTACAAGTTTATCGATTATTAGGTAGGTAGCTCGATGGCTAAAAGGTTTATTGAGACGTATTCACTGAAGGGCGTTCAGTACATTGAATGCTACTGTGCAATACAATTCTCAGTTCAATTCAACAAAGAAATTGTATCATTTAAATTTTTTTAATATCTTCATAAAAATTTTTACTTTTTCAGTTATAGAAATAAGGCAGAATAATTCAAAAAACCTAAAAATTTCGCGGTTTCAAACGTTAATATAAACATGTATGAAATATGTTGAAAATGTGTCCAAGGAAGTTCGTTGGTGACGTTACATCTAAAATGGGATTACTTGACCTGTCCCTCAAGAGGGTCCACCCTCGTTCTGATCTATTAATCCCTCTCGACATTTACCAATCAAATCTTTAGAGATTTTAATGAAACCATTATTCTCACAGTAATCTAGCACTTTAATTGGTGTGAAGCTTAAATAATGTATAGGTAAGATGTTCATTTAATTTATAATTTGGTAATATACTACTCGCCACGAAAGAAAAGCTGGTGTGGCTTATGGGCGGGTTCCTAGATGACTACATGCAGGAGCGCGCAGTAAAAATTAAATGGGATAAATGGAATAAAACAGTTTATTCAATGATGTGTGTAGAAGAGCATCGAAAAATGTTGGAAGCGCGCCTCTGAAACTTTGAGGTGAGTCTATAGGTATCACCCCACTTATATTGAGCCATTTAAACAGCTGGTGGATATTATGCATATAACATCACGATTATCCGTTAATGAGAGGATGCACTGTAGTACAAATGGAGTAATAAAACACCAAATGACTGTAACAAAGACCAAGATCGACCGTTAATTAGAGGCTATACTGTAGTACGAATGAAGTAATTAAACACCAAATGACTGTAACCAAGACCAAGATTGACTGTTAATGAAAGACTGTACTGTAGTACAAATGAAGTAATTGAACACCAAATGACTAACGAAGACCAAGATTGACTGTTAATGAGAGGGTGCACTGTAGTACGAATGGAGTAATAAAACACCAAATGACTGTAACGAAGACCAAGATTGACCGTTAATGAGAGGCTGCACTGTAGTAGGAATGAAATAATTGAACACCAAATGACTGTATCGAAGACCAAGATTGATCGTTAATGAGAGGATGTACTGTAGTACGAATGGAGTAATCAAACACCAAATGACTGTAACGAAGACCAAGATTGACCGTTAATGAGAGGCTGCACTGTAGTAGGAATGAAATAATTGAACACCAAATGACTGTATCGAAGACCAAGATTGACCGTTAATAAGGGGCTGCACTGTAGTGCGAATGTAGTAATTAAACACCAAATGACTATAACGAAGACCGAGATTGACCGTTAATGAGAGGCTGCACAGTAGTACGAATGAGGTGGTTAAACACCAATACTACAGAACACAAAAGTACGTGAATAACAGAATGCCTCTTTTAGCTCTTGTTACGACTGATAGTGGGTAGTAATATTGACTTACTTGAAAGAAATAAATTTTTGATCGCTTATCGTATTGACCGTATCCCTTAAGTTATTACCGGAGATGAAATCACATTTCCCATTTATTCCGTATCGCTCGTTACGAGTATATCCTAAGCTCTTAGATCGCATCAGCTGAATTACAAGTTTTATCGTTCGTTACGTACACGCATATAAAGTAAGATATGCAAAAGTAAGTCAAAGTATTTCTTTATGTTATCCACGATCCGCCGGGAGATCCTCGTGGCCGTATTTCGGTCCGGCTCCCGGGATAAAATAAAAAAAATCTCCGCTCGCAATTTAATCAAACAACTTATCCGGGGGGGAAATCTCGGTCGCGGCTCCGGCATATGGAAAAATATTTTTCGGGGCAGAGAAGAGGTCCTCCCTCTCTCTTTCTCCCTCTCGCAATCTCTCCCATGAGTATACGTTTTATCGCTAGTTAAACACTTTTATATGCACAACGTAAAACTCGACGTTTATATGCGCCCTGCTTTCGGGAAATAGAAAGTTTAATAAATGATTGATAGTACGGCGTGGGGAGCATATTTTCGGTTTTTACACCGATCGAGGACGGGGCCGTAAACTTTAAGGTGGGATATTCGGCGCGGGGGCGTAAATTTTACAGCATCTCCCCCAGAACTGAAAAGTGGATTAAAGCGCACAAACTTATCGTACGCAACATCGGCGTCAGCGTTAAATATTAACGTTCCGTATAACGCCACCTGTCAATGCTTGGAGCTAACGTTGATGTTTGATATCGTAAATCTCTTCGCGTCGTAACTACAAATATTAATATTGTACACGATACGTGTTATTTGTGAAATAGGGGGAGGATAGTGGTAAAGCTGGCACGATTATATATTTGTCAAATCCAACGTTTTGCATTAAACGAGACATTTAACCATTCATTTGAGTAATACTAAGAATTATTGATCACTAGATTGGGTTTTCATAATCCAACTACAAAGTGGAACTCTTGACCCAGCATTGCCATAAAAATAATTCAATTGTCGGTTTAAAATTACTATCAAATACATAAGAAAAATCATCAATAATTCATGCAATAAAGCCACCACATGTGAGTTCCTATAATAAACATATCAATAACATCTGGACTTTCTCATCCAAAAATAATTACCCCACGTCTATAGCTTAATAGATATGTATGTCACAAACATAACGGATTCAAAAGTTGTAGGACCCTGAATTTCGGAACACACATAGTTTAGGCATACACACGGTCATAGAGATTCGAAAAAGCCCAAAATTCCGCCTTGGTACCGAAATACAGGTAGTTATACCCAGAGAAGGAGACGGCTTGATGTGAAATCATATACGATAGAATGAGACAAAGAGGCTTACAGTTTCATATAATCTAAAAAGCATGGAGTAATTTCCTCATGAGTAAATAAACAATGAGAGGAGACGCTTCACCTATATATCGGCAAAATTAAATAGTGTTAATTTCCTTAATAACTATTATGAGATGGAATAATGAATTAATTGAAAGTGGTGTTGAATTATATCCTACGTTTTGTAATAAAATATTCAGGTGATGATTGAGGTGATTAACTAATGGTAAACTACCATTAGTTAATGGTAGTTTTGTTCACCGAGAGTGGTTAGTTTTGTATTGAGAAGAACTTACGAACTCCAATTTTTTTACAATGGAGGTACAAAAGGAGATAACGTTTATTCATGGGCACCAATATAGCTAAAAACTTTAAAATTTGTACGTTTATAGTCCCAGGATTCCAAAGTGATTGACAAAAATTCTAACTCAAAATTTCCCTTTTCAGGAGGGACAAAATAAGGGCCAAACTTATTTTTGATTTTTTGAGATATTTCTGAGAATTACCGAGAGGCTTCAAGGGTATTAAACAGTGCCTGGATAGCTAGAAACTTTTCACGATTACAGCTTAAGGGCTCCAAGGATATCCAGAAATATAGTACAACTTTGCATTTTTCTTTCCTGTGGAGTAAAACATAGAGGTGAGATTAAGTCCTCCTCCGAGTAAAGGATTTAAAAACCATGTCAAATAAAACAAAGTGATCATAAATAAAGCCACAAATTCAACATAAGTGTAAGTGTAAAATGTCTTAATGAAAAGTTGGTCAAAAGGGTCAGTTAAAAACACTTTCACCAAATAAAAAGTCCAACAAGAAATTAGAGAAAACATGAGAATACAGTAAGGCAGGAAGTATTTCTTTAAGCTTATGGCAAAAGAAGGATTCAGTGGAATATCATGTCTCACTATCAAAGTTTTCAAATTCAAAGCTCCGAAATCGTTTAGTAAAGTACACTTTTGGAACCATACCAGATGAATCCACTTATCTGAAAAATTGCGTGTTAAATATTTACAAAATTACAAACGTCATCACAGGAAATAGGATATTTCGCTATAATTGCATTGGACATACAAAAATAGCTGTTTGTTTAACACGAAGAATTTTCAAACGACTGCAAATAAAATTTTATTTAAAAAACACTTGAGAAAATATCTCACTTCTCTTGGTTTCACAAAATCTTTTAGAATATCGATTTAAGAATCAATTCTGGAGAACAATAAATGGTGTATTTTAGCTAACATCCACCTTTCCATAGGACGTCAATAAGGAAAATCCAGGACCGAATATAAAGTGTTAAGGTTAAAAACAAAATAATTTCTAGTTAATCAATAGTTGTGAGTAAACCGATATTTGCACTACAACTTTCACACTCTTCAGGGGAATCCCTTCATAAAGTTACTACACTTTACTTCACCATTTGTCACGGATTTCTTTTACATTACATAATTTCCGGGAGAATTGCAAGTGGAATGTCGAGGCGGGATTCCACTTTGGACTTACATTGAATGATAGTGGCGGTAGGTAACGAGAGTAATAGAGGATGTTATTACACGGAGACGAAGGGTGGTGTTTATCACATGAAAATATTACAATTTTATCACCGTAATAAGGAACTAAATCATTGTACTCTGAATGAGTCGCGATCCGAGACGATTTTGTAGGTTAAATGGGAAATTGCGTTACCTCAGGGCGTGATAGTTCGGGATAAAAGTCGCGATATTAAATGATCCAGAAATAGTTTAGAGAGTCTATGTGGAAGATCTAATATGGATCGTTAAGAGTCTATCTACGTACCAAAGGTGTCAGGTTTCATTGTATCATTATTATGAAAACTCCAAAATTACTTGCTCGAAAAATACATTAAGAGAGACTTGCTAACTTGGACTTTTCTTTGTGAATTCGAAACTTCTGCAGCCGACTCGAAGATTGCGTCGATTTAATGCCGATATCGGACAGAATTCAAGTTACTCCCCTAGGGATAACACTGCATGATCCGACCGCCAACAAATCACCTTTTAATTGATCATCCGCCCGGCGTGACATTGACGGGCGATACAATCGATCACCGTCGACGGGAGGGAACCAACAAAAGGAAATATAATTAGCTATATTCCTTCTCCTTTCTCTCTCTCTCTCTCTCTCCCCTGGAATGGTCCCGGGACTCCAGTGGAAATTCCAATGGACAAACATTTATTTTCCCCCCAACGACGACGACGGCGACGTCGGTGGAACTTTTCGACTAAACGCGTTTTCTCCAACTTTGTTCTCTTCCGGTGAAAAATGAAGTGACTTTGTATTACTTGTGTGTGTACAAGGGTCAGTCCACTTTTCTCCCTTTTCTCTTTTGAAATCGCCCGGCGGCCCAGAATCGATTCCGACAACAATTCGGGGAGGTTATTGATGATAGCGTTAGTGTTATAGATCATCGGCTTTGTTTCCGGTATTTAACCGAGGCAGGGGATAGGGACGAAAATCAACGTTCAGACGTCACGAAAGTGTTATTGCAACGTTACAGGGCGACCGAGAGATAAACGCATTCATTTACGTGAGGAAAATCGGGATAGTTGTATTGAAGTTCTTTATTAAGCGGAGTCAGTAGCCAAGATTGACCTGTACTAAACGAGAATCTGACGATTTATATATTATAAGAGTTTTGAAAGGCTGTAAAGTAAATGATGAAGCAAATGTCAAATTGTAAGTTTGCAGAATGGAACTGTACTGCATCTTTACTTTTTGCCTGATTACAAACGACAATATTTTCTACAAAGATACTTGTCATCTCTATTAACTCAATTATTGCTCATTGAGGATCTCATATATTTACATGGGATTTAATGCGAATTGTACCTGGTGGGATTTTATGTAGTGGTACATGTTTCACGCCTACAGAGGGCCTGTCATTATTACGACACTTTGTTTCTGAATAATACCTAGATCAATAAAAGTAAACACATGTGTTTACACCGCCTTCAACTAGTCGCTTCATCATTAGATACTCTTTCCATCATTCTGTCAATATCGCTAATACTGTGTTTTCACTATATAACATTAGATATTTCATTAGTACCTATATCTGAAAAACTACTTAATAACATGAATATGCATTTTTATTCTTCGATCGCTTCATACGAATCCCCTTTCCTATCATATACTATACCACTCCATATCAAACAAATTAAAAACATAAATGCGCCGCGTGTGAACGACCGAAGTTCTCGTTAAACGTGAGACCGCCTCGAGCCCGTTTTCCCATGGAAGATGAAAAGCCCCCTTTTACAACCGTCGACGAGTGGACTGCATTTTCAGAAGGAGACCTCCACTTCCCTGAATAAGTCAGAGGGGGTGGTTTTCGTTCACGTCGAGGCCTGAGACTGGCATCTAATACTATAAACGCCGCGAGCGAATTTTCAGTTTTGTTCTACAGCAGGAAGAGCGAGAGGGAGGAAGAGAGTTCTCGGGAAATGTGCGGGCGAGGAAACGGGGATTTCCCGCTTTTCAGTCTAGTGTTTGTCGTGAGAGGGTCGGAGATGATCGTTAATCGATTTCCTTTCTCGTGGAAACTGTACAGAAATAAAAGTCATCGAAATTTAAAAAAATAATACAATAAATCGTATGCCATGAAAATATATGAAATAATATTTTTTTGGAGTTAGAACAGGAACTTAATTGAATATCTTAGTTGAAGTGATGCCCTGATATGTGTTTGTATTATTTTCATTTGGACATCAATAAAATTGTGTGTAACATTACTGAAGTTTTTCGTTTACTTATCAAGTCCTTGCAAGATCTGCCTGATTGCAGGATGGGTCACATTTTCTTTCGCCCTTTCAGCCCCACAGTTTCGTCCCCACCGTTTTTCCCCTGAACCCCATCCCCGTTTGATTAAACTACTTAGATGAATTTAAAATAATATCGATTAAAGTAATTATTACATAGCCTTAACACACAATAAGCAAGGCCGAAACTTACTAAATATTCTTATAACTCAAAATTAGGGGCAGTTCCTAATAAATACTCCTCACCTTCGATCCTATCATATCGTTATAGAAATTATTTCATAATTTTTGTTGGAGGAAATGGCGGAGGAGCCACGCTTAGGATCCAACGTTCCTATCGCTTTATCGCACAATCAACCACGTATTAAAATACCTTATCTTGCAAATGACCCCATGTATACACACTTAATAGATACTTTTCGGTTTTAAAACATATTGCTGATAATTTTAAAGTTTTTCCAGACTAAATCGTAAAATCGTTACTACATATTCAAACACTTTAATGATTGATCATATAACCACTGGGGTATTTTCTTGGATTATGACTCTATGAAAAGTAAGAAGCGTGCCAGGGAATTTCTCATTATACCCCAAGGCGAGGAGAGTATGGTAATTCCAGCCAGATGAGGACGTCCTTTGCACCGAAGTAGTAATATTAATCAAATTAAAAAATTGCACGTAGAAGCCGTGTTTGACCCGAGACCGCGGAATACGATTACGGGATAATAACCCGGGATGCGCTCTCCCCATCCACCTTTCGCCGAGCTTTTTCCCTGTCTTCATTATCCGTTCTCCCCTTTCATCTTCGATGTGTTAGCGTTCGTTTCATTACGGCAGCATTATTAATTTGAATTTATTATTCGGCATTAAAGTGTGCCTATGTACGTGTGTCTATATAATACGCCTCGGGCACATGTCAGGGGGTCATTGTCGGACTCTGGCAGGCCACAATGCGGGATGATTGATGGCGGCGAGAGATGGAATCCGGCACGGGCGCCCAGCCGGACATATTGCCGCATTTTTCAAAACGAGAGGCGGGATAGACACCTCATTAAAAAAGAAGGGAAAACGCGGTCAGCGAAAAATCGGCGATTCAACGGGGATCAGTCTTTTGACCCACCCGAATGCAAATTTGATAGTAGATGAATTAAAAAGTTGCATAGTAAAGCGTGAAGGGAATAATGTCATTTGGATGGATATGCCAAAGTACAAGTGTAAGGCTTTAAGAGGGACGGTCATTTCTAAAGGGAATGCGTTTGGAGGTTCATATGTTTCCAATATTTCCAATATCCAATCAACACAATGTTCAACTCCATATGCACACATTTCTTCTTCCCACGATTCATTTTCTAACTTAATCAAGTGACATGGTTCCAAAAAGGAATCTTCTTTAAAAGCGTCCCCTTCAAATGATATCTGAATATTAAAAAAACTTGGAGGAATCACGAACGCTCTATGTAAACAACTCATACTCTATTTTTTACCAATGGGATATATTGTCATAAAGTCACGTCAAACTCTTTTAACGAGATTTGTATAAGGCAAATAAAACTTTTAATGCTAGGTGGTTTAAGTCTATTCTAGCAAAAATTGAGGCCGGCTGTCTTAGGGACAAATTTATAGTCCATCACTTAAGAAATACTCAAGGAGGCCTTGGGGGAAACCTTCGTGGAACCTCAGATAAGTTGTTACATAGTTATAAAATCTTCTTGCCAAGGAGCCCTTAAGAAGGTAAAAGTTTTAACAACAGAGCAAATCGTGATTAAGTAACTGGTATATGGAGTATTACTTCTATTTCTATGGTTCTACGAACGTGTCAAAGTGAGGTTATAAACTACAACAAATTAAAACTTGTAACTTAACTAAGAAAAATCGTTTTTCCCAGATTCCCAAATTCCTTTCGAAGATATTTCCGGTGCTTCTATGAGCCCTACTATAATTTTTTTCTGCATGTTTATTAGGATATACAACTGGTGTTAGCAGATATCTTTTACATGCATAATCATTGTCATCTGGAACATTTTACCTGGAACAACACATAATTTATAACAGATTCATATTGCAATTTTGATGTTACGAATAATTATAGGCGGACCTGGCATCATTTTCATATTTGGTAGGAACCCTAAATCAGAGATATTGTGTTATAATATGTGAATCCTGGATACCTAGCGCCAATAGCTAATATTTGCCATTCTTGGGCCACATACCACCTGTAAATAACAGTTTTTAAACAATTTCATCAATCATTTGAATCATCATCTGTTTCTGAATATTGCACCTACAGCACTTCCAGGATTTTTTATTGGGATGTGGGTGCCATCTATATAAGATGTTACATCAGGAAAGTTGGCAATTTGATCCCTAAGATTTTGAATCCTTAAGGCGCGATTATAAATATGCCCGTTAGTCCTCTGCGACAGCAACTTTCCGTTAGCAGTTCTTAGCACTAACGCCTCATAACATCAATTTACAATACAATCATCCAGTTGAGTCCTATACTATAACCTCTTTAGTGACATAAGCGGTAGACCTGTCTTCGCCATTCATTCAAAACTCTCATCGAACGAAAGATATCCCTCCCTCCGCAATATTCAAAAGATGTTATCCCATTGCTAACTCTCTTAAAATAAGCTATAGAGCTCGGCCGAGGGCCGGCCCGTAAAGTTAATTAAGCAACTCGTTCGCTTTCACTTTAATATTTTCGGAATACAAATAGGCCCGCTCAAATTAAATTTCCCCACAATGCCGTTAGCCGTTGCTCCAAGTGGTCTGAGAAAATTACGAAAAAGAGATAACAGCTGTAATGAATTGTACCGAGGGAGGCTCATCCGGGCGTCGCTCTCCCTGTCTCTTTCTCTATCAGTCTTTTCTCCGATCTGTTGATTTTTAAACCGAAGCCTCCGATTTTGGGTACGAGGAGAGATAATGGATTATATCGACGTATTTCCGTGACGGATCCGGTGAAGGGAGACGACAAGAAGGCTTTCTGGACGAGATAAAATAATTCGAAGCCGTATCGCTGGAAACTGAGATACCTTTAGAATAATACATCAAAAGGTATTAATAATGGAATATAATTTAATTACGTGAGGATTATAAGAGGAGACCGAATTCGGTTTTGATATCAGGACGATAAAGCGGAAAGTGTTTAGGAGCGGTTTCGTTGTATCACGATGGAAAGTTTTTCTTTCCCTTAACACGAGGCTCGGTAGAAATGCGTGTATACGTGGATATAAACCGTATGTTTTTGTAGAAACACCAGCTCTTTTCATGAACTCTTTTAGTCTCTATTGCTTGGTGGATTGATAAGTTTTCACTCTCCTTTTCTTTACAACTTTCGGCCACTTGTAAATTAGCTACGGCGTTGAATTTCTACACGATGTAAATATTTCCATTACAATGCAACACAGCGAAACAAATTATAAATCTACAACAACTCTGCACCGGTTAAAATGATTTAAAACTCCAACCTGTAGGTATATCGCCCAGTTTATAGAGATTTTATTTGGTAGATAAAATTTAACAGCAGACGAACCACCAAGCTTTGTTTAAAATGGACCAAGGATAACAAAAATTTAAAATGTAGACAAATCTGAGCTTTTGTTTTTTTTAACAATAAAAATTTAAAATAAATAGGTCGTTTTTCCGTTTTTTCACCATACCTTGAAAATTATCGACGGTAATGCAATACGTCGTTTAAACGATTTGTAGTGAATTAAAAGGCCTTCAAAATGAGCGTTTCTAAAAGGGGAATGGAGCTTTTTTCACCGACAAAACTTGGAAAAACCGCTAAAATTGACCCTTTTTCAAAAATTCACAGCTTTACCCAGGTTAAAGCTGAAGCGCTAATTTTGGGTGAAATGTTAGGTTATTATGTCTACTTTAATCGTACAAAAATTGGATGCTGTCGGTAAATAGTTCTTGCACAATTACGTCGTTAACAATATAAACCAAAATCTTGTAAAATTCAGCATATTAACTGACAAGGGCCGATTTTAATTTCTCAAACGGTTTTTGAAACAGGACATCAAAACCTATAACTTGGCTATCTTAGATTTTCATATACGTTTGGGGAAAAGTGCGAAAAATGGCCTCAAACATTGCGCGAAACTGGCGATTTCGCATTTCGAGCCGAGTGGTGGGGGCTTCAAGCAGTATAAAACAGTATATTTGCGCGAAGTTGTTGGTTTTGATACCCAGTTTCAAAAACCGTTTAAAAAATTAAAATCAGTCCATCTAAGTTAATACGTCGAATTTTCCAAAATTTTGGTGTATATTTTTAACAACATAATTGTGCAAAAACTATTCGTCCGATAGCACCCAACTTTTGCATGATTAAAGTCGGCACAATAACCTAACAGCTTACTTAAAAATTAGCGCTTCAACTTTAAACTGCGCAAAGCAATAAATTTTTGAAAAAGACTGATAAATTTGGCTTACCAAAACAGCTTTTTTTTGCTCTATACATTGTGTTAATAGGAAACCTGCCCTCAGTAGCAATACTTTGAAGTACTATCTATCTAATTTTCCCAAATGTATTTATATCCAGATAGATGTCTCTAAACAAAAACATGGCATAAGGTGTGTCCCCTTCAACCCTGTATTCGACGTACGTATTTAATTCAACTCGAATCAAACCATCTCAGTCTCAGACTTGTAAAAAAGTCATTTAATCTAGAATTTTTTTCAGAATAACTCTGTATGAAGAATAACCATAGCTTGTGTTATAAATTTTATAAACAAAGAAATTTAAATAGAAATTCAAATAAAATCTACTATTTATAAGTGTGCTTTAATGAGATTTCGAAGAAATTACCTATGCCCTTTTAGCTTTATCCCTTTTCATCCCACCCATGAGTTACCCGCTAGCGCACCCTTTGGAACCCCACAGGGCATCAGCATTTCTGAATTTTCCTATAATTTTGACTCAATCCACACAGTGACACGTAGAAATCTAACATCTCAAGCGGTAACTTATGTTGTTGGGACTTTATTGAAGTCGTCATAAGGGAAAAATTTCTTATCGCAACAGTCGTTTACTATTTCGATTAACAACCGCCGCACACTCTTCTAAAATCTCTCTCTAGTATCCCATCTCGAGAATTTAATTTCAAGAGTAGAAAAGTGCTCTCCCGATTTCTCTCAGATGCCAACAGTCTTAAACGTCCGTACCAGTTCGTAACGTGTAACTTTTTCTTTCCTTTCTCTCCCGAAACGGTTTCCTCGGTGCAGTTTTTACCGAGGCGTCTTTCGAGCCCTCTCAGTTTATTGAACTCCCCCGGGGAAACGTGACGGGTCGGAAAAACTCCTCGCGGTGTTTATAAGTCATTTCGAGCGCAAAATCCGCCTCCGTTCGTTCCTATTTTAATCTCGACGTATATACTCATACACCGGCGCGGGGGCGCGCCGAACATTTTAGCTCGGAACTATCCGACAATGGAACGTGTCGCCTCCGAGTACAACAATGGCCTGAACAAATGTTCCAGATAAGCGTTTTAGTAGCACAGATGTTTTCGTTTCGCGGGGAAGGACAGAGATTCCCTCCCCTCGGCATCGGAACGAGGGTGGGCGAGGGGGCGTCGCGACGCTCCGCGGTTACCGCTGACGACGTCCGGGACAATGGAAGGGTTGAAGGTGACAGGTGCACGGGTGCCGGATCGGCGGAAGGAGTCGCGACGCCGCCGACGTACGCGCTTTTTCCTGCCCAATATGTCGAAGGGATCTTCCGGTAGAAGGAAAAGCAGGGCGAGGAAGAAGGAGAGAGAAAGGGACAGAGCGAAGGGTAAATCTGTCGCGTAATGAGGCGTTTGTGGAGGTTACACGGACGCTTCCCCTCGAGCACCGCTAGCGTATATTGGGGTCGATAGGGAGGGTGCGATCATCAGAAATATTAAAGGTCGGGGCTCTTTATACCATGTACGAAAGTGTTGCGTTCGAGCGGCTTCATACTTCCATTTGGTAGGGAGTTTTTTCGACCAGTAGAAATAACGACATTTATTTCGTTCACTTTCAGCATTTATTTCACATTTGGAAACGGCAAACTGCGAACTATTGTAGAACAGAAAAGTTTGTTCAAAGGGAAATTCGAGACGAATGAGTGACAAGGAGTGTGAGCAGAACACGTTGTAATGCCCATTTGTTCTTGACACAAGGAAGGAAATCCTTTGAAAAACTTGTTTTTTTGGAAACACTACTCAGTATCAGTAAACTCTTAGTCTTTCAAGTACTGAAGGTTTTTCCAACATACATATTCAATATCACAAACTCCCCAAGACAAAATATTAATACTTCTTTAAAAATAAAAAGTTAAACTATCAAGCTAGCCCCAGGAATGTTTTTAAAGGCAAGCTTTTTCTGCCACGTGGCATTCCTGGTTCCACTTACGCGGCTTCCAACTTATTCTCTGTCTCTCGTACTTGCGAGAATAATGGATGGGTATCGTGTATAGCCAAATTTGGAACACAGAACCAGGGGAAATAGTCTGACCACTTATTACGGTCTCAGTTTTCCCGTTGTCTGGAAATCATAAAAATTTCATCTCTGTCCGAGTTTCGAAGACCCAAGTTATTACTAATTATAGAAAATCCTTAATAACTCTGGTTCCACTGATCTGATTCTACTAAAGTTTGTAAAGTAGTTAGATACTAAATCAAATTCTGGAACGTTTGAACTAGGTGCTATTAAGCGTTGAAACGTAATCGCGATCAGTGATTTTTGGTAAGAAACGGTGACATTCTAATGACTTAATCGCGGTCAACAAGACGAG
Organism: Cryptocephalus primarius; assembly: GCA_963576515.1. NCBI lineage: Eukaryota > Metazoa > Arthropoda > Insecta > Coleoptera > Chrysomelidae > Cryptocephalus > Cryptocephalus primarius. Next base: position 20,236,762 of record OY754937.1, on the reverse strand, counting down.
AAATACGGGGAAAAACCGCACGCTAGGCGACAGACGGAACTCGATGTTGGCAAGAGGGGGTGAGGCAAGGAGAACGTCGTCGGTCGACTGCGTATGTGAGAATTTAAAAAGGGGATTCGAGCGAGGGACTCGATAGGAGTCAGTCGATAGGAGTCAGTCGAATGGGGCCGAGAGAAAATTAATAAGAGAAGCGAATAAGGGGTTGCAATCGATAGCAAGGAGAGTAAGCGGTCCCACAGAAGATGGGAGGGGACTTGTTGCTGTGTTGGGGGCAATCTAGAGTTCCCGGGTTCTCAACGTATTTTTGAAGGAAAAATCCTTTCAGTGGTACTACTTAAGTGGCCTTTTTTATGTCAAGCAGTACGAATGAGTCAAAGAATTCTATGTAAATGTTATTGGAAACAACACATGTTAAAACATGGGTACCTACCTTTTTTCAAAATGTGTCAAAATTATCAAAACTCATTATGAGCCCTAAATTTGCGTAACATGAATAATAAACAAAAGTGCCAAATGATGAAGATGGCTGATTTAACGGTGACATTGTATGTAAGGAAATCATCAATTCGTTCGAAGCATCCTCGAGGCAGCATTTTCCTGCCGTTCCTTCGCCAAAAACTTGAGAACCCTTAAAAAATTCTCTTTATCTCTCTAGAGATACACTCTATATACCCCTTAAGAATACGTACACACTTAGTTTCTACAACTTCTTGTTCACACTGTCGTACATTGCTAGATTCAAAAAACAAAGCATGAAAACGCAAACTACGGCACATCTGGTATGCCTCGCGAATCTGCATACATTACGCCCCCGAAGGCCATTCCTTTCACATCAAAATCGAGCAGTTGACCTTCCCGATGACGCCCCATAAATTTTTCATGAGACAACAAATCACGCAACACAAACTATGCCTGCGAGTCCCAGCCGCGACGCGCTACCTTATACCACTTCTCCCGAGATCTTGTTTTGCAAATCATTTCCGAATTTATATATAAGGGAGCAGCTGAGGCAGGAGATACTTCCAGAATATTTATTCCCGTAACGCGAGAGATTGCCAAACGAAGTTCCCGAACGAAGTGGGCGCGGAATAAAAAAGAGAAAAGGAAGAAAATGCGAAAGGAACATGTTTCGTTAGTGAACTTTTACTAGACATCGAAAATGGCCCAGTAAACTTTACAATTCCATACAAATTTACCACCCGTCATATCTGTTCCTTTCCATTATTCACATCATCCCTTATTAAGGATTTTAAAGCGTAACTGATTTGAATTAAATTACACAACTCCGAGACACGGTAAGAAGTGTTGTAATTAGAATTACGTATCGCCATTAGGAGAAATATGAACTACATGTTGGGTAACTTCGTGTAGAGCTCGGAAACTTAAGCGCTACTAAAATCAACCGAAATATTAAGATACCATTAAAAATTAAACACGTAATATCTTCACTTTACTGCTAAAGTAACGCAAAGCGAAGAGATCTAACACCACCGATTAAATTTAAATGAATATCTGGTTGCAGATAGTCATAACTCAAGACTTACGTGCGCTTAACTCCGTATTAAAGTACGATAAAAATTACAAAGGATAGGTAGTAACTTATTAATTGGTAAAGTAATGGGAAGCGAAGAGATCTAACCATGAAGATTAAAATTAAATGAAAACCGTGTTGCAGTTTGCAGCTATTCAGAATCCAAGTGCACCTAAATTCAATATTAAAGTACCATCAAAAGTTACAAGGGGTAGTAATTTTAGGAAATTGGTAAAGTAATGGGAGCCTGGCATTTAGTCGTCGAAACGTCCTGGTGGAAACTCTAAAAGTTTTACAAAGATGACGTATGTAGCTAATACGTTTAGAGACACAACCGGCAACTAAATTTTGATCACAAAATAGGTACATGTACCATTCTAATGAAGTAAGAATTACTGCTATTTATGTTACTTACAAGGAAGATAAAAGGTTATAGAAGATTTCTTAAATTCAGGATTGAAAAAACAATTAGAGCTTACGTTAAATAGAAGATTATGAGTAATAACTGATTTACAGCAATGTTTCCCTTATTCTAAATTTATCATAAAATTGCCTATATACCCATTACAAATTACATTTAAATTTATTGTTATTTTACCAGTTATTCTTTCGTTTGCAAGTCTACTGATTTCTAAGGCGAGCGGTATGTTGCGAATTTAAATTATGTTATAATCGAACTGTTGACGGATAAATATCCACCTCGTAACATTTATATGGGTTTCCCCTAATAATATTAAATTTGTCACAAGGGTGAATAAAACCAGTCTCAATTCCTAAGATCACGGTAATATCATCTGTAATTATTTCTATAAATTGACTAAATGTGTTATTTGCCACCAGACGGGGGTAGTAAAATATATTTTGTACAAATCGCAATAATCTTCTCTCAATATTTATCGTACGCATGGGCATTGGAAAGATTATTTTCAGGGAGGTGCATCTGCATCCACACACTATACTATTAAGTAATAAGATATAATTTATAACAGTGCATCCTTACGTTGGTATCCAGAATTAGGAACTAACGACACGATAGTCGAATTAATGTCCTTAAGCCATGCAGGTTCATGGAAAAAGGGTAGAGGAGGACAATGAATTCCTTGACAAGTTGACAAGATTCAATGTGTTGAACAAATTTGGATAACAACCTACACGTTTTACGTTTCCAGTTAAATGGTGAAGTTAATAATTTAAACCTTGTTTCTTTATCTATTCCTGTCGTTTCTCATGATGGCAGGGGTGCAGATGCACCCCATTACACCCCCTCCCGGTGTCCATGATGATATCAAAAAATAACCGACAAGATCCAACACAGCAATTCCATTCAAGCATAAAAGGAAACTGAACGCTCGTTTAATAGCGTCTGCAGGAACGTAATAGCTAATACTTTCGAGACGATAATAGATATCAGATTAGACTTTCTTAACTTCATCGAGTCGTCGCTACCTGCTGTTCCCTTCCTTGCATCCAGGAGTGCGTCCCGGCACATCGATAGCCATTAAAGCCCGAGATTGTTCGGGACCGCTCGCTAATCCGGACTCGATTATTTCCTAATCCTCCAGCTCTTAATTCCGTCCCGGGGGCGTCATCTGCATAGCCGAAGACGACGACGTTCCCGTTACGTTATTACCGAATTGCACCTGTCAAATGCATTGCCGCCCCCTCTTCCCCCTTCACTCTCTTTCTCTCATCGCTGCGTTGTCTCTCAAGACTGCTGAATAAATGAATCCCAGATAGGTTATTTTCTGGTTCGACAATTCCGAGGATGAGAACTCCTCGCGGGCGTCATATTTTATTCCATTCGAGGGGGAGGATTGGGTGAATTATACCTTCGGGAGCGAGAAAACAAACGTCGAAGTTAGATAGTGGCCGCTTAGCTAATCCGGATTTGGGACAACTCATCAGAAACGTGCAAATATATTTGGCATATGTTTGATAATTGTATACATATTTGCATGACACTGAGCCTCCATCATATGTCACGGCAGTTTGACAAAAAAGAATTGGTTTTATTCTCACCTGGAGTGGCGAACCTATAGGTCAGGGGTGCAAAATACAAAAAAGACAAAGAAAGAAAGAGAGATTTTCGGGTTCAGCGAATCCTAAGGGCTGGAGCGTGAGAGGCGAGGATGGTGACTCATATAATAGACGGCTGTTGTTCAGAGAGCATCTTCCGGGCGGTAGGTTCTCGTCGGCCTCCTCGTAGATGGACCACCTTGTTAAGCTGGACACTCTCTCTCTACTTCCTCCTTCATAATCAGGGAAGGCCGACATCGTATCGGTAACTCTTTGAACAACACTGTCCTGGACCACACTGTATGGGCCACACTGCCTCTTCTCGCCTCTCCTCTTTCTATTTTATATTCATATTTTGTTTTGTGTTTGATTTGTCTCACCATGTTCATAAAAGTTTATATCGCTTCACCTTGGTCTGAGCCGTGATCCAATTTAGTGTCGTTGTGGAAATCCCGTGGTCGTGACAAGTGCTCTATACTGGCGAAATTATGTCTTAAGCCGGTCCAACCTAGCAGTAGTTAAGTAAGTAAAATGATGTACTGTATTTTGAACAAAAAATTAAAAATCAATAATCTCAAAAAACTTAAATTTTCAGATTGGTTCAATGTTGGTCATATAATTCCTGTTTCAATCCAAGAGATAAGCTGAATGAGAAAATTAATAGGGACTTGTACCCAAAATTCTAATCAACTATTGACTGAAGATACTTTATCAAAAACAGAGATGAATTCTAGTCAAACGTCACTCATTCGTTGATGATATTAATCGTATTGTCTGAAACAGGGATTATTCCTAATGATAAAAATTAGTGCAATCAAAGCACACAAGATACCGTAGTGCAAGGTACCGAATTATTAACCATGGCAAAAATTACTAAAACGTTATTATAAATTGCTAATTTAAAAGGCATTCCTAAACCTGCCATTCGGTAAAATTTAATTAGTAGGCGTATTCCCGAGCATAAAACATACTCCTATTAGAATTACTACTACTCAGAAGAGCGTTGAAAATAATGAAGGTCCTTATAGGTTCCTAACGAGCGTGCCGGTACGTTTTACACTCACACTTGTAAATAATTAAATCGACAGCACCAAAATTTTTTCCCGAATGTTCCTCGGAATACGTAAAAGCCCCTCCTCTACGCCCACACGAGCTCAACTCCGAAAAATAGCCTGGCAGCGGTAATTTTTAGTCGAGCGATAAAGCATGTTTAATTAATAAATCCGGGATGATATGGAGGTCTGTAAATAATTCAAAATGCATCCGAAACGGGCGCCACGCGTTTCCAGCTTTAAATGGACTCCTCGTCCGAACGGGAAGGAAAAATGTTTTTACGATCCGGAGAGAAGGGTGTCGGTGCTTTTTTCCCTCTACGTCCGAAGGGGGGATGTTTACACAGACGCGGGACAAAGGGCCTGAAGTTAAACTCGCTGAAGTGGAACGTACTTAAGTGATATGTTTTATTTCGTTCAGCAAATTTTGTCTGTAGTAACTCTCAATGCGATTTTTATTTAATATTATTTTTAATTTACAAGTTGTCCAGAACTCACTTGATCAAGCTTGGTTGAAACAATTCACCATGACAACCATGACAGTTTCTAAAACTGCATTTTTATAATAGTGTGAGAAATGTTATAATAACGTGTCAAATTATATTTAAGAGACATTTTCCTTCGCCTATTTCATATGCTCTAGTTTCCTTAGAAATTTCCTAGCTTGTCGTCAAAACTTCACAAGCAATTTCCAGGTAATTACAATCATTATAAGTTTGTTACAAAGTCCTCAGATTCCTTTGGAACATCAAATCGAGTTTAATATAACTACGATCTTTTTAAAAATGTCGTCGACGTGAAATTGCAGTAAGTGACTTAGAAACTTCTTAATTTCTCATCGACATTTTCATTGATTTGTTTGAGATACTACAATTCCTTTAAAGATTTCATCGCCTTGCTTGGCTTACATGGACAAACTTTTACCGCAGAGGGCACTATAAAATTATATTTAAGTAAATTTGCTTGATTTCCCCTAGTGCAAGTTTCGCGAGCATAAAATAGATGTTGTTATTGCATTTTTGCTTTGGTATTTGAATCTCAGTCAAGAGTACCCTAAGTAATTTAGCACTAATGATTAGACCGTTTAGCATGGAGATAAATACGGTGTCCAAGACCGTTAAGATATTGCAAGACTTATAAAAACATTGTAAATTAATTATAATTGTAACAAGTAGTTTACAAATTCCTCTACTTCCTTAAAAGCGTAGGAACTCCTTATTTAAAACGCAGTTCGTTTCATTAATATAATTGCAATTTCACATAAAATGTCACCAGTTCTTTAATATTGCTGTAAGTTTGTTATAAACTCTGCAATTTCTCAACTTGGGACAGAATTTATTTCAAAGCTCCTCAAATTACATCCTAATGGGCAATTTTATATACATTTTAAAAATGACTGATTCTTTTATTCTTTTATTTCAGAAACCTTTTAGTGTCATTCAACGCCAAAACTGATTTAAAATTTTCTAGCATTACATTTCAAATTGCATGTAAACCTTTGTAAATTCTTCTGAAACTCTTCAACTTCGTATGAAATATTACCTCGAGTTTATTACTTAACTTACTAAACACTTATTTAAAAATATCGTCGACGAGCTACGATTGCCATAAGTAGCTTAGACTTCTGAACTTTTCAATAAAGGTTCTTAAATATTCCCCTTAAGTATTTTACGGTAAAAACTGGTTTAGTAAATGTGATGGTTACAAAATACTTTTATCTGTTTAAAAAGAAAAAATTGCAGGAAGCAGCCCCCTTTATTCATTGTTGCTGAGGAAATGAAGGCTCTATATTTGTGATTACCGGTCTAGAGAACTTGTCTTACCTTTTTTAAAATTAAGTGCATCATTCAGAAACGAAAACTGGACATTTCCTGCATATTTAGCTAGTTTTACTGTAATTGGCATATTTTGAAGAATTGTACACATCGATGCATTTTTAACGTATTTTTTCGTTCTCAATCGAACACACCTTTCTATATATTTTTCCTTTCTATTTCGGAAAAAAAACAGTCACTTCAGTAAGTAGGAACCGTTAAATGCCACTCACCATCATAATACAGATTATAAGGCAATCAGTAAGAAGATTATAAGGTAGGGGGAGGTATGTTTCAACCAATAACAGCCGTGAATATTTTGAGGACTGTACGCCAATAGGAGGAGTAATTAAGGGTATGTTTTCAGGGTCGTGACGTCAGCTGCATCTCTCCATTACTCATTGGTGAAGCACACAAACAGTACATATAGACTAGTGTTCATCAGACATTGTAAATGCCAAATTTGCGGGAAAATGCAAAAATTTATTTTAATGTCGGTACAGCTTTACCCAAAGCTAATAATGTATGACGAAAAGGTATCCAGCAAGACTTGTACAAAAATTGTAATTAAAAGTACGATTATAATAATGTTGTAGACAATAATGAAGAGTGTCGGCCATTTTTCGTTTCATATTTTGTTAAAACATGAATTTTTTAGAGGAGATTTAGAGGAGATTAACCACTGTGTAATCTATAGAGCTTTTTTTAAAGACTATATCAATCAATCAATCAGTTCGATTGTTACGATACTTAATACAACTGAAGTTCTCTTTTGTAAAAAATATTTTGTTTTAAACAAGAATGTTCCTTAACGTATTGCCTGTATTATTAATAAGTAATAAATCTGTCACTGAACTGTGTAGTTTCAACAATCTCTCAACATGGCAGATTTCATTCCTGTGACGTAACTAGGTTGATTGTTGTTACAATCTAGTAGGTCGAATTTACACGAGGATGCTTTACACCGGGGGTTAATTCTGGAGGGAACATATCTGTTTCTCCTCGTTTCCCTAATTCATAAGCTCCCCTGCCGGTGTGTCTATGTGTAGGTGTGTGTGTTGTTCCCGGTACGTATTAAATATTCCACCTGGCAACAAATCCAGAATCAGGCGGCGCCGGTGCTTACTTAGCTCACGGATAACTGAATTCCCACTAATCCCTATGGCAACACTAGGAATTTTCATTAAACACAAGTATCATGTGCATCTCGCCGGCGTATCGTACGTCTTGCAAATCATCCTAAATTTATGCAATCCCGGCTACGGCTTCGAGTTCACGACAAACAAGGCGTATATTGCCGAATTAGGGCAATTAAAATACCAGAACATGGAATAATTAATAGCTGCGAGGAACGCCAAAGAGAGAGGGAAAAGTTGAAGGGAAACGTTTTCAGATTACGATTCTAAACGCGTTAGGTACAACAATTTGCTGGTTTAAAGTGTGAAACTGCGACAGCAACATGCAGTCTCCTAAATAGTTAGTTCATTTGCAACTTTCACATTGTGCTTGAAAATACGTTGCCACCTGTGGGATGCAGAAGTAGACAACACAGTTTATATTTTAAATACGTTAGGCGTTTTCATTAAACATAACCTTCATCTGTAAGTTACTGGGCTTAAAAATAAATAGCAATGTGAATACTTCACCATCCTACTAAGTGAAAACACTACTGTATAAATGTTACTGTTAGTACAGTTAATGTATAAGTCTGGGATGTTATGATAATGGAAAATATCATAGGGTAGGTTTCGTGGACAAAATGAATTTCCGGAAGCTGATGCCATTGGTAATGTGTGTGATTTCTGCGAGTCAATTGTAGCCAATTTTGCTCTTTTGGGAATTTTTTGGAACACTCACAAATAATTTGTCCGGTACCTTCATTGAGGTATTTGTGCACATTTTAAGTCACGCAGAATTTGTAAGTCACATTTTTGGCTAAATAATACAAATAGCGGAATGCTAACTCAAATTTGTTGTTCCATTGAATGCAGTGCAACGCCATACAGCTTAAGACAGCGTTTTGGTGACCTACTTAAACAGTGCATTTTTATATCTTTCTTTTTTGAAGGCATATAGAAAGGAATAAAAATTAACCATTTTTTTGTGGACTCAATCAACACCACTAAGTAATCTGAGATAGTTTCCAGAAACCAGTCAAATAGCCCGTTATCATTCGAATTTCCTGCTCTTGAATTAAGGATGGTTACAAGCTGAAACACTGTAGAATTTACCAGTGTATTTTTATAAAAAAATTTTTCCAAAGAAATATAAAATGGAATAAAAATTAACCATTTTTTATGGACTGAATCAACACTACTAAGTAATCTGAGATAGTTTCCAGAAACCAGTCAAATAGCCCGTTATCATTCTAATTTTTCTTCTTTCTGCTCTTGAATTAAGGTTGGTTACAAGCTGAAACACTAGATTTTTTAATGTCATTTGTTCTGTTAATACAAACCGACCTCGTTTCCAACTTCCATTAAAACCGTTGCAATAAGTAAAGACCAATTTCGACGACATGCATTTTCCCTTTTTGCAACTGTCTGACAACGAAACCTGCAACACTGATAGCATCACGCCTCGGAGCAAAACCACGAGAAACTTCTTCGTCCCTCGACCCCGCACTCTGAAAGAAAACATGAATAAGTAAGAGTCTCGAGTGGGACTTGTCGTTTTACAAGAACCAAACACGAAGTTGTTACCGCTGACGCTGCTACTGACGTTGTTGTTGCTGTTGTTGTTGTTGTACATGAAACAAATGGAGAACGGAAACGTCTCAAAATAAATACGAATCGTTCATGCATGCAAATTTCGGAAGGGTTACGTAATCGACGGAAACAATAAAGGATTCGCATCTTGAACGTTTAACCATAGAAGAGATGATTTGTGTAACAAAAGTAAATTAAATAGAGAGAGGAGAGAGAGTGAAGCGAGGCGAGGTGGGGTTATAACGAGTTTGTGAAAATGTTATGAATTCGCAATTACCACAGAAACAATTTGCAAAGCCATTGGAAACAACTGGGGAATGCAACTGATATCATAAATTTTAATTCTTGAAATTGGAAGAAAGTATTATAATTAATCTCGTATTTAATTATTATAATCGGTTTGAATAAACTTATTGGGATCGAATTAAAACTTTTGAATATGCGGTGTGTTCAGAAAGTTCCAGGTGATGGGTTAAGTTCCAGAAATAACCTGGTAATGTAATTACAGTAAAGGTATAGGTGATGGATATTGAAGAAAGTTTCGAAATTACTTTGAGGAGACAAGTCGCCGACTATTTCGACAAATCAAAATCTCCTGTTTGGAACATTATGGTAAAACCAAATCTAAAAAAAGAACATCTTTGTTCTATCTATCTATCTAAATGATTTACCTTTAGTTCAATTTGCCAAGTGGATACGAAACCAAAAATTAAATACCCCGACTTTTCCCAAATAATTTATTTTGCAATAGAGCGACTTTTACGAGAATAAGAAAATAGGGAAATTTTATAACATTTTTTGGAAGAACTCGGGGATCATTAGAGCAACGAATAAATTTATGTCATGAAACTGATAGGTGTTATGTTGAACTTTCCTTGTGAAGTCGATTGTATTTTTGATTTTGGTTTGGGTTTGTAGCTGTAAAAATTAACCCAATGAACACTTGTGAAATACGTACTGTGTGAAATAAAGTAAAGTGTAAGTTTCTTTTTCACTCATCCTACTCAATGTCAATCCTCCAAGTGGAACACGACAAGAAAAATATATGAGGAAATTTTTTGCAACGCTAATGGTATTCTTGTAAATAATATTCAACCAAATTTTGTAACACCAGGAAACATTGAGGTCAGTGCTTTCATACTAATTGAGATAAATAATTTCTATTAGGATTTTTTCATTGATCATTTGGCCGTTACTACAAGAATTACTTGTTATCTCGCTGTTAGATTTACCACGAAAAATCACTTTTCAATCAATTTACAGGAAGTTCTTTTTGAAAACGATGAGTTTCACCGACAATAAACAAGTGCATTTTAATATTGAGAAAATTAAAATTTCATTTCAAAACTATAAAGAAATCAATAATTAAGTTTTGGTGAAATCATCGATTTCGTCAGTAGGAATTTTCAAATAAAAGATTTGTGGTGGTCACTCAAAAACCACATTTACAATACAGAAATCGACATTCGTCAAAAATTGTTGAAGAAAACTACTTTCAAAATGTATCAACGCGCCGTTTAAGGAATACATGAAAAAGTAGAAGTGAGGATATCTTCTTCAACTGACGTTCCCTGGTTTAGGAAGCATTTTCGAATAGGCTGATGTTTTTCCATAAAATCCATACTATCATACTTTTTTTTGCTTGGACACCTTGTATAGTCCAACTTTATACAAGAAACGTAATGAAGTGTTTTGACTTAAAAAGTTGTATTTTATTAACGTCTTAGAAAATCAGCGAAATTCAATACCGATACTGAATAAGGAGAATTTTTTCGTCCATATCGCACCGTTGCTGCCTTTTATTCCACTATCATTTTGATTAATAGTACTAAATTTTGGGGGTTTATTAACCTAACCCTCCTAAACTCTCATCCATAAATCTTATATTCTATCAATAAATTACCTCTGTCAACCTCATATTCGCGATTTCACCCTTACACTTGTTAGACAACATAACTATTATTTCTTTAACCTCTGATAGTTTCCCGTTACAGTTCTAGTTCAACTTTTCTTTTTGTTCCAGGACTCCATTCTCTATCACCGAACGGCATTAGACGAACTCTCGACCGCAATAATAATACCGACCGCAATCTAGTCGCTCCGACGTTGTTAATATCTGGTAATATTGAAGTCTGGACCGAGCATTCGACCGTTAAAACGGTCGCCAATTCGCAAACGATTTCCTTTACATTTGCGGAGGTTACGTGGAGAAATTTGAATTTCGGCAATGGAATTATATGTATGTGGAACCTTGTGTAATCATTGTAGTCCTGGAAAGGATAATGGCGGAGGACACATTTCGTCACTTCATACCACGAGATAAGTACGTTACATGTTTCAAATTCTTTCACTGGAGGCACGACAATTCATTCTACTTTTTCACACCACAATTTCGAAGCATAAATATTGAGTCACTTCTTAAGAAAAAAGAATTTAACCGTCCTTAAGATCAAACATTGAATTTTCGAATTTCATCATGTCATCAGCAATTTCAGGCATAAAGGAGATGCACTCTTAGTTCTATAATTAAAGGTAAGTAGTCATTTTTGTGAAATTCATTTAACATTTGTTAGAGAAGATCTCCCTCATTCACTTGCCACCAAAATTTAGATCAAGTATTGCTTCATTTTTTGAACTAAAACATCATGGTTTAACGGTTCTTCTTTTAACAGAAAAGTTTAAACTTTCGAATTCCGCCATAAAACTCGAAGGGTAAGTCAGGCCTTTATGTAGCCAAGCCTACACTGAACAGTTTCTGAAAAACCGCGAATTTTAAAAAATCTGAAAACACTTTTAATTGTTCATATCTCAAAATAAACACGTCATGTGTTTAAAAAATTTTCACAGCTGGCATGACGAATCTTCCTTCATTTGTGACCAAAATTTCAAAATCCTAATATTTTCTTGGAAAAATTTTTATGAGGATTTAACCATCCTTCTTTTAAGACCAATATTTTAACTTTCGAATTTCATCATGAAACCTGTGGTATCAGATATCAATGAAAATTTGGAAAAAACGAAAATAACTATAAGTAGTTCATATTTCCGAAAGTAATTAAGATTAATTTCATGAGTTTTTTTCAGTATTTACTTCATCTGTGACCAGAATTGAGAAAATTCAATATTGGTTCATTTTTTCAAAGTGAAACGTAAGTTAAACTTTTAAATTCCGTCAGGAAACTCGCAGGGTAAGTCAAGGGCATACCTTTTAGTTATGTAACCAAATTTTTTAATCCGCTAACCCTGGCAATTTTTTAACAAACGGCGGAAAAAGGAAGTGTCCAACTCAATGGAAAAAGCATAAGGAGTGAGATAGAACTGCATGCATTCTTTGATAGGGTAGTATGTGTGAGAAGAACATGTTATAAAAGCTCAAAGCTATGAATACTGAAAAAACTACGTACTACCCACTATTGGACAAAAATTTTTACTTTTATGCTGGACAACCAATTAGAGGTACATGCTATGCTATATATGCTGAAACAACTGCTGTTTAACTAAGGGGTGGACAGCACAATTCGTTATCGCATACTGAAATGATACTCATACAGTGTATCTTTAAAGGTAAATTCACAAGGCGACTCGAAAGCTGTGAAACGTGATCCCGGTGATCGCTAATAAATCCATGAACTGCACATAAGACAAATAAAATTACGCCAACTTATATTTTAACATCGGGCATTAATTTGCACAAACTAAAGACAGGGAAACGAAGTTATATGGAATTACGCTAGCTCAGGGGTTTTGTAAGGAATTTAGACAAATTGTCATGCCGGCTTTGCTCATTACATTACTCGGTGGTTACATGCGCAGTTTATGCACATATAGGCTCATTGTTTTCTCCTCGGCTGTTCCACTGTTTAGTAGCTTAGCAGCTAATAATCCTCTCGGCCGAACAAATTAAAACGTCCGTATCAGACCGTATGAATGCACTGTATGTGTGCCTTATTAAGATTACAGCTCTATTATATTTTCGCAATCATAAATACGAAACTCCGCGCCCGTAAAACAAAAAGAAAGACCGGCTTATCTCTCTTTCTCTCTACCGACGTTATCCGATGTAATATTCCAAACATACCGAGTTGTAAATCTCCCTTCTAGCCATAAAACCGCATTTCCTCGATACGACGTAAACTTTATCGCGACTCCTTCTCTCGACGAGGTCAGAAGTTAAAATTCCCGACACTTATTCTCCTGGAGAGGTCGTCCACTCCGGACGATTTTTACTCTATCCGTTTGATTTCCGTTTTGACACGTCGGGGAGGGAGAAAGGGGAGGCGACGATCCCGGAGACCCTAATAAAAACAAACGCCAATTTCCCGGAGTGGCGTTTTTTCTCCTGTCGTCTTCGAGGAGTCGACCACTTCTGGAGACATCTAAACTTTACTGTGCACTTGAGACTCCGTCGAGATGGATTTCATTTAGGGAGTTCTTAGTAACAACAAAGCGAGAATATGGAAAAACCGGTGGGAGAAATTAAATTACGCTGGAAGTAAGCACAACACTGTAGAAATATCAACACCACCTATACAACAAGCTTTCATTGCTTGCCCTGTCGTCACGATGCCGTTTATGTTAGTTTAATACAGCATTAATAATCAAAGTATTGACATCTTCGCCAGCAATGCCCGTAAAAATTTCTCGACCGTTGAAGGTACTTTAATAACAGTTGGAAAAATTTATATTTCTTTGTCATACTTGACAAAAATCGTTGTGACAATACACTGAAAAATGTGCGCAGCTAGTTCGCCTGCAAGCTAAACTTACGCAGTTTCTACAACGCGTACACGTTTAAAAGAGGAATGTAAAGATTTAGGTGGTACCGAGGTATGAAGGTATGAGGTATGGTACCATACGAAGGTATGAGGTATCATACGATCAAACATATGCAACGATTGCTGAAATTTTGAATATTTCCGTCGAAGTTGGGAGGAAGTTAAATAATTCACAAGAAAAGGTGCTTACGACTGCGACCAATAAATCATAAAAAGGCCGTCCGAACCGCAAGAAACGGTAACTAGCGTCACGAGTAAGTGAAGTAATTTTTTGGGTTAGTTAATATTTACAGCCTCAAAAAATAATTTACGTTTTTTACCCAAACTCTCTTTTTCCCATTAAGAACAGAATGGTTTTGTCTTTCCTTCATTAATAAACCTAAAATTACTTCCATAGCTGTATTCTTTTTTTACTAGGCGCCATTGTTAATTTGAGAATATCGCATATATTTCAGACCATTAATGTAAACGGAAACCGTAGTCCTACACGAGTACACGTAAGCGAGTAACTAGTAAATGTAAATGCCGCTTCTGTATGCTTTTATGAATGTATTTGTTCACGTATTACATCTCTAATTAGGACAGTACATATACGAAATAATACGAAAATTACTATTCATTGTATCAACAATTTCTGGTATAATGTAAATATTTCGGTACATTGTAAGTCTTCAGAAGAAATATGTTAAGATTAATTGTTCATTCCGTTATTTGTATGTAAATTGTTTGCATGTCAACTGTTTTCCGTGAATTTTTCATAAGTGAATCGTTTTCAGCGGACAGCGTTAATGAACGCATAATGTAAATGAAATCTCATCAGATTCTCATAGTGATTACAGTACGTGCACCAACTGATAACTTCGCAAAAGTGGTGGAAGAGGAGTTCGAGGACTTTTAACATTTTCCACCGTACTTTCTATATATGTTGCGAAAGGTTAATAAGAAGAAGCATTAAATAATATGCGCGCAGTGCCTAGCACCAGAGGCGAATTTTGGATAAAACATATATCAATAAGAAAAATGAATACCTACACTAACCTGAATTATATAGGAGGATCACGTAGATCTGGTTTCATTAAACATGTATCACAATAAAATTAATTCAAAATTATTTATCAATCTTGAGTAAATATGAATGTACGGTCTCAATTCGGTCGTCTTCCTGCTTAATTCACCATTCATGTACACCCCTCTAATGCAACGACTAAAAGCAAGTCAAAATTAACGACCCAACCATTCGTGTAATAAAAATAACCAATTGTGCTTATTATAATAACTTGGGATTTAAATATTCAATCTTATTTGAAAACACCATCCACACCACTCAATGTAACTAATGTTTCGTTTGCGTTACGAAGTGTGAATAAATCATAAGGCAATCGATTACATTTAAATTTTCTTTCAATACTCTTATACATACGGACGTGAGAAATATAGAAATATGCGCATATTTGTGCAACATTTTAGTAAAAATATGCGACTTTGGCAAACTAACAGTGTGTTGCTGAATGAAGTAATACGTACTTGTAAATTTATAGTTTTCCATTTTCCGATAAAAGGTCGTCGTTTACAAAATGGTTTAATACCCTTGGGGTGTGGTAAAAAGTAGTAAAATTTACTATGTCGCGAAATATTCCCACCGTAAAAAAATTGATAACACAAAATTAAATATAAACAAGATGCAAGGTTACTTAAAAAAGAATAAACGCTTTAATAATGTGTTGTATGCTAAAATACAAAATCATTTTTTGAAGAAAACTGCATTTATACTTTGAAACTTTACATTACATATTTGAAGTCCCTATTCATCCGAAACTTCTCTAACGTAGTAGCATTCCACGAGGTAAATTTGTATTTCTGGTAACATCTTGATTAGTAATTAGTAGAAATCTGCCCTTTACCACCAGTAGACATCACATGAATTTCGGGCATATTTTTACATAAAATTCATATACGCAGCTTTATTCAAAAAATGATATTTTGTATGTTTTAATATGAAGTTTGACATTTAAATATTCTTTGCATTAGTAAGAAGTTTGAGGAAATAACATTTTCGATGACCATAAAAAGTAGGGATGGTACTATGATTAAGTTCAATTTGACACTTACTAATTTTTACCCGACCTGTATACTTCAACAGAAATTTAATTACTTCTGACGAGATTTCAAAAATAGCCAAATTTTTGCAAAGAATGTCCAACAAGAAATAGAAAATAATCTTCCATGTGGAGATACCATCTCAATTTTTAAAGAAACTACAATGAATAAATTCCGTATTTAAAAGAAACAAACAAAATATTGTTTTAAGATGCCTTTATCAACATACCTTCTTTTTAAAATTGTAGTTACCTTTACGATATTATATTTAAAAAATGAGCAATTATAAAGTTCTGCTTTGATATAAATTTACAAGAAAATTATATCAAAAATTTGTAACATAAATAAGTAACTCTATGTAACTATGTACCTTGCATTGGCTCCTATGTCATCATGCAGTTTCTTCTTGAGAAAATGTAATTGTTTTATCACAATTGTCAATAGCTCCTGCGACTTGAATAAAAGATATATTTTAAAAAAGTGATATTACATTCATGAGAAAATTAAATGTTCGTTTAGCGAGTATCAATCCTAGAATAATTTCTTTGCTCCACGATATCAACTAGGCATTTTTTGAAAAACAGTTACCCGTGATTTCTTAAAATTCTCCACAAACTTTCATGCATATGCATATGAACGAGCACATTAGTAAAATTCCATTGCAACTACATTTCTAAACAACACTTTTTCCACTGCGCGTCATTCGACTCTCATATGAAACTTTCTTTCTCATTCCCTCGTATATCGATAATCTATCAGGCTGACGTCTAACGCACGTTTCATACAATTTTGGAAATAAGTATTTCTACTTCGATTTGTTCGTTTAATTCAAATGGACGACTCCCCTTTAGACTTTACGGACAATACCCAAATTCAGTTAAGTAATTCTGAGCTGAAGTCGGCAGTGGAGGGCTGCTTGCAATTTTCAGACTATCAAGAGGTCGCGGCGCAGATTGTGAACGATGTTCTCGAGTCGGCCGTCATCAAACTCAACGAAAGGTATGGATTTTCAGTCAGATTTCATGAATGTTGGTGGCGAAATTGAAATTTTTGGTTTGCACCACGGTTTTAATAGAGATTTTGACAGTTTAGGTGTCATTAGTCATAGGTGAATTTTCCTAGGATCTGTTTCATTAAGAAGTACCATTTATGCTACTTGCAAAAATGGCGTTGTGCACTAACACGCTTTTGAATTATTCTACGAGAATGAGAATCCTGGGAAAAAATATTCACAGGAAATTACGTGATAGTGGACCTGAAAACACTTTTAATGGAATTGTTGAAAGATTTTAACAAAGTAATAAATGGACAGAAAAAGACATTAGTGATCTCTCCCAAGAACATGTTTATGTGGTCGTGAAGTAATACTGGGATCCAAAAATGTTCATCAATCAACATACAAAACAAGTTTGGCTTAATAAAAGTATCAACTCCGCGTATCTTACCTAAGGATTTTGTTCTAATTAGTTAGAAAGGCTGATAAGTTTCCAGCAACACAGAAATTAAAGCCACTGCATCCTGCCTTGGTAATTAAATCCGAGAACAGCCGGCTAAATGTTCTCAAAAAACGGCCTTTTGTAATGAAAAACATTTGAAATTAGTGGACATGTTGATGTGCATTCTGAAATGGTGATATAATTGAAAATGCTAATGAAAAAGTTGTGATTGTGAATGGTAATCGAAATCGTGAAATTGCACAGGATCCCATACCTCTTTTTCAAATGAAACAATTGAATTATTGGATCAATAATTTTTTCGTTTAGTAATTTCAAGAAACGTCATATTGACCGTGACTCGACACCGTTGGAATATTTTCTTTGCGACTGCGTAAAGATGCATCAAAACATCTACAGAAAATAAAAGAAGATAACAAGCTATGAAATATATAGTTCAGATTAGAAATTATGTCCTCATCTAGATTACATGATCATTTATAAATATGATCAGCTCACAAATCACAAATTTATAAGTTAAGGCTTTAGAAAAATTAATATAAACTGAATGAAGGAATGAAGGAACTAAAGACACAAATTTATATCGACTGGGTTTCAGGACACAAAGATTTCGGGGAAGTGAAAAGGAAGATTCTTTAGGAAAAGTCGAGACATGCCTAAATACGTGTGACAACTAACCCATGATCCACAGATATACCTATATTACCCCTACATGATTGTGAAATTGCAATGGAAATTATTAAACCACGGTGAAATAGTCCGCAGAGTAGTGATTGTAGATAAGTTATCTAATCGTCCTTCGTAAACTCTTTATCCAAAATAAAAACATGAGTAAAACCATTATCCATCCTTCTTCTAACTATGGAACTTAACTGTTTAGCATAAAATTTCAAGATGAGCCTTATTGTAAGTGTGAGGAATTATGAAGCTTGACTCATATAGTGAAATAATAGTGAAACGTTGAACATTAATAATAGTAGTAAAGTAAATGTGGAAAATGACAGTGAATATAAATCTTTGGAAATCAGTGCTAGTGAAGACGCACCCACAGGGAAAAACTATTATCAATCTGTTGTAACGAATTTATTATCAAAGCTGTTAATGATAGCTCAGAGGTAATTATTCATTTCAATCTAATATATAATTAAATATGGATATTATTTACATAGTCTCTGCTATTTTATCCATCTGTATTATCGATGTAACCTGAAAGGCCCTTCGGCTCTTTTCGTGGCGTCTTTTTCATTCAATCATAAAACCTATATAAGCAGGCTGCTTCCTTTGGGGAAAAATAAAATTATAAGATTCGCCTCTGTGGGTAAGTCCCTGAATTCAATATGTGTATTTTCGTATATTAATACCACAATTGGTGCTTTAACTATCAACAAAAAGTTTTTCGGTTCAAACCAAGTTGGGTGTCGAATAAAAGGTTTAAAAGGAATGATCAATTTGAACGACCCGTTGTTATGCCCTCACTGAATCTATTTTAACCCAGCCATGACGTCGTGGACGAAACCAAGAAGCTCTCGATGGCCGGCAACATCACGTGGCCCACCGTCGAGTCCTTCACGCCCCAGAGCGCCGTCCGCAGCCTGACGGACTTCATCTACTACAGCGCCGAGCTGCCCCCCGACTGGATGTACGTGATCAAGCAGCTGCCGACCACCACCGACAGGCTGAGCGACTTCTACAAGTACGAGGTGATGTTCTCGCTGCCGACGAGGTGCTACCCGGTGCCCCAGGTGACGGCGAGCCTCTTCTTCACGTTCGAGGTGTCGAAGGCGATCGACGCCTCGTGCCCGGCGAGGGTCACCTTCAAGGCGGAGGGCTCGTCGAGGGTGCTCACGCCCGGCAGGCACGTCATCGACGAGGGGATGCTCCTGAGGATGATGGAGTCGAAGATCCGCTCCTTCCGGCGGTACCGGTGGTAGCAGGGGAGAGACGATCGCGTTTGAGCCTTCGGACGAAGCCGCGGGTTGATCGTTATTGAAAATTGTGAGGAGTTGTTATACGAAAGGATGAAATCCGAAAAGACACCGAAATTCGTCGTGTGAGCCCTTAATAGGGGCAGCAAAGGCGGGCCTGAGAAGAATTTAAGCCGGGCAATCTTCAAAAATTTTGGTAGCTATACTTCCCCTCGTTGTCTCAATAATAGGGACAGCAAAGAAAGCCCTGAGAAGAATTTAAGCCGTGCAATCTTCAAATATTTTGGTAGCTATAGTTCCCCTCGTTGTCTCAATCATTTACTTAAACTTCTACGATCTGTGGTAGGAATTTTGCATAAGTTAGAGTTCCAAAACTACTGCCACATTATCGTGATCAAAAATCAAAAATGTTACGGATAACATGTCTCGCGTGAGAAGTATATACAACTCTTTTGTGTGGCTATGTAAGTTAACGATCTTTGGTGTATGTTTAACTTGCGTCATAAACTTAAACATAAGCATCGCTTTTATCATTTCAATGTTACAGTACCATTGCGAATTTAGGCCTTTCAAAGAGGTTCGTACTTGCGTTAAGTTTGGTCTAAATGATTTACATTATTTTAAATTATCCTTATCGTACTTAACATCTAGTAATTTTCTAACAAATATAGCTTCCTAGTATAAAATGGAGGAAATAAATGCCAAGTGGATACTTCGTTATAATCAGTAATTATTACTCCCTTGAAGACAATACAAATCCAATATATAGTGATATTAGAACATACTTTTGAAAAAAAATTTAACGAGTTTCTTTATGGCGCTTTAACAATTAGAAAAATATCTATTTCAACAACATATACTATTATTATATTCAAATCTTCCCATTAGCAACTAAAGGATTTACTTTTTAGAATCAGTAAAGTCAGAGAACCAGTAATTTCCTGAAAATTATATTTAATACGGCCCATTAATGAATAATATACTGATGAGATAGACTAAATCACTCTTTGGAGCACCGTCTGTAAATAATGTTTTAATAAGGGATGTAGTGCAGTTTTAAGATGGTTATATAACTGAAATAGCATTGGAACCACTATATTTTTTTGTAGATAATTGAATTTCCTATCGCAACACATTCTTCCAAATGTAGAATTTTTTTTAAACAAAATATTCACCAAAATGTAATGTCAAAATTCGAGAAATTTGTTTTTTTGCATTTTTGCTTCTAACTTTTTGTGATTAGGTTAGATTAGGTTCTTAAGAGCAATGGAAATATTAGGGGTTTAAATTAAGTTTAGTTAATGTTAAAAATTAGAAAAAAATTCACCGACTGGCCGATTTATGGTCTCTAAGTCGCCTGTAACTTTTTTGCACCACAGTAATGGTTTGTTCAAGTAGTAAAATTAATTTGGTGTTATAATTAATGGGCGTATAAATAACGACCTATTTTACGCTTATCGGATTTATACGACCTAAAACAGTTATGCAGATTTCATATGTATAAGTTATAGTTTATCATGGCATTGTTTCCACACAGTTAAATGCATACATTATAGAGGTTGCTATAATTGATAGCTTGTGTTCAATTTTGATTACAGTAACTTCACTATAAACACATTTTAATTGCTGTATCTTTCCCTTTATTTTTTTTTTAATGACTTCCAATATCTATGCTATTTTTTCAGGGAAAATTTACAAGCAAAAGTGTGAAAATAAAAATTCAGCTTTTTTTTTAATATTTTTGCATTAGTCTGCTAATATTTTGTAAAGAAATATTCAATACTGGGATGAACCTATTTTGACAAATAATTTATTCTTTCACAAAAAAATGTTCCTGTATTTTTCTTCAATTTCGCCTAATTTTGAGCAAATAGCAGGAATATTAAGCAAAATGGAACGTTATCCAATTCACCTTAAATTTAAAAACGCGCCCTTTAATTTATTACTCTGTGCTTTTATCATCCTTAGGGGTCCAATAAATGGTTGAGACAACAAAATCTCTTTAACGCATTTCTGCTTTTTAAATTACATTTACATAATAACCATTAGATGAATAATAGCTTATTAATGTAATTAACTTTAAGATAAATTAATAATTGAATAGAATATAATCATTGATATCAGCGAAAAGTATAGCTATATTTAACTGATTTGATTGTGATCACTTCGAAAATTATAAATTATTATTAGAAAAATTTGCACTAACCTAAAACCATACTGATTGGACAAAATTAGGCATCACAAGTTGGAGCAAAATACAAAATGTCTTTAATAATAAATTTCTACCACAAATAGTCTATGCAGTGTTTTCAATTAGTGTTTTAATACTACGGTAAAAGGAAAAGATGTAATAGGCCGTTAATGCTGTAACAAGTGATTAGATGCGATACTACAAAGCTTTTAACTTAGTTTGGAGTTTCTCACACTGCTTTAAAAGGCCATGTGAAAAAGAAACGAGATAATCAAAAAGCTACGTTTTCAAAGTTTTGTAAAGTGAGTGTAGAGTTTTTAAAGTAAAGTTTTAAGTAAAGTTTTTGTTAGTGCCTCACAAAAGGACATGTCAATTATCATCAACAAATGAAAGGAATATTCTTCTCCTTAACTATGCCGAAATGCAGGTGTCTTACTCCTCAACTAGCGGATATCCGTAAATAGGCTTGAACTCCAAGTCGACGGAAGGGATTGCAGGGATTCTAAGCAGGAATAGGAATTTGTCTCTTAGAAAACCTGAAGTAAGGTAAAAGGTTTAAAATTTTTATATTTTAAGAGGCTTTTCTATGCGTTTCACTATAATTGTTCACTATAATATTTTAATAACAATTGCTGAATGTGAACTGTATCAAGTCCATATTGCACTTTCACCTCAGTAAAGAATATATTAATTAAATTCTTTTGAGGTGGCAATTTTGCAGTTGTAACCTCGTTATTGAAAAGTTGAATGAAGTAGTACTATATATGCAATAAGATAAGTTTCGTTCTAGTACTTCATTTAGAATTATTAGGGCCACCTTTTCATTAAAACAAAACTTTCAACACATAACATCACCCTTCAAATCAATGCCACATTAATCTTGTAGATACACAGAAATCAAATTTTCAATTCGAAGTACCCTTGACAGATCTGCCCAAATGTTGTAAAACAAGCAATTTGGTTACCTTCTTAATTTATTCTTAATTATCATTATTTCTTTCATTGATACTTTGTATACGATCTATTTTAAAATGACCTGCCATTTTATTAGTCATTAATTCCCGTGAAGGGCACTGCCAGAATGAATGGTATTGATCCTAGGAAATTCACTCATGAAATTACCTCTAGGGGGTTAGGAGGAATCGATTTGCAGGTCGCAGGACAAACGGCGAGGCCGAACGAGGCGACGTCACCCTTCCGCCCATAACAATAAAAGATTTTTAACTCTTGGAGAAAAAGGAGAAACGGAAGCGGGACGGCCATAAGATAGAGGAATGATGACCGATTCGGAAAGTCCGGAACGGAGTCCGACGGGGTCAATTCACCTTTATGGGCGCCGGCCCGGACTTATTTCACGGAATAAACGTTTTCGAGGGCCCTTTTTAAGTAAACCGCCGAAATTTATACGCAGGCCTTGATAATATTTTTATAAGAGGGAGAGAGCGTGGCGCTTGGGATGTAAACGGTGGAGAGATAAGGTTTGTTTTTGTCATTTTTAGGGCCCGGCGCCTTGAGTTATAGACCAGAGGGGGAGACGCGGCACCCTCGCCCACGGAACTTAATAGAGACGTAATTGGTTCTTAGTGTCAAAAAAGTTTCCCGGGTTAAGAATTAAACGGCGGTACGGTCACGGGTGTGACAATGTGACAATGAGGGACGTTTCAGCTTTTGCACTGTGTAACGTGACCCTCTCAAATCCTTTACGATCTGAGATACAAAGCCACACAATCCTGTCGCTTAACATTATATCGTTTGTGGCCAAGTAGATATATCTCCGTATTATGCCTTTCCAATGACGCGAATAGCGTCGTTAACATTGTTCTCTCCGTCTGCCTGTCTGTCTGTTAAAGTGCGCGAATTGTGCAACTCCAAAACCGGATAATTAATTTATGTACGGGGAAAAGCGAGTCTGGGGAGATTATGTATGCGTTTCCGAAACTTTACAAAGCGATTGTGCATGACAGACGATAATGTGCTAATATTGAAATTAATATTTCTTTAAGAAAATGTATGGCTGTCTTTTTGTCTGATATTTAGCATCCTGCTGACTACTACTGCTGTACTGAAGAAATAAGGAAAGTATAATAGTCGCCATTAGCCATTTTCGTGTGGAATTTTGGGAAACAAGGTCGATTACTTTGAAAATTGGGATTAAGGTAGTATTTATAATCTTCTTCAAAGATGGACTTGTGTTGAAGTGTGGTTTTTCCCTAGGGGTGGAAGCCAACCCTTCTAAGGGCTAAAAAATTTTTAACCAAAATAAATCCATAGATTGACCAATTCTAAGCAACTTTTACTGTGTAAAGTTTTTTTGTAAAGTTGATATTTTCCGAGTTATTCACGATCGAAACCACATATTTTTCATTGAAGAAACGAATGATTTTTGACCCCTTTTCACGAATAACTTGAAAAATTTCCATTTTATTGGAAAAAACATTCAAAACAAAAATGTAGCCAATAAAAAAACAAATAGATTCGATTTTGAATGACCTCTGTAAACCCAATAACGGCCGAGTTATTGCTCGTTGAAAGATGGATTTTTCGAGAACCCCTAAATTGAAAATTTTCAACCTCCAATAACTTGAAAATGGTGAAATTTTTGTAGAAAACTTAATGGACCTTCTTTAAAGTACATAAAAAAACCTTTAAAATGAGCACTGACAAAAGTCTATTGCATTAGAACTGGCTGATTTATACCAAAAATAAAGTAATAGCTTTCTTTTTATTTCAAATTAGAAATTACACCCTCGTCATTACCACCCTGATGAAAATTAAACGTAACCCACTTGCAATTAGCTTTAATTGGGTATTGTTGATATGATCCATGTGGTTTAACCAGTTTAGAATGCTTATTTTAGAAAAAATAATTACATAAAATGAAAATTTTAAAATTGAATTTTTGTAATTTTGGAAGAAAAATGTAGTTTCTTTAAATAAATCAAAAACTATTCTAGATATGTTTCAAATGCTAACTGCAGCGTTTGTCTCACTGAAAATTTTGATTTTTTCAAACTAACAGTTTTTGAAAAACTAACTGAATTTTTTTAATAAATAAAATAAATTTATTTTCTTTCATTAATAGTGTAAATAAATTGATACACAAAAGACAGAAATTTTATTTCAATTTTTGTTCGTAAGAGGCGGCTTTTATAAGGGTTGAAGTATTTAAAAAACAATAAATTCAATAATAAAATATTCTCAATCCAATATAAATGCACTTTTCATTCACTAAATCATTTTTAATTTAGAAAAGTCATTCAGATTGTTTTTTAACAATCCATACTCTTAGGGGATGATTTACAAGAGTTGAAATGTCTCGGCGAATAACGTTGTCATTTAAATGGAGTACAATGATTGCAATTTAATACAACGCAATTTTCAATCGTTTCAAATTACAAAAAATATATTTAAAATTAGTTTTGAAAAATGCTACCCTCAGGGGATGATTTACAGGGGTTACATTTATCTTATTAATCATTAACTTTTTCGAGAATGTAGAAATCTACAAATAATTTATTTAAACTTGATATTAACTAAAAGCATGCTAAAATCTTTTAATATCTTGCAGTAAGGGGTAGTTTTCACCCCAAAAAATGAAAAGCACACTTCGGCATATGTCTAACTTTGAAGAAGAGTGTTTCGTGAAAATCGAGGTTGATTCTCAAAATTCCACAGTTTTAAGGTTTTTTACCGCTGATAACTGGACTATAAGGGAAGCTTTTACAAATATTAATATTAATGTCGTAATAAACGCAAATTATTCGAGTTTTGAATACATTATACATTTATAATGAGGGTGAGCGGAATTTTTGAAAATATTGAACTGAAGATTTTCGAAAAAAGCATTTTTATGATGATTTGTTGGTAAAATAATCAGCAAACTCTGGTTTAAAGGCAAAAAAATATGTTTTATAATATCACGGGTTCAAACTTTTATTAACACATATTTTTTCTAAATTCGATTGAAATATATTGTGATGAAATTCCTCTTGAAAGTTCGATTTGGAAATTCGTGCGACGTTCTAAGAGGTCGGAGGTATAAATTCAGAAAGTTGTTACAGATAAATTAATAAGTACTTGTTATTAGTATAGCGTATTAGTGTACGTATTGTGTGTAATGTATTAGTATTAGACTGTTAATTCTTATACAAGTAAACGTAATTAACTCACGTTTTTCTTCCCAGAGACCTTCGCTTTAATTTCATGCTACAAAACGCCCTTAAAATTTCTCCACTTCAGTTTCCAGGGATTCCTCTGGATATCTTTTTCTACGCCCGAGGAGTGTTCCCTCTATTTTCGGATTTTTCGTAAAGGCTGAAGTTTGAAGTTGCCCCCGCCATTAAAACGCAAACTACAATTTCATGTCCCGACGATCGCCGAGGGTGAAACCCTCGGTGACAGCTTTAATTTCACGAAAACTCGTCCCAGATGCGAGCGCATCCGCAAAACTAATCTAAATCTCTTTTGAGTTTACGTCGTGGTAGTTTTTTAATTTCCGCGGAGCTCCCACTTGTTACGCACGAAAGAGCCCGAGCGCATAACGTACCTCCTCTTACGTCGGACGTGTAACCTCTATAAGGGAAGGGATCTTAATAAAGCGAACGAGGGAAATTATTTTACTATTTTTTCAGCGCTCGACGAAAGCCATCCGGAGGTATTAACGTCTCCTTCCCGCAGGAAGCGTAAAAATAAAATCGAAGGGGGGCAATTTAATCTCGGGACGTCGAGGGGAAAAATCACCGGATCGACGTTCGAGAGTCGAGAAGGAGGAAAAAAGACGGGGGGCTTCTGCCAGGAGAGCGATGATTAGAGGATTAAATTCGTTTTGCAAATAATCTCGGGTCCCAAAAATTGTAGAACGCTTGCGGAAAAAGGGGGGGGGGGAACTTCTTCCAACGAAAAGCGGAAATCACCACCGATCTTCTCAGGCATGGTAAATTTCAGAAGGTTGTTTTGACTAAATGATAAATAAATTTTATCACCCCGAGCGCGGCGAAAAAAGTGAAACAGCTGTTACAGAAAATGGCGTAAATAAAGTAAATCTAATCTGGTTTGAATGTAGGTATATATATGAATGTCACACCGCTGAAACATGGTGCATCTTTTAAACTTTTATTTAATGAAACTTATTTTGACCGATATATTCGTTTATCCTCATTCAAATATATGTATGTCTATCAATTGGTTAAGTGCCTGTAAATTTCGATGTAAGCGCCTGCAGGGTTCATGACAAGTATATGAATTTTAGGTGTTTTTTTCGCATCTCACACTTTTAAATCTGTAAGAATGTAATGGTACCTTTCTTCTTTTGTCTGATATAAATGACGTCACGACCTAAATTAAGCGTAAGCGTTTCAAAACATACCCGCAGACAATTAGTAAAAGAAAACTGATAAACAAGAAGGGGTGCATTTACATGTTTTTAATTGAAGGAACGTGATCTGTCTTATCCAGTAAATACGCGTTTTGACTGTTTAAAAATTGTAAGAAAAATTTACTGCTAATTCCGTAGTCTCCAAATATTATTCTCTAAAGCTTATAAGTATAGCAGAAAGGTGTTATTTTTAATATACCCCACTTTATTTAAAACAAACAGGACTTTAAAAAACCGGGTCGGCAATCTGTTGTTGAATGATTTAATAATATTAGCGCAAAACACTGCTTTTGTATGCACTAACCATTTGATTGAAAGGCTAGCTATTAACATTGAAAATAAATATATTGCTTGTTCAAATCTCGAATTTTTAGAGGTTATATTTCTGGGATAACTTCACGGATATTGAAGCTATCTTATATAAAGATAATCTAATTTAATTATGTAAATTGTGGCAATTCATAAAGTATCCCAATATTGAATACAGAAATAGTTCTATACTTTACTATATGTATTATTATATTATTTATGTATACAGGGTGTATGGTAAATATGCGGCAAAATTTAAGGAGTTATTCCTTGGACTATTCTAAGAATATTTTATTCTTTGATGATTTTTGAAAAACCGCTTCTTTTCGAAGGTACGAGGTGAAAAAAAAATTGCGAGAGTAACAACATGTTTTATCAAAAATACATGTTAATTAGGTTGTTTAATCTACGATAAATGTTCAAAATGACTTTCCAGCTTCGATATAAACATTTAATCTTCTCATAATTGACTGCCGAATTCTTTCAAAAACACCAAATTCCAATTAATAACCCTTTAAATGTTTGCTGCATGTTTACCGGACACCCTGTATATTATTATATTATAGATTGATATATAGAACGTTCAAAACAAACTAAAATCTACAAAATATTGTAGGTTAGCTTGTTGATAAGAAATGAGAAAAGGAACTAATTTTTCAATGATTCAGAAAGTTGTTTTTTGAAATACCAAAAGAACTCTGAAAATGGAAGAATAGTCAAAACAATTTCAATGACTTAAATCAGATTGAACGTTAGACGAGTTCTGTCACGAACTTCATTAGATAATACATTCCGGCTCTAGGTTCCCGGGTAACACTTTCATTGTAAATAAATGATTCATCCAGGTACGTTTTACGCCGCTAAATTTATAATATGCCTACCAGTTAAATTAAACCGCACAACTCAAACTAACCCACTACCATTGTCCAAATACGCATTAATGGTGGCAGAACTCTACGTTCATAAGTGCTTACCAACATTCTGGCAGAACTCGCTTCTCCGAGGACTTACCTGTAACAATAAAAATACGGGTAAATAAACAACAGTTAAATGAATAAACTTAAAAGTTATTACATTGAAAAGAAATTGCATTTGTCAGATGTGTTAGTACTTTCACTATAAGTGAAACACTATAAAGTCAAACACTATAAGTGTTATAGTGTTTGAAAATGTTGTTATATGGCGGAGCTAGGCAAAGTGATTACAAGGATTTATGGAAGGACAAGATAGGATAATAAATGAGTTGTACGTTGCTATGGGAAAGGTAAACTGGAATGTACAATAACATGTAATAATTTAAGATGATCACTAACCTCCTCCAGTAAAATATTCTAGAAAGTCCTATAAGTTAACTACTAAATATGGGTGCCGCGACAGTTTTTATATACCCTTACTTGATGCTACTATGAGAAATAAACGGTATAAATCCTCTGTAAGTTTCAGGTCGTTAATAACAAACTTCCTATCAATTTGGTACCTATTGCAATACCATTGTTCATTTTCATTTTACAATACTCCCAGGGTTAACGCAGAGAAACGATTGTTTATGTTGCCGAAGACAAGGCAAATTTTTTCCATCCCCTAAAGTTGAAACTGGTCATGAGAATCTTTAGGGAATGACGAAACTTGGAGAAATCTTAAAATACTATATTCTGGATAAATGTGGAAAGTTTTAGTTGAATGCATAGTTTCTTGATTTTACTCGAAAATATTCTGGTTAATACGAAGTAAAATTGACTTATTTTCGAAACCTTTACGCCACCAAAACATCATTCAGTTGCACGATGGCATTTTTAAAGTAAACAAGTCAACTATTGGCCCATTTTCCGCATGAAGCCCCATACGCACAGAGCCGCATCACGTCTTCAACCCCTAAGTGGAAAAACTTATGAAGCGGTTTCGTGGGGAGGGCCGCGCCGCAATATTCTTAATCTCGATCGGGGATCTTGATGCGGTCGGGCCTCTTCCGTGAAATTCAAATCCGACAATGGCGGCAGCGCACGATCCAGAAGGGTTGATGAAAAGGAAATGGAGATCCGCCGATGGGGGATGTGGGGTTGCGGGTGGTTGCGACGACGCTTTCCCGTCAGGCTTTTTCGCCCGTATAAATCTACCTGTCGGGCTGCGTGATCCGCGAAAATCGCGAATGCAGAGGATAAGAGATACGCCGGGGGGATAAGACGCGACAGTATGAAATTTAAACGTTTTTTTGGCACGGAGATTGGGACTGTTCGTAACGGTTGATTTGGGAAATTCAACCCCGCCACAGAAGTTGCCTTGAAGAGTGCCTTAAAAATTTGTTGATGTGACAGACTTCGCACAATTCCAAAAGTTTTGAGTCATCCTGGTTTGGGGATAATAGGTTGTGCTTGGTATAAAATCACATATAACCAACAATTACATACATAAGACCATAAGAGACAAATGAGTCATCGTGAAATATGTGGGAAGCTACAAAACAAGTCGTTATAAGGGATGTTTTCACAATGAATCTTTCTTTGAGAGAGATCCGAGATCTTTCGGAAAAATTTCGGCTCCTTAAACCTTGGAAAGATTTCAAAAACTGTTCCGTTAAAACAACCAGTATGGTTAAAATATGTACAAAAAAATGTATGTACGTGGCATGGTACTGACGGTATCAATTCTGTCAATTGACAAATGCGAACCAAGTGATGTCACGTGAAAACAACCAGTCTCTCATCATGGTAATAACAAAATCGATCAACAATGATTTTCTCCACATTTTATATTCACTTTGGAAAGATTATATTTGTTCCTCCCTCGTTAACTTTCCAAGGCACCACAAAGCCTATTCAGATTTTCTCACCTGCGGTATTCATAAATAGGCCCTAGATCCCATTGATTGGCCGCCTAAACAGCCCTTCACCCCCTTTGCGATAATGCGAGAATTATTGTTGCCGCATTCGATGCTCGGCACGATCCCGCCGGGGGTTGATGAAACGTGTCTAATGGTTCGAAAGTGTGTGTTCATAGACTCTCTTCTCCGGAGTCGGGCGACAAAAGGAAAGGGGGAGAGGGAGAGGGAGCTTACTTATTTCCATCGGATAGATAGGGAGCGCGGATTCGTTAAAAGCGAAAAGCGTTCCGCCGGAAGTTTTTCCCTCCGAGGCAAATTCAAAATCTCCCGCACCCTCTCCTTTACGAACCCCCTCCGCTCACTACTTCTCCCTTTCTATCCCGCACTTTATTTCTTATAACGAGCCCGTTCGTGATCTTGCATAGCGTAATTGATTCGAGCGTTAACGAATCCCAGACGGGGAAATATGACGAAAACAAATAGCGGATTTTATGGAGATTACGGGTCCTTTTCGCCGGTCCCGCTTTGATCGCTACCGCCTTTTCCCCCTTCGAATAAATAAGGTGCGAATATATCCGCCAGTGAAATATTATTGAATTCATCAGCCGCCCGTGGCCATAAATCCAGCACCGATAGACGTGAATATTTCACGCCACGCTGGAATTGATAACTATTGATTCGGTTACTTCATTTCCAGGACCGGACATAAATCTTTCAAATTCGCGACTATTTTGATCGCACGGTTACGTGATTTAGGGCCGTTTGATCCACGGGAATCAACGGTTCAGGCATTGTACGTGTACACGCGATCTGCTAAATAACCTGGAGAATACTACATCGCCTCCTGGGATATGTTGATGAACGTAATAGAGACTTACGTACAATTCGTCGCATTTTTTGGAGACTCGAATTGTGGTATGCGTTACTCGGACCCCTATTGTAAAAGATTATCAACGAAGAAGATAAAGAGGCTTAAAAATTCTTATCCAGTCGTAATGACAGGGTATTTACATATATTAAATGGACCGCATTTAGAGTATGTAGACAACAACAGGGGCTTCAAGAACTTATGAACTTAGAAAGAATTTATTCTCATTGATAAATCGTGGTGTAAATTTAAATTACATAATAACGAGGTAAAATTGTCTTAACGGTGGGTAAGATAAGGGCTGAAAGTATATTTAAATGGTGTATTAAAATAAATTCGTTTTACTCTGATCCTGACAAGTGTTCGTTTTATAATTTTTAAAATGTGGCGGCCCTGATTAGACAGAGAACTTGAAATAAATCAAGAAGCAGGTTCAGATAAAGAAATAGCAGTGGATGAAGATATGGAGTATGGCGAAGGACCAGAATTAGGCGAGGAAGAATTGGAAGAAGTCGACATAGAACCTGCATCGTAATGGGCTAGAAACCATATGCAAAAAAAAAGAGAAAAGGAGATGGTTTAAATTTGTTTTATGGGGTGGAAAAGATTAATTTGTCTGTGATCATTTAAAAATTCACCTGTCTCCATTCAAAAGATAATTTATGACCTTCTATTAGGGTGCCTTGTTTACTGTAGTTTTGTCTCAAATAAAATGCGACCTATTATTATATTATTACTATTACGACTATTATTATACTTTTATTATGTGGTGCAGGCGATGAGGATCACTCACAATTTTTAATGGATTTTAAGGCCGGGCATATAATAATGCAGTGAGGTAATAATGAAATGGTTAAGGCTCTATGTAATGGATATGTTGTTTATGGAAAGAGAACAAATAGATTGCCACGACAGCTGATAATTGTGTTGCCCATCCGTAGGTTTTAAAATTTTGCAATCACTTGTTCCCCCGAATACATTACAGCTCTAGTGTATATTCTAAAAGAATAATCATCGTCGTTATATTTAATCCAAAGTACTGACACTGAAGTATGTTTAGGTACATGTTTTCGAAATTATTAAAACTTCAATTAACTACCTTGTATTTAAAAAATAAAGCCTTTATGGTTTTCCATCTATACATTGGAGAGCCCTCTATAGTAACTAGCTGCTAGTTACACATGAAATGGGACTATAATTAGACCTGATAAGTATATATGAAAATGCTACAGTTACTTTATTTAA
The DNA here is from genome assembly GCA_963576515.1 of Cryptocephalus primarius. Taxonomy (NCBI): domain Eukaryota; kingdom Metazoa; phylum Arthropoda; class Insecta; order Coleoptera; family Chrysomelidae; genus Cryptocephalus; species Cryptocephalus primarius. The sequence continues at coordinate 20,204,585 of OY754937.1, read as the reverse complement.
AACATTTTCACTAGAAGATAAAAGCATATAATGATTTCCTATTCAATTTGAAATATCAAAGGCACAGCATCAAAGTAGAACATGCGATATCTCTCGATGTGTTATTTTGGACAACGGTGAACCAAAAATTTAAAAAAACGCAACCGTTTTGGATAAAAATGAAAAAACAAAACCAGTTATTTTTGAAAATTTCATTAATATCCGTAAGTAACTGCAGTGTTTGTTATCTGAAACTGCCTTTGAAAAACTCAACATACAATACAAATACAAAGGATAAAAGGACAATCCAATATCCAAAGGAAATACAATGTTAACTTCTTTTGAAAGTTATGTTTCGTTCAAAATTTGCATGGCTGCAACGAATTTTTAGAAGTACTAAAATCGGTATTAGATTTTTTTGCGTATACATCCCTTTCCGCCATATTAATTAGGTGAGACTTAGTTATCTGTGGGATTTAATTTATAATGTACGTAATATACTAAACTACGCAAATATTACGTCTATCGTGGCCTTAAAACGGCTACAAATGCATAATATTGAAAGGATTTTATTACAGACAATAAACAAATTGTTCACTATAACTAACCTCTTATCAATGTAATAAGTAATCAATAAGTAACAAAACAAATAAACTTTTTCTGGAACGCAGGATTTTATACACTATTCTTCCTGGGTACCGACCATGGTGAAAATACCCCCGGGACCCCATTTTAGAGACCGTAATCGATCTTTTTATTAGTGTTGGCATCAAACGCCGACAATATCTCTCGCATTATCGCAGAGGCTAGTTTACGACCAATCAATGTCTCCCTTCCCGGTCCTGGTCCATGAAACATTTTACGAATATTGCAGGTGCCGAGGCGGAAATCCTTCATTTTCGGTTTACGCGCGGGTCCCACCTTAATTGGCCCGTTTGTATAGAAAACCGCCCCTAAAAGAAGTCGATTCTTTCTTCATGCAACTCCTATTTCGGCAGCACAGCTCAAGGCTCCGCGGATGGACTAATAAGGGACTAATCGGGGGGATAAACTTCGAAAATGAGTTTGAGTTATGGCGTACGTAACGAACCGGCTTTTTTAGTACTGCCAATGTGCTTCCTTATATATAAAAACAGTACATAAAACCGAGTTTATTTCTCCCGGATTTGATCGGCCCTCATTCTAAATACGAGCGGCTGCATAATGTTTAGGGAGCTTAAGAGGCAGTTAAGTAACCCTGATTAATCACTGAATCACAGCTAGAGGTAATGGACTAGCATGAGTATAATGGGACGGCTGTTTTAATTAAACCCCGTATATGGGGATCAAAATATTGGTCCTAGGAATTTGGTGTACCAAAGTATTGTTAAGGTGGCCAATAAAAGAAGAAAGAATCGAATGTTCAAGTAAAGTTTCTTAGTACATTAAAGAAAATTGTTATTAATTGATAACCCCTAATTGAAATTATGTAGTTTTCGGTTGTACGTTATCAATTAAGGATATCAACTATGTACTTAGTAGTGTTTATTAGTTTCTTATTACTATCTATGTTATGAGAACTAGAATACCAACTATGAGTACTATATTAATATTGATTCCTCAATAATATTCCGTACATACTTACACATTGTTAGAATTTAAATTAAATGTTTAGTTATCGCCAATTCAACCTTCCGCGCCTAATTTTGTCAGCCGATTGACTAATGTTTTCAGTATCGATTTATTTTGTTAATATTTGAATGATGCCGCCAAAAATTCATATAAATGAACCGCCATTGAAGGCTTATAAAATGGCGATTCTTGAAAATCGACTGAATAATTTTAGGCAAGTAATTAGTAGAGTTCACAAAAAGTAATACAAAAATCTGTCATACTTTTTATAAAATCTCGCCATTTTGTCCCAAGGCGTAAGAACTCCTTTAACAGTGTCAATTTTATTTGTACTTGAACCACTACGTTCTTTTAAAAATACAGAAAATCCTCAACCTGTTTGAAAATATCAGAAGTCATTATGAAGCATTTTGATATATTGCTTAATTTATTTGTTAATTTAATTATAAAATTCCTTAATTTTCTGCAAAGTACCAGAAACCCTTATTTTAAACTCATGTTTTATTGAGGCGATCAATATCAATTTTAGAATGTTTTTAGTACTTCAAAATTGCTATTGAAAAATACACCGCAATTTTTCCAAAAATGTCATTCCGCGCCATAAGGCTTTACGACTTAAATTTCAAACCATATTGCATTGTAAATCAATGGAAGATCATTTATAAAGTCCTCAAAGTCTTTAGGGAGTTTTCAACTCCCTTTGAAAGATATTTAGCCTGGTGAATGGATACAACTTCTTTAAAAGTGTCGTCAACAAATTAGAATTGCCATAAGTAACTTAGAAACTCCTCTACATCACGTTAACGGCATTTTAAATTTCACGATACACTTCACACTTTTAACTACAAATTCTTTAAAATTATCATCGATTCATTACAGCAATTAAAAATTCCTCAGAAAACTTTTTTAAAAACTTATACTGATGGATCTGACACAGATGATAACAATTTAAACGTTATTGTGAGAAGGCGATATAATTCACAGATATTCCAGAAATAATTGAGGGTCTTAAAATAATTGAAGTACACACAATAGTCAGTCACTCTTGGGACAAAGATAGTGCCATAATTGTGAATAGGGTCCACGGGTAAGTTCTAAAGACCATTTCTTGTGTTAACAAGATATCTAATTTAAACTCAAAATTCGTTACAACACCTCCCCTGGAAAAATATACGCGATCCAAGGAAATTAAAGAAATACCCGAGATGTATCATCTCAAGGAGAAAAAATAATAATATCGACGAAGCACAAAGCTTTGAGATAGATGAAAGAAGTACACTTAATAATGGAAGTTCTCGGCGATTTAAAGCGGGCGGAATAATTGCAATAAAAGCAAATGCAGAAAATGAAGTTGTTTTAACGGCGGAGCTAAAAGTACTAGCGGACCAAGTAATTTACGCCATGATAAGGACTGCAGCATTTTTCGCGCGGACATGTCCGTCGAACGAATTACTTTTAAAATCGAAGGTATTGTTGTCGTGAAATTGAAATGAAGAACAATGGTTTCGCGTGCAAGTATTAAAACTTTTCTGCTTTGTAAAATGTATTAAGCATATGTCCGAGGAATAATAGAATTTTTCACTTTTATTTATTTCAGGAGAACCGTAGAATGAGAAAGCCGTGCATTACCAGAGAGACGCAAAACTCTATAAAACATTTAATTTTCCGTTGGCTCGTTACCATAAATTTACATTCATGTCGGTGCGCCGTGTTACATGTAGACTTTCGTAATGTAATGTGCATACATATTAACGATATTTTTCGTTGCATTTTAATACCCAGGAAAAAACATATATAATATGCATTCACCTGTTATTCCATTAACAAAACGTGGACGTCGACGCGACAAAAGGAACGAGACGAATACCGAAAGTAAAACGAGATGTACATCCTACATTACTTTTTTATCAATAAAGTATTAATTTCCATTTCTCCCTCCATATTTCCTCAATTAGGAGGAAACCGATCGGATCATAAATTGGGAGGCTGCGACTGGATAAAATCCCCGAGGAGGAGGACGAGGTGAGAGGAGAGATAATGAAAACAAACGATTTATTTGTTCCGGCTCTAGGAAAACATAGAGACTTGTTAAGGGGATTACGGGAGATGAAGTTTCGCGGAGAAAAACGGTATATCGGTTCCGGAAGGGGAGAGATTAACTCGATAGACTTTTCGCCTGTAATAACCGTAAGCGTAAATTTGCGTTTCGATCTCGATCTTGGTAATTGAGTTTTTGATAACTTCGGCCTTTAGGACTTAAGTTTAGTTTGTCTTTGGTTGGGAAATTATAATATTCAAGCTTAAAAAACTGAGGGAATCTCAGAAGAGCCGTAGAAGTCGAAATTTAATGGAGAACGAATCGTATTGAAGTTATGAAATTACACTGATTTAAATGCAGAAAAATGCGCATTAAACATGCAAATTGGGTTTTATTAAAGATGCATCTTTTAAGAAACCGTTAAGATTCAAGCAGAATGGCTCAGATTTCCTTAAGTTATGGTTATATTCGCGTTTTTTAGAATATAAGTAATTAATTACAAATAGTATAATCCAGATCTTTATTTAAATTGTTTGATTCCAAGGTATCAATTCACGGAAACTTCGTTAAAATAAAAATAGAAAGTCTGAATCATGTACTTTTCATTTCAAAAGTTGTTACGTTGAACAATTGTGTTTTATGTGTGCTGCTTACTCTGATTGGCCTTGGGTAGTCATGTGATACACCAATCTGATAAAAGATTGGTACAGCAATAGTTTGCTAAATTACACTAGCTCATCACCTCTTATATATGAAGTCATTTCCACGAATTTGTTTATCAATTTTTAAATGGCAACCATTTATATGTAAAACTTTTTCCTTCCCTTTTAATAACCTCATATGTTAAAGGAATTTATTTCGGGTGCAATACATATCAAAAAGTTTGTAATTTCACTTGATCATAGAAGAGCTCAAAGGAGATTGACTTCCCTGTACTGTTAGAATAACTGTATTCTCTGGGGGAAACTCCTGCCAATCCACAGTTATCTCCTTATGTTTATTTAGAAATTGCTGTCTCTGCTTTTACCTGATCATTGTGTTACTGAGCACATTCAAAAGTCTTGATCGAATCATAAATGTAAGTTAAGCATTTCTTAACTGGATATATTCAGCTTTAGATAGAAGTCCTAACCGATTTTACATACACGTTAAGCATTTGTTAGTTAAGTCATTGTAGATAGAAGTTTCTAAAGACATTTTTAAATCATGATTTGAATAAACCAAGTGAAATTACCTTTGTTTGGTTATTTTTCCTCGCCCAGTTCCTGAATGGTATAATTCTAAAGATTCTCTGGCTGCCTGCCCAGTTTATCTACCTGTGATTATTTATGAACGTCCCTTTCAAGCCTAACTAAATCAAATAGAATACCAAAGAGGACGTCACACCTTGCTAAAACATTGACCATTGACCACAAAATACTATACCATTATCTTGTACTCATGTCTCAGTCTCAGTACATCAAGTCTCGGTAAATTTTCCAGAAATTCAACATTTAAGCAAGCACCTAAACGATAAATCCAGAATTAAACCAAATTGAGTAATTTTCTATAGAGTCTGATGGAGTGGACTCAATTGTTCAATCAATAATCCAATAATATTAAGTAATAGTAATAATATAAATTAATACCATTTTACACCACATTTAGTAGTTTTCAAAAAAACTTGATGAGCTCTACTCAATTTTTCACAAATTCACCCAATTTAGTATCTAAAATTTGATAGAAAAATTTGTCTTAGTGAACCGAAATGAGCAGATTTCCCAAAAGTCTCATAAAATCGGGTCGATTATCCAGAACTAAATTTAAATTTTAACTAAAATATAACATTTGCGTCCAATTTAGCAGTTTACCGAAAACTTGTGTATTCTAGCCACACCTTCAAAAATCCCCATAACCTTTGACATATATTAATAAATCTTAAAGTCAATTTTTCAGAACCGGAGCATTTAACTAAGCATCTTATCGATAAATCTGTAATTAAACCAATTTCACTGATTTTCTAATAGTCAGATGAAATGAAGCCAATTATCCAGAAAAATTCTCATATTTCCAGAAATTAAGATCGTAAGTAAGCAAACGATAATTGAACCTCAGGCATTTAAATGGAGGCACGGAAAAATCTTACATCTCTACTCAGTTTTCTGGAATAACTGCTTTTTATGGATACGAAAATTAATTTTTAAGTGAAAAAAGCTTAAAACCGCTTAACAAACCAAAGGATCCCATAGAGTTTAATCGTTTATCGATTTTTATTGATAAAGTAAAAAATGGTGCTTTAATTATGAGAATTACTTAATTTGGATGATTAAAAAATTAGTAAAAATTTTATTTAAAGTAACTTCAATGTACTCCATTTAATCCGTTTTCAACGATTCTAAGAATAAATTACCTTAGAGATACCTGCGTGATCTTTTAGGATTCACATCATTATAAGGGATGAGGACCTCGAAGCTGGATTCAATTTGACATTTAGGAGAAATTTTACGAGTAGGACTTTTAAGTTGAGTAGCATGTTTAACGGTTTTCACGCTTCAAAATTTTGGTTATACCCAAATTCCTAAGGTACCTAATAAGGTAGGGCATTTAGGCTTTCTGTAGTATTTTAGTGATAATATTAAGTTGTTTAAAAGATTTTACTGAGTAAACCCAACGTTTTTTCTCTTATTTCCTCGGATTTATTTTGAATACATATTCTTTTAACGTTAATTCTGGTATTCACAAGTTTGGTAAATTTTTTATTATTTAGAACGTAAGTTATTTTCTACGTAATTGGGATTTTTCTGTTGACAAAAACGTATTAATATTTTATTATTATTATAATCTATCTACTACTAGAAAAGCTACAGTAAAGGGAGTATACCATCATCGAAAATAAACATGTATATTTGGCCTTAAACCCGAAGATCACACATTACCACTGTTGTCTAGAAAACGCGAACCGCATTGTATGCGTAACTCCATGCAAGTAAGCTCCTATTGATCCCGATCAGCGTAGCGAACAAACCCCCATCAATACTTAACGGTCCCGCTAAATATTAACCGGGATACATCCGCAGGAGCTGTCGATTCCGGACCTTTGTCTCCGGTGACAAATCTACAAGATAAAAATTTAATGGCGAACGTCGTCTAGGTGGTCGCAACGTAGACCTAACACATCGCTTATTCGACACCCCGACCCACCCTGCGTAGGGAAAAAAACGAAGGGCCAATTCGCCTCATTTGACGACTAATGGCGAATCGAACAGATCCCGGCTTTTGACTAATTGGTAATATGGCGGAGGTGATTGTATCCCAGAGGGCAAAAACTTATCGCAGCAGAGGGTAACAGAATATATCATCGACAGTTCTATTTTGGCTCTACCATCGATCGATGCGTCGATGATCCCGCGGGAGCCTCGAGGTTGTGCATCTCGTGTACGCCACAAATCGATACTGGGAAACTTTTAAGAAAACATGAGGGATAAGGAAAGTTATCGCTGAATCTCCATATAAAAGCATTCTAGGAACATTAAGGGACGCCATCCGAGACGGAATGGGGATAAACAGATTGCCTTCCGAGATATATTCGTTACATCCATCTGTGTTTTCTAAAACCGATAGAATTTATTTTTACTATTTAATCTGGAGCGAAGGAGCGTGGACATCCCCTATTCATATTGTACCACAAAGGGGGAAATTCGTGAAAAATCGTCATGACACACTGCAATTGTCTGACATCGTATTATTCGCTTGATTGCGGTTAAAATTGTATTTTCAATGTTTTCTCTAACTCATGCAATGTATTTGTTCCATTTATACAGGGACATCATTAAATTGTAATAAAGTGTAACAACAGTTGTGTAGAGAACCTAAACAATTTTCTTATTCAAGTGAGATGGAAATTTAAGGCTCGTTTTCATTAGAGTGGAAACATAAAAGTATCAGATGAAGTCCGTGCGTTGAAACAATTTTAAATCGTTTTAATTTTCCTAAGTGCAAGCCAGTTTCGCTGACAGAGCTCAAAGCTTCAGAAATATCCTAAATAGGAAAATGTACCGTAGAGGCAAACAGGTAGGCGATAAGAGGTAAAACTGAATTTATGAAATAAAGTGAACCCCGACCCTTATATGAGGTAGGTGCTGTACATAAGTTTACAAGCTCTTAAGTGAACTAAAATTACTCTCATCCAATTTTTGTGAAATTAAATATCTTAGCCCTTTTTTGGAGCAGCAATTTATTCAGCAAATATTCTTCCTTCTTTTTCTCGGCTTAAAAATTGTCCAACGCCCTTCCCGCCGATCCTAATGCGAATGCTAAATCCCAACCCCGAAACTTCGAAGATTGATAACATCGACGCGATCAGCGATTCATCTGGCGGGCGCCTCCTTATCGCGGGCTGAAGCGACGGATTCGTCAAATCTCTCACTTCGCCTCGTGCGCGTCCTCCCCGAGACTCAGAAGTTTGCTCAGCTCAGACTGATCAAACAAGTTTAGTGATATTAAAACCGCGCGTCCTCTTTTCTTCGTGATACCCGCGCACTTTACGTTTTCCAAAAAAAAAGAGAGGGGGAGGGAGAGAAGAAATCGGTAAGAGGGAAAAACTCTTATCGGATTCCGCGCACGTCCGCAACATCGTCGCGAGAATAATCGATTAGTTTATCCGATGAAGATCACGCGTCCCCATCGATCCGGCGGCAGCCGATGAAAGAGAATTTTAATGAGCACACAAACACTTTGATGAAACTAATTCAATTTCGATATTCATTAAATCAGGAGGATGTCCCGGTGCCGGTGTGCGCGATTTCGGGAGACAAAGTCGATTATGATAACTGGGAATCTATTCCCCGTCGCTTACGTGGGGGACGCGGATTAGACGGGCGCAGGTGTTTGGATTTCGGGATCAATTAACAATTAGGGGGTTGCAAAGGCAGATGAACCAGTCCCGTAAGTCGGGACAATTGATTGTATGGATTCTTCGAAGCACGGGAACGCATTAGATTCCGACAAAGAAAGATACTAATAACGGCACAGTTGACATCGGAGATAAAAGAAGAAACCACGCAGCCTTAACCAAATATTTACTAATCTTAATATTGGTAATATCAGTTAGTTAACACTACATACCTTCTTCTCTTACTTCTTATGTAGTAGCCTATTTTGAGAACTTTCATTATAATTATTACTAAATTATATTTTGCCATAAACGTCCTCTTTTTGATCAAACATTTTGAAATTGAAAAATCACTTGCATTATACTATTTTCAGATCATCATAAAATAGGCAATTTAATTTATGAAATTTGAAGCAGTAGCGTAGTACACTTTGTTTCCGCTAGTATAATTCTTTGGTTTCATTTGGTCTATATGTTCCTAATTTTGACGTGGCCTTTACAGGACACCCTGTATATACACATAACATTACACTATATAAGAGCTGCATGGCTTATATATAACCTACATTATACATTTATATACCTTATACTATATAAACTCCAGGGATATGAAAAATTATTCTTGAAACATGAGTATGTGTGCGCTTGTATATATATATATATATATATATATAGGTTTATACTATGTAGGTGTTAGTATGAGAGGGAGTTAAATGCTTATACTAAATGCTATGTATAAAAAAGAATCTCCTGAGTAACTGACTTGACTGCCATAAACCAGTCACATTTTTTCTTAATTCGATATAATATTATTTTTATCTGGCCTCTTTTACAAAATTAAATTTATTATGTCGTAATAATACATAAAACAATCCCCGGTCAAGATAATAAGATTCATACGTTCCTCAAGATTGCTTAATTTTCTCATAATTTTAGATTTTTTAATTGTGCAACTACTGCATTCAGCAATTGAAAGTAAAAATTCATTGAATCTATTATAGTTCTCATATAAGACAACCAACTTGGTACAAAAGAATACCAAATCCGAGAGGAGATCGTTTTGGGACTTTAGATGCTATACCGTAACCCGCTCGAAAATCAACCCCAGCATGCTCATGGAATGAAAGAGTTAGAGAAAGTACAAGATTGAGAGAAGCTGAGCAAGATGGAAATCACATCAATTGAGCAAAGGTTTGCATCACCGCCTAAGCTTTCTAACACGAACCTTTCCCGGTATAGCAGCTCGTGTAACCGAGACGATCGTTTCAGGCTTCCCTAGATAATGGCAAAAAGTCACACCCTAAGAGACGAAACAAAAAACAACTTATTTACATCCATATGTCGTCTAAATTCCCAATGTTCCGACTGCTGAAGTGTTCCTGAGCGGTTTCAAGGAGTTTCAATTCAATTTAAGTCAAAATTCACGTGCGATGCAATCGAAGTCTAAGTGTTGCCGTATCCTGCCGTCGCAGTATTGCGGCAAAGGCGCAGGTAGCCGGGGTAGGCGCAGCTCGAGCCGCAGGAGGCGTCGCAGCGCGAGGAGGGCCAGCCGCTCGCGGCGCTCGGCGTGCCGAGGGAGAGGTCGCAGGAGCCGCGGCAGGGGCCGCAGGGGCCGCGGAAGAGGCGGCAGGAGTCGCGGCAAGAGGTGCCACAAGCCGGGCCCGAAGACCAACAACCCGTTCCTGAACTTCCTGCGGGTGTTCAGGAAGAAGAGGTGCGGCTGGCCCGTGACTAGGATAGCGATCGAGGGGGCCAAGTGCTGGTGCAGCATGAGCCCCCAAGACAAGAAGAAGTTCTATCGGGAGGCGTGCTCGAGGCAGAAGAGCAGAAGCGGTAAGCGCCGGGGGCGAGAGAGCCGGCGTGGCAAGAGGGGCGGCGGCCGCCGCAGGAGCAGGAGGAGAGGAAGAAGCAGTCGGAAACATCGCCGTTCACGTTGTTTATAAAAATTAATAAGTGACATAGTGTGCGAGTAGAAATAACGTGTTTGTAATAAATCAACTTGCTGAAAAATAGCCATAGAATTACATTTGAAATGATGTGAAAATATTCACCATTAAATATTTTTACTCCACGCAATTCGTGTGAAAACCCCTGGTTCGAAAAATTTCTACTCTTGACTAATAGACGGGATTATTTCTCACGAAAACGTACGTCGCTCCACATTCAAGTAAGGGCACGGCTTGGACCAATTAGTTTAAGAGATTTAGGCCGTTCGTTTGGCTCCGTTCTTTGGCTGTTTAAAGAGAGGTATGCCTACTACTTTAGCCATAGCTGTGATTCCAATTCGCTTATGCCACTCTTCGCATTCTCCCAAAGAACTAACAACTATTTAGAGTAATTTTAGTAGTATAAAATTCAAAGGCGGTTGAGTAACGGAGTCCGAAATAAAAATGGTGATAACCGTATACATGGAGAGAGGACGAAAGTAGATGGGTAAAATAGAATGATTTTGGTTTAAGAGACCAGCGCAAGTGACGGTTGCTTTTCCTATGTGTCTACTTGGACGAAACGACCTTCGTATCATCACTAACCATTACGATATCCGAAAACTCCACGACAAACCGTTTATTATACTTTTCGAAATTCAAAAGAAATAATTTAGCAGGTAGATCGTGAATACCAAAGTAATGATTTGCATGCGGATACGGTCGTGTTGGACGAAAGCCAGTTTACCAAGTCGCGGTTTCTCTCGAAAAGTCTCTCTGACGAGATAAGATTCAAATGTTCCGAAAACGGAACGAACGTCCTTTTTCTCTTCTCCCTCGAAACGTGTATAAGGTATATACACCTGATATCTTCCCCGGGGCGATACGATCCGGGACCATCTCGTGCCGTAACGTCGTCCATTTTCGCTCATTCGGTGCACCCTTTTGTCTCCCTCCTCCTAACGCGTTCGTTCGCTCCCGATAAAAACAGCCGGGAAGACTCCCCCGGATCGTACGGGGGACGCCCGACGCGATTCCGGGAGGGAGGCCGAAGGCAATAAGCGACTCTCCTAATTACCCATAGACAAAGACTTTTCTTTCGCCGTAAAACTGGAAAGGGCATAAACGTTGATAAAAGGGGGCACAATGCCAGCAAATTGCCAGCAAGTGGACAATGCGCCTCCTCCCGTTTCTGTTCAATTTCGACCTTTTGTTCGCACCAGTTCACGTTACATCCGTTACATTATCGACGACGACTATGACGACGCACGTTCGGGACCTTTTGTTTCCTTTTTTTACTTTTTAACGAGTGCAACGAGTAAGAGAGAAAAAGCAAGACATCTTTGTTAACGCCCCGATGTTGAATAAAAATAATGACATGGTAGAGAGAGAGAGAGCGGGAGAAATAAAGAGCGAGAGAAAATGAGAGGAGGGAACTTTGGCCATAGAAAGTGTAGTTTTTCTTTTGCACAAACGCGATAAAGACAAACAGAAACGGAAACAAGCCCCTAAACGAGAAAGAACATGAAAACTAAAGTCGTACTCAAATATAGATGTGATGCACCTAACCGTAAAATCCATTGATATTAGCTTTGTTCGCAGAGGGGAATCTAACCGGTAGCAAAGTTTTATCGGCCCATATTCCATTTCTAAACGCTCCATCGGATACCGGGAAGGTCGGAAAATTCTCGATTTTGATGAATATACCCGAAATTGTTTAACCAAGTTTTTCCGGGTATGGTGCGGTCGGAAAATGCGCGAGCAGCAATCACGATGGTGGAAAATTCGCGGTTTTCCAGGGATACTCGCATTCGGTTCATAGGCCCCCACGGAAAATGCGCGATAAGAAATTCCGAAGGTCGGAAAATTCGCGGTTTGCTCAGGGACTATCGAAACCGATCAATCGTACTTCCGGTGGATTTATCATCTCTAAATTGAGGCAACTATTTTTATTTCGAATCATACGAAGGGAACTATCAGTAGTAATTGATAAAATATTGTTTGAACCAATATTATTTTCCGTAAGTACATTTCCAGCTGCAAATACCAAACATATCACATAGTTTTTTACTATAGTTCCCTATAGTATATTTACCACTTTTGTTGTTATTGCTAACGATGGTATACTAACAAATACCTCTTTAATATGATCTCCGGCATAATAACGAATCAAAATTGATGAATGAATTGATTCAATCATATTACTACTTTCATCAAACCAGAGATACACAAATTCAGAAGGATTTAATCCTTTTTTATTGGTAAGTTATGTTCTTAGCTACGTTCAGAATAATTCTTTCACTGTGTTTCTATCCGAAGGCAAATCTTATCGACCTTTTCAAGACCATTAAAGGATGGACGTGCGCACATCTACCATGTTTCCTATAAATATTCCTTGTCTCTAATATTATTTCGCGTTTATATATTGTAGGAAACAAAAACAAAAACGGTTGTATTTAAAAGTCTACCTACAAATTTTATTAGAGGTATGTGAATTCCTGTTCTTAATCGCCTTAGCGAGAAATTCCTTTGTTCCTCTTGTGTTTGTCGAGAAGCAGCGCACGATTTGTCTCTTACTGCCGTTTTAGTGAAGATAGCCTGCATAAGTCCCGCATCATAAAACGCACACCGCTTCATTTCCTTTATTAATCATCCGGCGCCCTTATGTCCACCAATTTTGGAATGCCCTGCTGTTTGTTCTCAACACAGTTTATGCTTTTACTTAACTAGCGGTGTTGAGTAAAACAAGAACCAAAATTCGTTACTATTCGGAAATTTTAGAGACGTCATTTGTTCAAATTTAGTATTGTACGGCTAAATGGCGACTGAAATTTGGAAATATTTTTTCTAAAATGCCAAAAAGTCAAAAGTGCCCCACATATTTTCATAGGTGAACCATAGGCTTGCCACCACTTACCCTGTTCATTAATTTAATTTATAGATAAGAGTAACATTTAACTGAGAAGCCACTTTAAGTCGAAGAATTATTTCGCTATTTTATACAACGTCTGGGATAAAACTTTACTCAAATGATTTGGAGCAACCACACACTTAAATGCTGCTTAGTTTATTACACATTATCGTATATCGCAAAAGACATTCAAGAGGTAAGCCTGTGAAAACATCTAACAGACTCCAAAGCGGTCTTCTCTGGAGTCTCCAGTTGTTTGGTGCACTCCTTCATGATCTCGTCGGACTTTTCCTTTCCTAGGTAAGCGATCAACTCCTCGACCACGTTCTCGTCGATCTCGCCATCCTCCTTCTGCATACCGAACTTTTTGGAGATGCAAAACAGGTAAGCCGCCATGTCGGGCTCGTCAGTGAAATTATGAGCCATCGCATTGGTCACTATATCTTCAGATACGCCGACTGTGTCCTTACACTCGTCGATGTACTTCATCAGCTTTGCGACTTGGGCTTGCGGTGGTTGCTAAAATCGACGAAATATCTCGAAAACCTTTATTCCATGTTCACAGGATATGAAAGGAGGAGGCAAAGTATGTGACTGCTAATTTGATATCACTTTGTTACTTGTTAATGACTTAGAGTTTTCATACACCAAAGGTTCAGTTTTAGACTCATTGTTAGAGAAGAGCATTTATGAAAAGTGAATATTATGCATATTTAACATATTTTATGTAATTTTAAAATTATTTGCATATTTCAATATGCATAAATATTGCATATTAGAGTGAGTAGGATTAGTACTAACGACAGTAACTTTTATATAACGTCCCTCTTGTGGTTGAGAAAGGCTGGCCTTACAACTCTAGTCTAATTTATTTGAAGAATTTTGAGTCTAATTGTGATTTAAATTCCAAAAATTCTAAATTCTTAACAGTTTCCACATGCCTTACAACTTCCACATACTTCTAAAAAGGGCAATCCTTCTAGCTGGTACCATCGGTCATTTATAGTGTGCCAAAATATTTTCTCCACAAGAAATAAGGAATGAAGACTTGTATATTTGATCAATTTGAAGCTGCCAAAGTACCGTCAAAAGTTCAAGAATCAAAACACCCATGAGTGTATATCCAGAGTTAAACTATTTCCATGCACCAGATATAATATTGAATTTTAAGTCAAATTAAACAGTTCAACAAAAGGGTTTGCACTATCCTCAAAATAAAATAATTCTAACATTGTCGGAATTCCATTTATGCTATCAAATTTTGATCAACAAATTTGTGCTATATATTTCCAATTTTTTTCCACCCATGGCTTACCTGAGCGATGGCAGCACCAATCACCACAACACTCAACACGCTACAATACACAGAAAGCTTCATCTTGGTCAAAATAAGCAGTTCTGTGTTCTTCCTTACGTCTGGTACCTAGTTTTATATACCGTAGTACGTGTAATTATTTTTCAATTAATCTGTTCGTGAAACTTAAATTTCGCTGTTCGGTCAATAGGAACGTATTGTGGTATCTACAAATCTGTTTTTAATGAAAACGTTGGCATAAATTTCAATGAGTACAAACTCGATAAAGAGTAGATTACTGTAATCTGTAGTTAAGGGGGCGTAAGGAATTGAAAAACGGGGACAAGATGAGTATTATTTTAGGTTAAATGCAAATTATAACAGGTTTGAACAGAATGAGACAGTAATTTGAAAATGTTAATTTTTTAGGGTTGAACCAGAATATGCGTCCTGGTCAACACATATTAATATTTTATGGAAACTTTTAAACTTTCTACTAGCATATAACCCACGCTTTACTAATGACTACCACATACACGAGATGCATTAAATGCGTTCTGCCGCAGCAAATCCAGCATCATCCTTGCTTTCCCTATCACACTCCCGATTTTCACCCCCAGGAACGGTTATTCCAGTCGTTCAGCATGCAGCAGGAACAGGGAGAGAGTGGCGGATTTAATGACCCATTCACCCCAGAAGCGTACCTGTCACGGCTCGAGCCATTACTTATTCACATATTTGGCAGTTTATTGGATTTTATATACCAACGACGGCAGCGCCAACCAACGACGGTAGAATGCCAAATAACGCACACCCGCATACACACAATGGAACGATCCAGGTATTGCCGCCCCGTCCCGCTCTTTACGAGACCCGCAGGAGGAGTCCTCGATGTGGGGATTATCGGAAGAGACGTCCCTGAATTATGAAACGAGGTGAACGTGGAGACCGTCGCTGGAGATGATCAGGCGGTTTTCGTAAGCAAATTGTTATTAGATTTATTCCAGAATTTCTTCCAGATTTACTTGACGACATTCCCTTAAATGAGACACGATATATTGGCAATGTGATAATAGGGCACCTTGCTTCACCAGAGAGGTTAAGATATATGTCAGTGAAAAGTGGATTGGGCAAAATGGTATAACACCATTAATAATCTGTTTGTTTATCACATACATACTGAAATTTCTATTAAAATTAATGTAGGTGCTTCACAGGTTTAGTTTAGTCTACATAAGCCACAGATATGGAAGCGAGTTATAGACGCATTGGAAAAGGGATCAGTTTCCACTTATCCGACCAACATCGCCAAAAGTTATTGGAGTCATAGGTTCTTTACCTGTAGAAGCTGATCTGATGAAGCTACTGATCATCAGTAACGTTCCAAGTGGATCCAAGTTGTGGCCTGGACAAGATATGTAATGAAATCTTACGATCCCAGGACCCAATCAAGTCATAAAACTGGTTGCGTAGACTGTCTTGGTTGTCGCAAGAACCATGGGCCCGCAGGAAAAGCCCTTAACTGAGCAAGACTAACGCCTACATGAAGGAGAATGTGTGGAGGAAATAAGTGTTTTCGACCTGTCCGGTAGAAAGAAACGTAAGATAATCCTGGGTATGAAAGGTACCAGGTTGAAATCCAACGACGAGGGGAAGCACCTCGAGATAATTTTAGATTAAAACCTTACTTTTCGACAACACCTGGTTTATGTAGTAGCTAGGGCTGAGCAGCAGTTCAATGCCATCCCTAAGCTAATGGCTGGCGATAAAGGCTCCAGCGGAGAGGTTATAACTATTACTAGATCGATGGACACTTTCATAGTTTTATATGCTGTACCTTACAGCACGCCAGGTACATTAAACATACCTCACCTGGTACATGAGAAATATCTGGTAATACTGAACGGTTTTAACAAAGGTGCTTCTAGTGATAGCCCAAGAAACGTAGATAAAAATTCCAATTTCTGGGATATAATTTTGAAGGGGGTGAAACCTGTTTCACAATGAAGGAGGATGAACGAAGATTTCCCTGTATGTCTGCAACTCGAGAATACTTGAGGTTTCGGTGCAGCCAAAGTTAGCCAAAATGAGTTTTTAGTGCTATAAGCGATAATAAGGTTTTTAGAGAAATAAAATCAAGTGGTAAGTTTTAAGCAATTCAAAGAACTTTCACATGAACTTCGATACGATGAGTTTGAGAAATTTGTTATTATCAAATTGATGATAAACCGTCAAAATTAGTAATTTCCTAGAAATTTGTTACTTGATGCAAAAATAAAGCAGTATTTATAAAAACAAGGCCAATGCTGAGATTAAATCTTGTATTCAGAAGCATGTGTTACTGAAAGTTGAAAAATACATCTCCAATAGAAATAAATAATAAAATCACCATTTACAACCCATGCTCTATGAAGTACCACATATAACATATAGAGAAAAGGGTCGTGAGAATGAACACTCAAGGTAGATTACTGCTGGCGCTACGATAAAAAAAGCTTTCTCCAACTTCATTGATGTAAAAATAGGTAAAAATATAAAATAGCCCAATTTTATCGACCTTTGTTATATCTCAACGTTTCAAATGTGTCGTAACGAGCATATCCAAAAAGAGTTTTGGCCTTTCTGGCTCCGAACCCTTTATAGATCTTATCCATAACAACTGACGCTGTCAGAATAGACCTAAACGTGTATTTCACGTGGATGGGAGAATTTCGAACGACCCAAGCGGATTAAAAAGGAATCGATGCGTTCTCCAGGACTCCCAATCCATAAGGCGATTGCATGCGCGGAATTATCATATTGAAACCGTACAATTCTACCGTACGAGAGTTGTTGCAGATGTCATTTCCAAGCTACAAAAGACCGGACTGAATACGAACAATCTCATCGGGTAAATCCTCATTTCGTAGCAAAACTCCGCAGTATGGAACCAACCGCCCACGTCTCCACCTCCTCTTCCTCCTCGATCGGAATAAACAAGATTTTCGCATTTCCTCATGCTCCTCACTAAAATCCAATATATTCTAAGGCAGAAGCTCAGAGGGATGTGTTTGTTTTCCAGGCGTGAAGTCGTCTCGGAGGTTGAGCGGGTGGAGAGGGACGGGAGCGCTCCGGCGGGGGGCCGGAGGGGGTTTAAGGGGAGGAAGTCGAGCTTAAAAGTTCATTCCGGTGTTCCGTGTTCCGTGCATTATTTTTTCGCTTGTTTATTCTTGTCGTTTCACGGCTCTTCTGCGGATTGTGCGAGAGGGTGTGAAAAAGCGTCGGCGGTCCCCGAGGGGACCTAACGACATATATATTTTTTTTTATATTCGGAGAGGGTAACGCGCGATTGTTATCGACGTAATTGACATTTCGGGCATCGGACCGGCAAATTCCATAAGTCACGACATCGTCCCTTTCTTCGCACGTTCATTATGGGATATAAGATGGAATCTTGTCAGCAGCGTTATAAGTTTTACGAGAAGTTGTATGTAGTTGTACAGGTAAAATTTAAAATTTCTTATTACAGTGTTCAAATTAATTGGAATATGTCGTTAGTAATTCCAAAGGATAATTCTGAACACTATGTAAACCCTTCGATAAGTACATGATATTTAAATATTTCAAGTGTGGAATTCTCAATTGTAACGAACGCTTAGTTCGCACGTGAAAAACAGGAAATCGAAAACGAAATCAGATCAAGAAGACGACGACAAAAGCGTGGATACAAGGCGTAAATAAGGCGGCCAATAGATTGCACACCAAATTTATAATCGCGCCTTGAGGATTTCTCAAACCTTAAGACGTACTTACTGTGCCATATGTATTTTAAGTCATCTAAGAGCACCTCAAGGAAGAGATGAGGCCGAGGTCGGTTCGATCCTACCTTGAGTATCCCTCAGAAAATAGTAAAAGTTAAGTTCGCCTTCAAGACGTGGATTCAAGACGAATAACGATTATCATGAGTACGTCAATGGAATTATTAATGGTATAAATCGATTACCTAAACGGTATTTGAGATGAGCAAAATCCGTTAGATATAAATAGTGAACGCTGTAATAGTAATTGCGCTGTTGGCAGAACTTTTACCTCCTTAAGTGCTCCTTGGCGGAGGCAAGAATATTTCGTAACTATCGAACAGCTTATCTGAGGTTCCACCAAGGTTTCCTCTACCAAGGCCTCCTTAAGTGATGGGCTATAAATTTGCCCCTAAAAGTTTAACCCAAGACAGGAAAAGTTGGATGAAATTAAGAAAACGACCGTCCAATGAGGAGTAAGAAGAAATTTAAAATTAATATCAGTTGATTACATCCAAGGGTAGAATTTACTTTGAGTTGTTATGGATATACAATCAAACGTTATACATTTGAAATGTTTACAAAACCGTCTCTTTTTCGTGCTTTCGATAAAGAGGTTTGACCCGTTTGACGCGATGACGACGTCCACCCTGTACAAACCCATCGGAAAAAAAATTAGCTGTATAACAGAAGTCCCAGCTGGCACACAATTCACCCGCACTACTCACTCTTTCTCTCTCTCACTCTCTCACTCTCTGTCGTGTTCGCTCTCTCACCGGTACGGCACACTCGTGTTACGTCCAATAATAGATACGCCAGATGTTCGTATCTCAGTAATCATTAGGGTAGGCGAACCAAAAATAAACGAAGCGACGCACTCATAATACATCCCCCTATCTAACAGTTAATCAGGGCCTGGACGTGACCGGGCCGATATGAGGACAGGAGCTCGGTTCAGTCGCACTCTGGGCGTTCCGAAGGGAGAAACGTGCGTGCACGAGTCCTCGTGAAACTTGTGACATGGTCCCTGACGTTTCGTCCTTTGAAAGGGAGGCGACGGCGGACGAGGGCCTCGTCAAGAAGTGGACGGCCCACGAGGAGTACTCGAGGCGCCTTAGGATGTCGAAGAGGCCGCTGACGAAGGAGGACCTGAGGAAGGTGCGGAGATTCGCGTTCCAGGGGAAGGACCTCAGGTACCGTTGACTGAAGTTTACAGAGACACACGTTGTATATCTCCCTCGTCATATATAATTAGCCTATATCGTTTTTTACTGTGAGCTTCATGAAATATCTACTTATTGTAGAGTGTTCAAAAAATGACACCATGGGCAGGAAAATATTTGTCTTTGATTAAACCAGACCAGAGTGGTTGGAAGATCATATATTTCCAC
This sequence comes from Cryptocephalus primarius, assembly GCA_963576515.1. Lineage (NCBI taxonomy): Eukaryota > Metazoa > Arthropoda > Insecta > Coleoptera > Chrysomelidae > Cryptocephalus > Cryptocephalus primarius. The sequence continues at coordinate 20,184,790 of OY754937.1, read as the reverse complement.
CATTCAACTACTGTATCTACGATATATGTCTTTGTGTCCATGGCCATAATTATTATTGAACGCGTCATAGATCTCAAGCACGGCTAACGTCAACCAAAATATTTAAGACTAATGAATTTAAAAAGAGTTTGTTAGTTGTATGTAATTGTAATACAAGAAAATATTTTTATTGATAACTTAGGTGAAATATGCAAGTCATTAGAGACTTACTTGTTTATATTGTATTGACATAAGGGGCAATATTTACCCTTAGTTTTGCTTCTTTGTACTCATGTACCAATAAACGAAACAATTACTTACTCAACTGTTTTCTTGTCCCTTCAAACTAATTTAACAGCAGTACGTAATTAGGTACATTTTGTCATTTACTACAAAAAATTATAAAACAATTGTGTCCTTATGGAACTATATGAAATAAAAAAAATGTTTCATATAAAACACTTTTAAAGGAACTTCAATAATGAACATGAATAATTTTATTGCCGTAAGAGCATAAACAAAACGGTTCAAAATGTACCTCAAACGTTACCAATTTAATTAGTTTTTTGTGCATTAAAATACTTGATATGCACATCAAAGTTTTGATGTACATTACAGCACACTACAATTTTTATGAAAATTCAAATGTTACATATAATATTGATAGTATAATATATATACTTATTGAACTATCGGGAACAAAAAAAATCATATAAAAATGGGTTGTGAACATGATTTCAAAAGCAAATATTTTTCGATTTGTACCTAAAAGGTAACTGGTTGATTTCTTTTTGAGAAATAAAAATTTCTGAAAATACTGATTATGTCTCCACGATATACTCAGAAAAAGACTTACATTTTTCTCCCCAGAAATATTTTCTAACAAGTAGAGAAAAATAGCCAGCTTCCTCTTGCTTTAACAAGAGTACCTCGAATTTTTTTTAAAAAATGTTCAATATTGGATGTTGGGCTTTTATAATCTTGAGTCAACCATTGAGTTTAAAGTTTATAACACCAAGACAAGAAAGCCACGTTTCTAAATTATAAAAGCAAATTTCATAGTGCGTTTATTTTCCTTTTTCGCTTTTTCCTTTTTTTTCCTAACTCTTTTTCTAACCCTAATCCTTCTTCTGGCCTAATTCTCATGATTATCAAGAATTTGTACCGATTTGACTAAAGGACTGTCACAGCACTTTCGACCCTTAGTCTGTCCTTACGAATCTCCACTCTACAGTTTTATATGTCATATGTTTTACGCTTTCTATGAGCTTTAGACTGTGCATTCAGAATTTTAAGCCGAGCTCCATTACTCTTCAATATTTGTGCTGTGCCATCATAAAACATTTTTCGAGACGAGTCCTTTAATTTCCTGCCCTTTACGTCACTATTTCAAACCTTTATAAGATAATGATTTATTGGACAATTGGATCATAACCAATAGGAGTATCATCATAAAGAGGTTGCTATGAAAACTTCAAAGGTAATGACAGATAAACTCTAACCTGTACATTATTGATGAAATTGTTTCCTATGCTGTTTAGCTCAGAATTATTTGAAAATTTAATAAAAATAGATACAGTATTTATTGTAGAACTTGTCGACAACGTTAAGGATTCAAGAGAGTTGGGAAAACTTGAAAGGTAATGAATAAACTCAATATTTTGTTTCTTGAGGTGATCTCATCTTGTGACTAAAGGCGAAGTAAATATCTCTTGACGAACCATTCATAACTAAGTTATCCGTGAACCTGCTGATTTCGATATTATTTTCAAAACTACATAAAATATTTACATATTTATTGACCCATCGAAAAAGCTAGTAAAATCAGATAAAAATAGAGATGTCCACGAAAACTTCAAAGCTGAGGCCGAATAAATTCCAATTTGTACCTATCAAAAGATTGGAATTCACATTTCCATTCCCTATCCCACGTCAACTCATATTATCTCTCCTCTTTGAACTTTGAGCGTTTTATATATAAACAAAGACGAACGACGAGACGAGGCGGCAACAGCAACGACAAAATGGAGTTTGTCGCGTTATCCCTAATTAAATAAAAGTGAATATAAACTAGGGTAGTTTAAACGTGCCGATATTTCGAGCGAAACGACAAAAGCCTCTCTCTCTCTACACCTTTCGAAGTAAAACTAGTAACAAACGACGCTCTCGACTTAAATAGTCCGCTTTTCTGTTCGTTTGACGCTAGTCAACATAGTCTCTATGAGTAAACTTTTAACGAGGGGCGCTGTTTACAGATAAACATATATTTTGCATAATAAAATGCGAGCAAGTGTGCTGCGCGTGTATATGTGTGCAATCCACGTATGGATTATTGCGACACCTTTTTCTCGCAATTTAAAGTTTCACTCGTTAAATTTCGTTTGGGTGTCGAAACCCTTAACGCTTCCAATGAAGTTCACCGATGATTCCTTTTACGGTAATGCCGGGGAGTATTAACATGACGATTACCGAGGGGGGAAAAAGCAAAAATTGAGGTAAAACGGAACACATAAAGTATGCAAATTCCGCCATTATCCCGCGTTTTTCCCAAACATACACGATGGTAATAAAGTTTGAGCACCAATTGTTTTTAGCTACCCACCGAAAGGAAATATCAAAGATTTGCCAAAAATAAAAGATAACTTCCCCTAGAAGCTACGGAAATAAAGGGAACGAATTTAACTCCGGGTGACGGATAATCAAAAGGATACCCATATCTGCAATGCAAATTTTATTTAGAAGGAGGAGGGAACGGAAAATTAAAAGAGGGGGAGACAAGCTCGAGGTAAATACGACAAATACATTTACCTAGTGAATATACACGGGGTTGTAGTTGCGCCAAGAAATTTAATAAAAAGGCAAAGTGGTTAGTACTTCCGTATCCATTATGGATATTGCTGCTCCTGAGAAATTCCTATCGACCCACTTCTGGATAAGTTTGGCGTCATTCCAAGCGCCTAAGATCGCCAGATATTACCTTAAAATATTAACTTTTTCGTTAAAACGGGGTGATGTCCCGACCCGGAGTATTACCGAGGACCAATTCCTCGTCGCTCTTCTCTTTTCAACACGTCCGCGATATAAAATTATATTTATATCGTTATGACGTTATCGACCGCCGCAGGGAAACCCGGGAATAAAACGGGAATTGAACCATTAGAGGTAAAGCCATGATAACATGCATGCGGGGTGTGTACCCCACATGCCCCACATACCCCACATGTGTACCCCACATATTCCAATTTCATGAAAATTTAATATTGAACAAATAGGCTGAAAGATATAATTAGGAGAGTGCCAGAAAGTAATTAAATCAAACGATCTACATTGCGAGCGTGCAGGATTTAAAATATCGTTTGTTTCTGCCAAAAAACAAATATCTCCATTTTGATACCGAGAAGCTATTGTAATTGCTTCTTGATTTTTTTTTGTTGAAGTTATTCTATATTATTACAAAAATATTAATTAAAATTCTAAGGGTCGATAGTTAATTTTAGGGACATGATCTGTGTGAAGAAGTACAGAACCAAGCAAGAGGTTCTCTGGTCATTCAAAAAATGAGGAACACTGCAATGGGTCAAAACTTCCAAAGCTCGTAAGAAACATAAATATTTAATTGGTTTTCATATTTTTAATGGGTGAAAAGCAAGTATCCAAATTGAAGTTAAGCTTTTCAGATAGAATATCATGGTTAGCAAAGAAAGAAGGGTAAGTGTTATATCATTATCTTCGAACTGTTTGATTCATTTTTGATGTTCTTTCAACTGTGCCAAGAATTGTTACTTGATATGTCATGGGAAGTAGGAGTCAGAGGAAAAACAAGACATTTTATAATAATTTTAAAATTGTAGGTGATGAGTCCTTTATTTTATTCCTACCAATTAATGATGGTAAAATATCTATTTTCATAAGAGCTTCTGGTAAGTTTTGAGAAACGAGACCAAAATCTCTTAAAATAAACTTTAACTGATGATACAATTGACATGAATTTGAACAGAAATGCTTCTAAATATGAGAGCAATGATTTTTTCCTGTTTGTCTGTAAATCCCCCAAATTTCACCATTTCCTTCCCAACTTTAATTTACGATAGTTTCTGAACTCAAGCAGAAAATGTATATACCTTTTAGAATTGCCATAAGACTATTAATTTTCAAAATAAATATCAAGGATAAGTCAATTAGGCCTAATAAGTTTCATATTGTTTTACTTTCCTAGGACTGCACAAAAAAATCTAGATTACCCTAATGGCCTCAGATATGTTCTAGAAGATTCAATAATTCTAAATTATGATAAAGGAAAACTCTAGAAGTTCCCTTAGCTTTTTTGGAATACCAGAATTAGTTCAAAATTGAATCTGTAAGGTTTATGGAGACTTCAAAACATTTTCTTTTCAACTGTAAACGTTAGTAAATTACGTCGATTTAGAAAGAATATTCCAGACGATTTTCTAGAACTTAAAGATTCAAGATTGCTTTCAAAGGAAATCTAGATGGTATATGGAAGTTCTAAACAGTTTCATATTAATTTAAAACACTACAACGAAATGAAAACAAAAAATCCAGATTTTTTCTCCATGTTTTAAGATTCCGAATTGTCGAAAGTGATATTAAATCGAAACTAGGCGGCCTATACAAGTTTAAAATTCTTCCAACTTCTGAGGATCACAGAAAACAATGTTCTAATTCGTATCTGATTGGTTCTAAAAGCGTCCTCGTTACAACTTCAAACATTTGGAAAATTTCAGGACAAAATGAGTTTAAAATTGAAATATAAATCATTCATGGAAATTTCAAACGGTTCAATTTTAATCCTAAACGTTAAAGAATTTCAAGAACTTAGGTGGAGGACTCCAGGGGTTCTTATAACATCAACATTCAACCTTCCATACGAAATCTAGATAGTTTACGGAAGTTCCAAAAATTTTTATTTTAATTGTAAACGTTGGAAAGGATCTAGTATACAAATTTCAGAGGTCCGTGTAATAACTTATATAACCTTCGTGGTAGAGTTGTTTTAAGATAATTTTTAGATGGATTATTCCTCCACATTCAGGCTGTGGAGTTCTATCACAAGAAATCATGTTTCTATCCCTACATTATTATTATTACTGAACTTTCATATACGTATTATTTCATGTTACTGCAATACCTATATTTTGCATTCTATTGTAAACCTCTATTCTAAACCTCTATTTTGTCACTTTTCCCTCAATGGATTCATCAAATCATACCTACTCCATACGAAAACAAATTTAAATCTCCTCCTCTCATGTGTGTTAATAGTGGATGTCATAACCATCTCATTTTTGACACTTGCATATTTACTATTTATCTAATAACACACCCAAGAAATTAGCAAAACATGACACTTTTGAACCGTTATATTAACCTATTAACTCTCTTCCCTTATGGAGCTTCTATTCCCCGACCTGTCGCGTCGAGTAAAAATTTTCCAAACGCGCTCCCCTATATATACACGTTAAATTATTATTGAATTTCGAAGAGTCGAACCGAGGCATTATCCGATATCCCGAGACAGTCTAGATTCAATTATTCGATAATTACGTCTGATCTTCTTATGTTCCGATTCTGTCTCCTTACCGTCCCTTTTCGCCTCCTGGCGGGGCTCGAGGAAATCTCCCGTGGGAACAAAGAAGGAACAATTTGTATCGTAGAAAACTAATTAAAGGTGAAATGATGAATTTGAGCTCGTTAATTTTTAATCAGTGCAGATCAGGGGCTACCTATTAGGTATTTAGATTAATTATTTAACGTTTACAGTTTTTATCGTATTATGAATCATCCCTTGATTGCGTTTGGTTTTAATTTGCGTTGCAATTTGTGGAGAGTTATACCAAATATTCGAATAATTATTTTGCTTGTAAATTTATTGGTAGGGCATTAATTAATATCTCATTAATTGACGGGTTTAATTGAAAATATCCAACAAAGAAACTGCATGTTTAATTTTTTAATCTGCCTCCCGTTGTACCAAAGCTGGTCCTGTCATCGGGAACATAATGCCTTCCTGATTAATAAACGTAATCAAAGAGATTTATGTTGTATTTTAACGGACAAAATTAATATTGCGCGTGGTATAATTCAATTTGACAAATTACCGGAGCCATTGGTAGCCCATGTATCCACGTAGCAGCGCCTGAATAATATAACAGGTTTACTTAGTATATTTAATGAATTCCGAATTAAGTAGCCGGCCATGTGAATAAGTAATACATATCGAACGGCGAGTTAAGGAGCTTAACTGATTTCCCGATAAGCAAACACTAGTAAAATCAATTGTAATTAACCTAAAGCTGAACGTGGAAATCACTTGGGATGAGCTAGCCAAATAAATATAGAAACGTTATTTATAATCTTATAATTTTCGCCTGCTTTGGAGGAGGGGAAAAATGGATCTCAAAGGAGGATATTTGTATCTGTAATAGTGGGACATTAATACTCGTCCGCGTTATTTTCCTACGACTTTCCAAATTTATTCACCCTTTTCCGAAAATCGACCTGAAATAACAGTCATTAAATTACCGGCACAAAACTCTGGAATACATTTGCCCGGGGATGTATTCACATTTTTTATCAATGGCAACGCGCTCATTTCAATTCATCACGAAACAATATTCAAATATGTAAATGGGCATAGTTATTATGAAATTTAAATGGCAAATAATTGTTTTTCGCGCATCCGAAGCGAACAGCGGACCAAAATGGGGTGGTGACATCAATTATGATCATAATTTTACTGAGTCGTTAAAGAGGAAATGTTGTTGAAATGTATGCCAAACAGAAATTCAAGCCACATGATGAACAATAAGAGGTATAATAAATAATAAACACAGAGAGATTAGAAAAGGGGAGGAGAGAACGTCAAAAGAGAAATTGGTTGGAAAAAGAGAAAATAATAACAAATTTTTCAGTAATTAAGATTATTCCATTAAAATCAGCAAAGCTCAATCTGTTAATTCAATCTTCACTGCTTCTGACTGCTTACAATACAAAATAATACATCATTGATTAAGTTAGTAAATTTCCAAGAAATTAAGCATATATTCTTCTAGCATATTTAACATCTGGAACAGGTGTGAAGAGTGATTCTACAACAGATTTCTTCTGCATGTATACCAATCAGCATGTATTAGTGAAATGCAACATTCTGGTACAGTTATGTGGAAAACTATTTTAAAGCTTTGGTAGGGCTAATACTTTATTGAACTGGAAATTTTCCCAAAAATTAAGCCAGAAAAGCGTACACTGGTAGTACAACATACCTTGTTTCTAATACCGATTGCAATTTAATCTGATGCTAATGATGCAGCTAGTTAAACTAACATTACTTTAGGCTAATATTTCAATAAATTGCTAATGTTGCAAGAAATGTAGTGTTTTTCGTAGTTACCAGCAAAACCTAATCCGTTAATGGAATGAATATTTTTCAATAGACTTTTCTACTGATTTTTGGTGTGATTCTAATATGGTGACTAATTGAAGCATTATTCTGGATAAAGCAATAGCCTGTGATAAAAATATCTCAAAACTTTGGTAGAGCATTGATTTTTTAATTAAAGTAAAGCAGTTCAAGAAATTAAACAAATACTTTAATTAGCAATAAAGCTCAGTGTGCTAAGAAAATGAATAATACTTGTGATATAGTCTACTATTGTCTGTAATAAAAATATTTCCTCAAAACTTTGGTAGTACAGTGATTTTTTAATTAAAGTAAAGCAATTCAAGAAATTAAGCAAATACTGTAATTAGGAATAAAGATCGTTGGCTAAGAAAATGAATAATACTTGTAATATAGTTTATAATTGATTTTTTAATTAAAGTAGACAAAGAGAAAGTGGTTGGAAACACGTGAGGGACTATTTAAGAACCACTGAAACAAAATAATAACAAAAGCTTTGAGGTAGATATTTAAAGCCTGATGAACTGTATGTGTATATATTATGAATGGAGTTTATATAACCTCATGAGTGCTAGAGAGATTATGTTCTGAAAAGCAAAAATTTTCCTTAAATTTTTGATTCCAATTTAAACGTTTCCATTGTTTTATAAACGAAAGTACTACTACAATAAAACCTCTAAGCTAAATTGATAGTGCGCTGTTTTAAATCCTTACATAAGGTGTTTTACGAACCCTTCGTAAATCTGTTACTGGATAGTGTACCAAAATTTCTAATAACAACAAGAAACGTATAAAAGAAATTTCAAAAGTATTTTAGCTCACGATAAGTCAAAAATTACGTTCTTTTAAGATCGAGAATGATTCATTATTTTCTTCTGGCCGTAAAGGACTTATAGCGGTGTTTCTATAGTACTGTAGTAGACAAGACTTAAAATATTAGTATGGTACTGAAACAGTACCACTACAGTTATAATAACTATGTAACGCGTAAGTAGAAAACTAACAGTCACATTTTAACACTGTTAAATAAATATATAAAATACGGATATAAAATGGCGCGGGTACGAATTTCTCTATACGTATGTTAGTAAATATAGCGAGTAGAGAAATATTCCCGATTAAAGGAATCATCATTAAACTTTCTTCTCCTTGGATAGATCAGGTGGTGGAAACTATCCAGAAAAATCCTCACTCGTTAATCTGTGGATACATGCACAAACACAATTCAAAGTCGCCTGAATTTCTCTTCCACGATAGATCGTCGCATGTCTATCCTGTCCCCTTTTTCCCTTCCCTCTTTTGCTTTCTCACTATGCTTCGCTAATACAGGAGCCGAACGTCCCACTTTCCCAACCCGAAAGCCGTTTCCGACGGTTGTTTTTGCATTACCGAAGATAAGGAAACAATATTTTCGCGAGCAGGATCCGAGGCGGGCTGATACAAAACAGGGCATTTCCATAAAAATCTATTTATACTCCTATTTCGGGAACGACTGAGAGGTAATAAATCAAAATATACTGCGCTTACATTATGCCGACTCGCGAACGTCCTTTGATGTTCTTTGTTGTCAATCACAATCGCACTACGTTTTGTATTGCTAATCAGCTAATCTACATTGCTAATGAGCAATTATTACGTTCCTTCTCGCTCTTCGGGGATGAGGGCGCGAATTAGGTTAAATATCGAGACGGGGGTCTTTTGGGAGATATGGAGTTAAGGTTCCAGGGAGGAACAGAACCGAATCCAGAGGAAACATCCAGGTTTATTGATTACTGTGATATCTGTAACTGCAATCAGACAGTATTTACTAATAAATGTGTCGCCACATATGCATGGATCGGAGGTGTGGAACATCCCCAAAATAAATGCAAGGAGACTACTAAGTGAGGGAGTGAATTGACAATGGATACGTTTACAAATGGTACTCTATGCCGTATGATATGAAGATGATCCAAAACAGAAAAATACTCGAAAAAGATAAAAAAAATCCTGATAATGTCAAGCAAGGCAATGAAAGACAGGCACATGACGGGGTAAGACCAGCCAGATAAAACTTAAAGCTTGATAGTAAATTATTGTTAACTTTGTCACATTTTTAATTCCCCTTACATCTTTTTCCTCTTTCCACTTCACATTTCGCACCCTGTTCCCGAATTTCCTCTCCTCCCTTAAAATTCAATTATCCCGTCATTAGGAGGCGCCCGTCGCGTCCTAACCGTACAATTAGAGGATGAGGCGGAGGGGAAGAGGTAGGGCTTACGTCTCCATTCCCGCAAGATTTACCTACAGGTGTTTCGTGTATGCTGTTAGGTCCCGAAAAAGCATTATTACCTGACCTATACGTGTGGGTGTGTGTGTGTGTGTGCAGACCCGGCGTAATCTGTCGGGACCGCAGCGGCGTTAATTTCGGAGAGAAGGGCAATTTCTTAGTCGCTAATTCCGGGCGCGTGTGAGCTAATCCATTAGAATAACGGCTCGGCCTGGATTCCGGGATGTCCTGTATACGTACGTACGTGGGGGGGGGGGAGTAAACTTCGACTCTGGGAGAGGATATACGGGAAATTTTTCCCGGGAAGAAGGAGAGAATGCTCGGTATTTCAACGAATTCAGGCATCCTTGCCGTTAAGTCGGTTAATAAAACAGAACGATTTTGACCATACAGCATTCCATCGTCGTGATATGTGATTCTATTTCAACTAGTACAACTGACATTTTAGTACCATTACATTGAAATGAAATGGTAAAATTTTGGAAAAGCGAAAATATTTAATTAAATTCGTAAAATTTTAACCAAGGAAGTTTATTAAAGAAGTGAATACTGTTTAAGCTTTCTACTGTTTTGTGCAGTACTATGCCAGCTAGTCAAAGCACATGCTGGTATCATTAGATTGAGATACTGACACAACACTTTATTGAATTGGAAAATTTTCCAGTAATTATGATTATTCCATAAAAATCAGCAAAGCTCAGTTTGTTAATTCAATCTTCACTGCTTCTGACTGCTTAGGATACAAAATAATACATCCTTGATTAAAGTAGTAAAATTCCAAGAAATTAGGCATACATTCCTCAAGCACATTTAAAATCTGGAACAGGTATGAAGAGTAATTCTACAACAGATTTCTTCTGCTTGTTTACCGATCAGCATGTATTAGTGAAATGCAACATTCTGATATAGTTATGTGGAAAAACTATATTAAAGCTTTGGTAGGGCTAATGCTTTATTGAACTGGAAAATTTCCCAAAAATTAAGCCAGAAAAGCGCACATTGGTAATACAATATACGCTGTTTCTAATACCGATTGCACTTTAATCTGATGCTAATGATGCAGCTAGTTAAACTAACATTACTTTAGGCTAATTTTTCAATAAATTGCTAATGTTGCAAGAAATGTAGTGCGTTTCGTAGTTACCGGCAAAACCTAGTCCGTTAATGGAATGAATATTTTTCAATAGACTTTTCTACGGATTTGCGGTGTGATTCTAATATGGTGACTAATTGAAGCATTATTCTGGATAAAGCAATAGCCTGTGATAAAAATATCTCAAAACTTGGATACAGCAGTGATTTATTAATTAAAGTAAAACAATTCAAGAAATTAAGCAAATGCTGTAATTAGCAATAAAGCTCAGTGTGCTAAGAAAATCAATAACACTTGTGATATGGTTTACAATTGTTTATAGTCTGATCCTAATACAGATAACTAGTTAAAACAATATTCTGGTTCCACTGGAATGTAATGGTACCTAAAAATTTTCGCAAAGGGTCTAAACTTGCTTAAATTGGTAAACTTTGGTGCCTAGTTTTAATGGAACTATTTTAATCCCTATTAATTGTGGTTTGATGCAACGTGTCATGAAACTTGTAGGTTGAAGAATTACCTATGTACCATACTATACTGTCTATACTTTGGTACCATTGGTATACCTAAAGTATACATAGATTTTGAGGAACAAGGGGTAATATTCCAAAGATTTGTAAAAGTTGTAAGTAGTCAACTTATGTAAGCCATGTCTACTTATCAGATGGACCTAATGGATACCCTAATGTGTTAGATTTAAACATCACAAAAGTTTGGATCATCACAGTACTCTATTGCTGCAAGTCATTTTTACATTTCTCAGCTCATGACTATACTACCATAATTTTACTACCATTACATAAACTAATTTACCTTATCGGCGAAATGAATAAACGAGAATCGTTTATCCCCGTGTCTGCTAGAACCTTTCATCTAATTACTAGGCAAGATCAGCCGACGTGTGCACACATAAACTAGGTTATTTAATTTCGAAAAAGCGAACGAGAAGAAAAAATTTAAACCGTCGTCGGAGCGGAATTAAAGCGCAATTTCATTAATGCATCCCCGGTAGCCTCCTCCTACCCTCCGTCGTGTATATATACACACACACACACACACACACTTATAAAGAACAGGGGAAAAAAGGAGAAAGGAAAGAGACGACGAAGGAAAGAGAAGAGGGCAATAACGCGGGCGCGCGCGAGATTTAAGGAGAGAGCGTCGCTAACACGGGGAGTTGTTAAGATAATGCGGTTGCCGTATCCGCACGTTCAACAAAAACGGTTAAAACGCTTCCGGTGTTCGCAATGGCCGAGATAAAATTCACTTAGCGAGGAAGGTGTCTTGTGCACACATACGTACGAGGCTAACCTTAACACCGTAACGTTATTAAAACAGCACCAACTCGGTTAAATGTGACCAGAACTCACAATGTAATGTGATGTATATCGGATTTCGGAAAACGTCGACCAAAATCGCAAAATATAATATTGAGAATATACTAGATTTTGGTAGTTGCATTGACTTAGGCGTAGGATTAAGGGTTAACGCCACTGTGAAGCGAAAAATATGTACATTATGATGGCGAAGTCTAGCGAATTCACCAAATGTTCTAAAATCGTGGAGCTGCAGTTAGCCCAGCTTATAAAGCAAAAAAGGTGTTTTGGTAGATAACAATTTAACACCAGACGGATCAAAAAACTTTGTTTAAAATGGATCAAAGATCATAAAAACCCAAAATCTAGACAAATCTGAGCTTTTGCAATTTTTTTAAACAATAAAAATTAAAAAACAGGTCGGTTTTCCGTTTTTCCACCATAGCATGAAAATTATTGAAGCAAATGCAATACGTGGTATAGACGATTTGTAGAGAATTAAAAGACCTTCAAAACGAGCGTTTCTAAAAGGCGATCGGAGCATTTTCCACCGAGAAAACTTCCGGAAAACCGTTAAAATGGACCTTTTCTCAAAAATTCACAGCTTTGCCCCATTTGAAGCTGAAGCGCTAATTTTGCGTGAAATGTCATTATGTCTACTTTAAGCATGCAAAAGTTGGATGCTGTCGGATGAATAGTTTTGGAACAATTACTTTATAAACGATAATCTTGCCGAAATTTTGCAAAATTCTGGGTATTAACTGAGGTTTTCATTTTTCAAACGGTTTTTGAAAAAGGACATCAAAACCTACAACTTGCCTATCTTGAATATTGATGTAAGTTTGGAGAAATATGTGAAAAATGGCCAGAAATATTAAGCGTAACGCGTGATTTCGCATTTCGAGCAGAGTGGTGGGGGTTTCGAGCAGCATAAAAAAGGTATACTTGCATCTGGAGTATAGCGAGTGAGCGCCTTAGTGCACGCACCACTCTGTACATTTCCCTGGAAAATTTCGCCATGTTTCCTTACGAACTTCAGTGGATTAACGTTATTTATAAATTTACGAAAATTATTTGTAAATTTAGAGACTCCGTGATACTTTTAAAAGTGCCTGAAGTTTTAGTACTAATATTCCTTAAAATTCCTGAGGTTTAGTGAATACTATTAGATTCGTTTGGAAATTTTGATATATTTCTTAAACCCTTTATAAATGTTCTTAAATTATTAAAGTTAGATTTCACAGTTTTCTTGAACACTCAAAACGAACAAACGTAAATATAATGTTTTTAAAAGTAAATGTTGGGAGTGTCGAATTTCCTCAAAATCGAAAATTCCTGAAATTTTCCGAATATTATGCCAGTAATTTTACAAAGCATTCAGCTTTTTCTGAAAAATGACGCGTAAAATTACTAGAAAACTATTTATGATTCTGAAAAGACCACATAGCTTACTGGAAACCTTTGTAATATATCTGAAGTTTACTATCCTTAATAATAATACAATAATTTGGAAATTTTCTTAGGTTTTTTGAAATTTTCTTAAGACTCTAAAATTATTAGAGTTGCCTAATCCTTCTGAATATTCTAACAACACTTGCGATGGTCGCCTAAAAAAATGCTTTTACACATTTTTAAATTACACCTAGAGTGTAAAATTTTGAAATCCTGTATGTATAAAATTGAAGGGATCTTTCGGACACTTTGTAATGTGCCTGAAATTCACTGAATGATAAAGAAGTCATTTTTAGTGATTTCTTTCGTAACAATCCGCGTTTACTCAACTCGGGTAAACACGACGTGGCCGCGGGCTCGTAATTAAAACGTAAACCTGAAAACCTTTCCGTTTCCCAAACCCCCATTTGCGAGCCCCTCTAAATCTCCGTACGCAGGTGTATAGGCCGACACATGTGAAGCATTAACTTCGCCTTATAACCCACGCACGCGTCCGCTGAAATAATTCCGCGGAATCCTCTTAAGCTTATTTTTAAAATGTATTATCCTCGCGAGTGTCGTGATGGCGTTTTAGAGCCGCTCTGTTTCATTTTATGGCACCCCCTCTTTACGTTCGATAATTTCCGCTGATACCCCCTCAGGAAATATAACGCCGCTCGCTCGTGTACTCGCGTGTTTGTGTGAAAGCACGTGCCTTCGCGGACGATTCCAACGGCCCTTCCTTCAGGATTTATCTTGCGAACCTCTGATCTATGTTTGTGCCTGTAACCGTGAGTTATATCGACGGCAGATGGAACAGTTCGTTAAGTCGAGGGCGGGCAACGAACGTACCAAAAAGGGGTAAAAGCCCAAAGGAAATATTGCCACGGAACGTGAATGAAAGTTAAATTTCGATAACCTGCTAGGTTTAAAAGTAACAGCATCCTTCCTAACGCCAAACAAACCTAAAAGCAACCTGTAAGAGTTAAATAACATACAATAGCTGCAGGAGTTTAGACGATAAAACAATTCCAACAGACCAAATCTGAAAGGGGGAAAGAGCAGTCTTCCAGATTTCCAGAAAAATTGAATAGGTTAGTTTTATGTGATCGGGCAGAGTTTGGAGGACTCGGATGATAATACATACATGACACACCAAACCTAGGAAATGTACATAAACCCCTGCCAGCATGTCAGCCTAGCAGGTATGCCTCCCTTAGTAAGAAAATAAAATTCTACCTCCATACAACATACATTACGAGAAATATCTAATGTCTTAACATGCCTTTGTAAAGCCAAAAGTGTGAATGTCGAATTTTTTAAAAATTTATTTACATTTTCTGCTGTGCCAGAACCAGGAGTGTTAGGAACAAAAGCATTAACCAATCGAAACTATTAAATTACATCTTGAATTAGAGTTAAAGCAATAGGGTGAATTTTCGCATTGCAGTTAAAAAAAAATTCAAAAACATTCTTAAATCAGTGTGAAAATTCAATAATAACATCTAAATTTAAATTTATTTTTTTGTACAAAATACAGATTTTCTCAGAAGAAAAAGGTATGAGAAAGTTTTACTCAAATTTGACGCTCTCTTATTTTTATTTTTGCTAAATTTGGAAATTATCCCTTTAACATCTACGGGGGTATTTCAATTCCATCCAATAACATATGCACTAAAAGTAAAATTAAATTAAACCTAAATATACGAAGGGCTAGATTAAGCGGAATTGTTTGGTTCTATGACTAATGTATTAAATGCCCCTGGTTATTTGTCGAATTTGCCAAGTTGGTTTACGTGTTGCTACATAACCCTTAATAAATTTAGAGCTAATTAGAACAAGTTATTTGTGTAGTATGTATGGAATGGCGAATTCGCCACCATTTACAATGCATTAACCAATAATAAGAAGAAGTAAAATTACTGAAAAATTAGCCATTTTCCTATCTAGAAACTATCTTCAGCAGAATCTAAGCCACTTTTTAACGTTTCTCGAAGATTTAAGAAAAGGTTGCAAAGGCGCCTGATTGACACTATCACCATTTAAAGGATAGACAAAGGATCGGTTGAGGGATCAACCCTGTAAGGTTCACATCGCGTAACCTGAGAAGTTTGAGAGACAAAGAGGAAGATCACATCATCAAAAAATAACACGTGAACGCAGATAGTAAAATTAACACAGCCAAGATGAATACAGCAGTTCAAGCAATACATCAGGCGGATTTTAACCGAAGAGAGAAAATTTGAAATGATTTCCCTCCTTTTCGTCATTCCACCGTACCTTTAAACCCTCAAAAGATACGTTTTTGTCCCCTCCCTCTAATCCTAACCTAATCGCTTCCGCTCCCCTGTTCCTCGACTTAAGGTAAACGGGAGACGGTTTAATTCTTTCCAGCGTGCGCAACGGACCGTCGACGTCGCCGCCGCCGCCATCTTTCGCCGCTCCGGTGATTCCCCGCGGTTCGATTTAATTAAGTAAACATAATTCGGCGGGAAAATCCCTCGCGTTTTACCGGTTCACTCGTCCCGCGGATACGTCCCGAGGGAACGATCGTGTTTTTCGCCGATAATCCCGTGTTTCGGGAAAAAATGAAACAGGACATGGGAACGGGAGGATAGTGCGACTCAAATGGATGTGGGAAGAGTGCAAGCGCAATGGCCTGACGTTTTATGTGATCATTCGATTTAGCGGGCGCATATTCGACCAGAAAGTATCAGAGGAAAAAACCAACATATGATAAGATATTAAAACGCACTATTTTGAGGTTCCCATGAGGACTTAAATCCTGCTACCTGGACTGTAGTTTTTGAATTAGAGAAACGAATTAAATTCATGATAAAAAAATAGTGTTTTTAAACATTTGTTTAAATTAGTTAAGTTAAATTTAAATTTAATTAACCGTCTTTAAATTAAATTTAAATAATAACAAGCAACCAATGAACCAGGAAAAGTAATAACGAGGATGATATGTTCTCGTTGCTTAATTACATTTCTTTCCATGAGATGGTTAGATTATGGCGAATTCGCAAGTGCAATAATTTATAAATAAGTGTCGTGCTTTAAGAAAGTATTAAAATGTTTTAATTTCCATATAAATTAATACAAATTTGTTAATCAAATGTGCTCTTAACACGTGGCATCAAAAATCCCTAAGGATCGCCATTATAAGGAAGTGCTTTCTGGTGTTTCTCCACCATCTTAACCAGTAATTATCCACATGGATAGGGGCTTGCGACTTTCAAATCAATAACAATAACACACTAAGTTTAAGAAGGAAATATTTCAAATTGACTGGCATATGTCGTGACATTTTGAAGAGATCCCATATGGTCAAATGGAGAGGCATTGACATGGAGCTGATCATGTCATAATTTCTAAAATAACCTTAAGTTTTATATACGGAATTTAAAATCCATTGCATCAATGTGCAATATTAGATTTAAGCTGAAATGGCTGAAAGTTCTGAGTACTTTAGTATGCTTCTCAGACAATTTAAATTACGAATGTATTTTTTTTTAAGAGACGAAAGATCTTAAAGCTGAAATAATGTTCCACTTAACCGAGGTAGGAAACCTGAGTAACGACGAAGCACTATTAAACCTAAAAAATGTTGAGGGAAAAAGTTACATTTACACCAATAATTACCACCCTAAGTTAAATATATGAAGTCCTCAAACAGCGAACTTAATATACCAATTGTGATTATACTCGTGGCATACATTATACCAAGCGTTCCAAGTGAAACCTTTCCGCCATTTTTGACTAAAACTAGAGACATTATTCCAAGTCCTCATAAAATGAAAGTATAAACTTCTGGTGCTGAAAATCAAAATTTTAGATACAGGTTGCTATAGAATGGAGGTTTCCCCCTCATGCGGGGTTAAAATTAGTTAAATTATAAGTATTGCTATTGCCACTGCCAATACACAAAGGAATAATAATATTACCCCTGTAATGAGAACAGCCCAAACAAATAAGGGAGAACGGCCTATTAGTATGCCTTGGGGTCATATATTAATAACTGTTGAGATAAAGTTATTGCTCCTATGATGTAGGATAAATGCAGGCTGAAATTGGCCAGATCGACAGAGGATCATGTATGGGTAATAGTTATTGATAAGGGCGAATATATAATTTCACTGGTTCTTGATTCATTTTCTGTAATTATTTTTGTTAGAAGTGTCAAGTTGTTAGAAGGATGGAGTCATGTATTATTTACTCGAGTAAACGTCAACCCCTTTTTGCCTCTCCTTGTATTGACTAGCTTAAAAATACATAAAGCTACAAAGAAATACAATTTTTTAGCAAAATTAAATATAAGGCAATAATAGAAATTTTGTAAAAGTACTCAACTTTACCCATTTGGCTAACAAATGAAAATCAAAGTAAGGTGCATCCCATTGATTGGATCCATGATGATAATATTGCCAAAAACTTTTTTAATAAAGTACTGGAATCCATAGACTTGTTCTTATATTAAAAACGTTTAGACGTAAAGACTTGTTTGATTCGTTTCCAGAAAAAGACGTTTTATAAATTTGTCTTCGGTGTACGCATGGAAAACGACTACTTCGATTTGGACCTCCGCGAAAAATTAAAGAGAATGAAAGGGTATGAGAAACTTATTAAAAGATCAATGGATGCCAGTTTATTATTTTCACATTGGTTTATGGTGTATGCCGTAAATTATAAATTGGACAATTTGGTTCATATTGAAAAGTGTATGGGTATAGAGTCATTATTCATTATTGCCAAATATACTGATAAGGTTATTGAAATATTGTTTTTGTTTATTAAATTTCTGCAAATGTGTGCTTTGATAAGACAACAAAAGTATCGTTGGAAGTGCTGATATAAAAATGATTAAATTGATTCACTCGTAATCTATTGCAAGATTTACTTATTTACCATACATCTACCTATTAGTATGATTTTGTGTAGTTTCAGCATTAATTTAGCAATAATAAATTATTGTCTATTATACTCTGGAAGTCCAGTTATTTGGTCAATTTTGAAGCTTTTAGGTAAATCTTTTCATCAAGAGCGAAAGTTTTTATGATTGCTTACGTATGGTAATAACGATAAGGCGTAGGTCAAGAAAATACCCTGTAGGACGCTTAATTGTTATATTGTAATTACTTTATCCATGACAAAATGTAGTACCTCGAAACATTTTTGAATTTCAATAGTTTTGGTATCAGAATCATATGAAAAAATCATGAGGCCAAAATTAATTTATTTTTCCGAATTCGTTTTCACAGTAAAACTTTCTAACCTAGCATTATAATAAACAAAATACATTTATCCTCAAATCAATAACTATTTTAATTGTGGTATTTATATCTTATACAAAGCGGCATAACCATAGCGCTCATTAAAAAATAAGACTGTTGTATAGGCCAGTTTCATATATTTCTTCCATTTGTACCTTTTCTAGGGAAAAACGAAATGAATTATCGTGAAAAAGAATTAGTAGCCATTTTATAGAGTATGGAAGCATCGTAAAAGAAATCGGCCAATCCTCACAAACCCCTACAATCGAGATGGCAATTAAGATGGCCTGTAAGAGAGAACAGACCCGGCAGGTAAATTCCCTTATGGTATTTACATACCCAAACATACTTTGGGATTATACTAAGTCATTTCGTTTTTCGCTAGATAAGGTATATTATAGGAATATTCCATTCCAGACTACAGATTATTACATTTATATGGAACCCGATAGATTTATCGCCAGGAAATCCATCAAGGTGCAATTTTGTCGCGTTTGCGACACTTTGATTATTTTTTCGCTCAAAAACATGAAATAAACTCGTAAATTTAATCGTAATCATCCCGGCGAACCAATAAAATGTGATGATTAATGGCGGATTTAATTGAATAAAATGCTGAAACGGGCGCATTTGTACTTTTACATAAATTGAAAAAATTACGGCGCGCCACGGCCCGAAATACGTTATTCATTCCTGGGAGAGGGACAGAAGGAGAGAGAATGAGAGAGACAGAGTCTGTAATTTACCGAAAAACGTGGAATCAGCGTTAGCAGGAAAATTACGATGTTGATACGTTCCGTTCGATTATCATCATCGTTATTATTGTATTTATATCTGATGCTTTTAATGAATAGTCCGATCTGACGAGCAATTCGCTAAAATAATGAATATTATTCCGTACCACCGTGAATTATTCGCAGGGCGGGTTATTTTCATTCACCATCGCCTAATTTTTACTCCAATCTACCTATGATTTCGAGGGAAACTCAGAAGCAAGGAAACTATACAAACGGAACGTAATTGCTGATTTTACCGACGGTGAGGTTTGAGAGGAAGAAGAGGGAAAATCCCCGCAGAACAAAATGAATAAGTGAAGAAGTGAAAGCAAAGATTCCGGAAACGAAACGAAGCCATTTCGCCAATCTGAATAATAAAAAATGTAAACAGGGTGTATCGTAATTTCAGTTAAGAAACGGGGGAATTCGACGAGCTCTCTTCAATGTTCGACGCATATCACAAACGTTCCGATGAATACATTTTCTTCGAAAATCTGCCCCGTTTCCATACCGACCCGTTTTTCACGCGACGCGCGGAAGTTCGTAAATTTTTCCGAGCCGATTTTAAAACATCACCGAATGTTCCCTGGACGATTCGGCCGTTATCGAGCGAGAGTAAATACAGTTCGTTGTACGTACTACCTCTGTACGTTAATATTACGGAATTTCGTCTCACAAATTTCACGTAAAAACGAATCGGCGTTCGTGATTTTTCGATGGCTTCAAAAAAAAAAACACGATGTAAAATCTGAATATGGATGAGGAACAAGAGAGAAAGAGAGAGAGACACAAAGAGAGAAAAAGAGACTGGAGCCTAAATTCCAAAACACGTGTTTGCATAGACAAACGAACTGTTCGTAATGGCAATGGAAAATGGTGGACAAAGTGCAAAAGAGAGACTGAAAGAAAGAGAAGTGACGAGAAATGAAGTAATATATGACAACTTTACCAAATATTGATAACATTATTGAAAACAGTACATACATATTTTTCATACAACAGGTTTAAATCATCCCTGCAAGAAAGTTTACAGGAAAAATTGTGTATGAAAACCTTGCCGGGTGCCAACTCAAATAAAACATTAATTAAAGGCTTGGAATGTGTAGAACAGAGATTCAAGAAGATCCCCTGAAACCTCACACCATAAAAATTGGCTCAAAAGAATTTGAGGGATTTCAAAAATTTCACAAAATTTCATATTTTTAAACTTTACGAACAAATTAGGCTAAAATTCCCGGTTCTTCTAGAACGGTAAATGGACAAAAGTGCATTAATAATTAATTTAAAACATTTAAGGAATTTTTCAATTTTTACACTCTCTGAAGACCTTTTGAAGATACTCTGAAGATAATTTTTAGATTCTCCTGAAAGGTCTTAAGATCGTCGTTAGAAAGAAGAAGAAGCGTTTTAGTTTTGACTCCAAATATCTGTAAGTCTGGATCATGCCGAAAAAATCATTGAGGTCCTTTTAGAATTTTGGAAAATGGAAAATTTTGGAATGTTAGAATGGCTTTACATTATTAAATTAGGGATTTAAATCTGGAAGGTTTGTATAAGCGCCATATAATTTCTTTTTAATTTTAGAGATGTTTCTAGAACTTTAAATTACCAAAAGGCAGATTTATGCCAATTTCAAATGGCTTTATTCTCCAAGGACCACAATATTTTCCCTAAATGGCCGTAGATGGGTTCTAGAAGCGTGTTTGTTTTATTTTGAAACATTGCAATAACGCTGAAGCAACATTCTAGACGTTTCTTCTGAAAACTGTACCGCCAGACCGGGTTAAAACTGAATATGAAAGATTTTTAGAAATTTTAAAGGTTTTAATTCCAACTCCAAACGTTATAGAACTATGAAATTTAGAAGGAAGATTCTAATTCCCATTTTTTCATCAGGGATGTTCAATATTGAAATTCAGCATTTTCATGATCGCAGGTAAAGTATAGCGTTATAATTACAAGAAAAGGTTTTCATTAACTCAAATAAACAACCAATTTACTTGGTCGTGTGATAATATACTGTTTTCCCTTAGTCAGTTTTCAACTTGTATAAAGCTTCAAAGAAAATAGTAGGTATATTCCCTGCCATTTCTGCATTAATTTAAATTTTGTGATTTTATTAACAGCATGGGGGGTAGTAGTTGATGAAACAAGAAAAATGATGGCAGGAGATGAAACAAAAGTTTGTCGGTCAAGCGAGAAATCAGGAACTGACGAAGCAACACCGAGGCGCACCGACCTAACCTAAGACAACCTTTATGATTACAATTCAGGAAACATTGAGACGTTACATCGTCACAGCTCACCGGGCAGGTTTAGAGGAGTCACCCCACGTTACACTTCCTACATTTTTCGAGCTCCAATAACCAGAATTCAAACCGGTTTCCAACGGAGCGAAACTCAAATCGCCGTTCCGTCGTCTCGCGGTTTCCCGCACTCAAAATAGACGACGGCCACGTCCGGGGAACTCCCGGGGTCTCGGAAACTCCCGGAATAATGGAAAAGTTGCGGCCGTCGTCCAATTAGTTCTGGTGTTTGCGATAACCGAGGGAACGAACTTAAATTTGTGAGCGTGTGTATGTTGCCGGGGCCGAATCGATATAGCCGTGGGGTCAGACAAGCCCCCTTACCCAGAGAACTCCTTCCACCCTTACCGCACGGCTTTCAAAGAGGCAGAAGAAACCGACCGGAAGGATTAACGTTGCCGCCGACCTCCTCCACTTCCACGGCTCGAACTTTCCGATAAACATCCAATGCCGGGAGGGAGAAGGGGATAGTTCGAGTTCGCTCTCGATTAAAGTTCATTATTCCGAGTCGCGGATTAGACCGGCGCTCGAATAAATTAAATCGCGGCGCTCGAATAAATATTCGCAAAATTTCCAACGAAAATGACGCTGGTGGTGATTACGATGGTTGCTTTGGGGGTCGAAACGAGGGAAGGGCGAAATTTACGACGTACTCGGAAATCGTTTATTCGTCAAAAGATGCGATGTTAACATCAAATTCGGGATTATATCGATTTAATGGCAAAACTTGAATCAAAAGAACGGAAGGTTCAGGATTAGTACAGAGTATAAAATATACTGATTAAAAAAAAATATAATGAAATGGTGGTGTCGAAACAACTTCCACCATAAATCAGTCGTTATTAGCAAGGTATTAGCCTGTGTAAAATTAACAAGAATCGATATAAAGGAATATTTGTGATACAATCTGATCAACAATTTTGCCCCTTGTAGACGTAGACCTTTTAGAAAACAAGAAGGTTAACTCAGAGAAATTCAAACTACAAGACAACTTGTACTCTAGAGTAGTGCAAGCCACGAGAACTTTTAAGATTGGGGTTTCCTACGTAAATCATATCTTCCTTCAAATACGAGCGTTAAATAGAAGCATTAACAAGAAGTATAAAAAAAATTCAGTTATTACAACATAATCACTTAGTGTAATTCGCTGGTTGGGACATGAACAAAAAAGTAGGGATTTATTTCTATTAGAAATCTTGTGAATCCGGCGTAGTGATACTTTTCGCAGAGGAACATTGCTAAAATATGAATTAAATGAGCAATAATGTGAAAAAGTGTTTTCTCGCCACGCTTTGAAATAACCATTTTTGAATAAAATTGC
Organism: Cryptocephalus primarius; assembly: GCA_963576515.1. Lineage (NCBI taxonomy): Eukaryota > Metazoa > Arthropoda > Insecta > Coleoptera > Chrysomelidae > Cryptocephalus > Cryptocephalus primarius. Next base: position 20,161,606 of record OY754937.1, on the reverse strand, counting down.
TTCAAATATCATGAAGAAAATTAGTATAAATATAAATAGAAAATAGTAATAAAAAAGTAATAACATGTTAAATAAGCTGTAGTCTGTAAACCATGCCTAAATAACATGAAGAAAATTGCTATTAATATAAATAAAAAATAGTAATAAAAAAAAGTAATAGGCTGCCACATAATTTTTAGTCTCTAAAGCATACCAACAATGAACAGTTCCTCTCCCTTTTACGAATCCAGCTAATTCTGGTAGATTTGGTGTACTAGGCTTTGATCTATAATTCTTAAGAGAATCTTACTAGAAAGTAAGGCCAGGACGATTGTCTGGTAGTTTTAACACTTTTTGCAAGAACTTTTTGTGAAAAAGAATCGACTGCGTCCTATCTTCTGGTCAGTATCCCGTTTAGTACACCCTGTTGTTTAGTTTTCAAATAACGTCAGGGCCTTGCTCTTAAGACCTTTTGTTGCGTCCCCCGTTCTAGCTTGTCATTTGTACTGCTTAGTAGAACGTTGTTGCGTTCTTTTGGTGCTTCTTAGCACAGCTCTGAGCAGAAACCTTTCCATCCTTCCAGCATTCAGCCTATTTCCCTGCGTATTTTCTCTCCATTATTTTCGATGATCGATGTCATGTTTAATGCAGGTTTTTGGGTTAACGTCCCTATTGTTTAAAAAGGTCTGGAGTTTTGATGAAGTCCTAAGGCTTTTCAATCTCTTCTTCATGCAGCTATTCTTCCCCTGGCGGCAGCTACCTGGAGGCAATACGCCGTTCTTGTATGATATCGATGGACCTCCTGTTTTTATTCTTTTCCTTCCCTCGATCAACTCTATGGTTTCTGGAGTGACCCATGGTCTGGTGTATCCAATCTTATGGTGATTTTCTTCTTGGACAACTATAACACAGACGCATAAGTTGTGGCAAAATGGTTTACAGCATTGCGTTTAACCTTTGCTCCAGTTAATTCTTACAACTCATACTTTATTTGTATAAATTCTCTCCGCTTATGAAAATTTTTTTATGATATCCCTTGAGTATCGATAATGTCCCATTTTTTCAGGCCTTCTCCCCTTTCATATCGTCCGCCTAATCAAGCCTTTTGTCTCCCGCGATCGGTTCCAGAATTTTTGCGCGAAACAATCGATCGTGATTTATCGTCGATTAAACGAGCTATGGGCCGGCTGGAAGATCTCGGAGAAAGATACCTATCCTATGCTATCTCTACCATTCCCCTTCTCTCACTCGTTTCCACTGCAGGATCGCTCTCTTCTCCTCCTTTTGTAATTTGCCATGTTTTTTGCGAGTCGCTCAAGTAAATTACGCGGCCCTAATGGCCAGGTAGGATTATCCGGACCGCCTACGGGCTCCTTTTTCTTTAGATTTATATGGAAATTATGGAAATCTCCTTTTAAATTATCTCAGTGATGGAGAGCCGCGAGAAACGTTATTATCCCCCGCTTTGTACTTATTGGGACGGGTCTTAGGGTCAGGTCGGATTGTTTCTTATTCTCTGCAGATCAGGCGTGAAATTTTGATTAAAAGAGTCAATAACTGCAAGGGTTTCCTCGGTAAGTGTCTCGAATTCTTAAGTCGTCTTACATTTTAATTGAAAATAAGCTTACTGGAAGTGCAGTCGAGAAGTTAATTTTAATGATATCTGCCTCGAGGTTATAACAAGACCCTATTAGCCGTACGAACCATAATGGTATCTACTAATTAAATTTACAGGACGTAGTAAGAAAATGGTCTTGTCGAATTTTGAAAAACATGACATGAACGAGATGAACAGTTATTTTTCAAGACAGGATAAGGACAGGGTTTTTCTATCGATTCTAATTGATTTACATGTTACTAAACACAACCGTGCTTAAGTGCTGTCTGCAAATTCAATTTTAATAGCATTGGACGTTTCAAATTTTCATCCAACTGCACGCACCATGCACTTCATTTGCTCATCCTTACGGGAATTAGTCAGTACTCAGACTATATACGTATACCTACACCTCGACTCTTAGGGAGATTAATTCGTACCAATTCTATTATCATACTGTTTGTCTGAAGTTACCAAAAGTTTCCAGGTTTTCGCAGGAAACGTTTGGCAGAAAATCGAAATGCAAAGCAGTTGCATATGGGCAGTTACAATTAGTTTTGGAGGTTGCAGAGGATAAAATCGATTGTTGTCTCTCATATACCGATAGGTTTGAATCTAAAACTTTTAGTGCGCATAAACTCCACTCCGTTCGCGTCCGCAATAATTACGTGAATATCGGACGTTGCGTCCCTCCACATGTACCGTTGAATAGTAGATGTTTCCTACGGGAATATATTATACGGTAAGATTTATTTCGTACATAAAATATAGCCGTTTTCCTGGTCGAAGGGAATTTTTGATGTGAACTTTACAAAACTCGCTCGGTAGATTTATGATTTGTTCGCTTGTCGATTTTTTCGAAAGTTTTCAGGATACGCTCGAAACGCGAACAAAATTAATGCCGAAACTATTTACATTTTACACCATTCACCGTCGGGGCTTGTCAGTTGTGAAGTTATTACGGAAAACAGGAGATTTATGTGCTTAATTAATTTATTTTGTCATTGTCGTGGGACGCGACCTTTGTTCCAACGTTCGTTTAATTAAAGCCATAATTTCGTCACAAGTACTAATGGTCCCTGTTGCGCAATCGGTTATTGGGGTAATGGACAAATACTTCATGGGGCAATTATGTACATTTTTGCAAAACTCCTAAACTGCGTATAAAGCTATGATAGTATCTGCTTAAACTCAAAGAAATAAAATACAAACAGAAGCTCGAAAACACCGGAAGGAGAGGTTAAAAAATAATTTACGAAAAAACTAAATTCACACATAAAAGTGTTTAGGTAACTATTAAAAGAAAATATCCCCATGTTGGTGTTAAAACTTTACACACTGAACTATATTTTGTGGAAAATGTGGCTTAAGAAATTAGACTCGCGAATGATAATTATGGGATCCCCTCGTATCGCTAAAATAAGACAAAATTATCTAAGAAACATTTGGACATACAGCGACAATAATCGAAGGATTATTTATTTAGATGAAACCTGGTTTGATACACATGATATGGTCAAATACGGTTGGGTAGATAATTCTCAGAATTGTGCCCTAAATGAACCTTGCTCGAGGGGGAAAGAGGTTACAATTTTGCATGCTGGAAATGACAACGGTTTTATTCCAAAAGCCTTACTTCTATCAGCAAAAGCCACCACACAAAGTAGTGCTGACTATCATTAAGCAACTTTGTTTGAAAAATGGTTTGGTGAACAACTTATACCAAATATTCCAACAAATTCGGCAATTCTTATGGATAATGCACCGTATCACTCCCGGCAACTGCAGCAAGTTCTAAATTCCAATAAAAAGTAAGCTGAAATATCAGATTTTATGAATTCAAAGGGTTCACAAGTTCCAAATGCAGCGACAAAGAAAATTTCATTAGCCCTTATCAAAAATCATAATTTTAAAGCGCAATATTTTATTGACAATTCAGCAGGGAAACATGGACACACTGTCTTAAGGTTGCCACTTTATCATTGCGTTTTTAATCCTATAGAGTTAGTTTGGGCTACAGTAAAGGGTCGTTTGCGAATATATAACTTTGCCCCCACACTATCAAATGTTGTTTTAGAAAATATTCGCACTGTTTGTTATGATGACTCCTTTAAACTTATTTGGAATAACAGCATTCGTTATGTCATCCAACGAAAAAAAGAGTACCATGTTTCATCACCTGTTCAACCAATAGTCATTGATCTTAACTTCAATTCCTCCTCAGATGAATTTTGGGATTAATTTGGAGATACATATGAGGGCGTTAATAACATTCAAAAATGTAATCTTCAACAGTACGTTTGTAGTTACGTGTAAAGAAAAAATTAAAAAAATTAAAAAAGTATATATAAAAATTATAATAGATTATAAAATAATGGTTTCTACTGCTTTATGTTACTTATTTATGCTTTATTTGCAGTTGCTATTGATCTTGCATTGGTTACACTTACTTTTATCGGTTTGCATTTTAAACTAACTTGCACTTATCTTACTAACAACTAATGACCGTCCTCCCTAATAACTATACCAATAATATTTCCTAGCCAAGCAAAGTTTACTCACACCTTCTCGTGATACTTTATTTATTTAGTTACTTATTTCAGTTATTTTGTTATATTACTAACTTTTATGTCAAAAAGTCAACTCAAAAATAATGTTTTCACTACCTAAACCCCGTCATAAAATTTCGTTGATAAAGTGAGTAACGATCTTTCATATTTCTTTAAATCTGGCACGCCTATGGATCGGCATCTCGATCTTTGTGTGTCGGTAGGTTGGCTACTAAATTGTACTGCCTTTTTTCCAACTAGACCAATTCTGACTGGAAGGATAATAATTCTAAAAGACGTATCTCTAGTTTAAGATTTTGGGACAATACGAAAAATTATTTAAATTATTTCTGAACGGACTATTTGAAATATACTAAAAAGTACTTAGTACTTGTTTAAGCTAAACATATAGAGGTAAGAGACTAACTGAAAGTTAATTATCGACTAAAATATATGTTCAATTTCATATTAGTCCCTGCTTATGTGGTTTTGGAGAAAGCAGCACACGAAATGAAAATATTTCCACATTTCAGTAAAATGCATTTTACTACTGCAATTTCACTAAAATATTTCGCAACGTGCAACCAGAATAAGCCGTTAGTTCTGGTTTTAAAGTTCTTCTCCTCTCCCTCCATCTGTGAGTGGAAAAGCTAAGGTAAAAATCTACAGCTATAATTCCGTATGCGTGTGTAGGTATGCGGGCCTCCCCTAACCGGTGCAGCTACGTCGACCGCAGCGGTTGTAATTCCAGGCGCGCGAGTCGTTCTCGCACATCCGAATCGCGAAATTGCGCCGCATAAATTTCGATAAAAGACCCGATAGGGCGCGCGTAACGCGGCCTAAAAGTTATTACGTCCCTTGATGGAAATGAAATAATAGTGTTCGCCCGTCCCCGTTCCCGTACGTAACGCACTACGTAATTACTCGATCCTGCGCTTGACGATATGCGATTACGACCCGTATATTTTTCCATTATATTTCCTTCTGTTGATTTTTGTGCCGTTATGATCCGTCCGCCCGGACCAGGTTTTGTTTTCGCGGCCGCTGCAAGTAAATGTTTGCAGCGGACGCTTCCATTTATATTTCGAATTTATGGATTGTCGTATTAGTATGACACACTCGAAATGCGCGCTTTAATGTAATTGTATTGTTCGAGTCTCATCGAGCGCTTTCGAACATCCGCGATTTTATTAACGGAACCGTGACGTCACCTATGATTATCGAAGCGCAATCGATTATTGGATTAATTACAGAATTATCCGTCTAATATCTATCCGCGTTGTGGATAGCAAAACAATGGTAAACCTTATTACCGTTACATTTTGCATAAACTAATTAAGTGTCTTTACTATAAGTCCACAAAAATCATAAATAGGACTGTCGACTATGCCTAACCACTTACCTTGATCTGAAGGTGTGCATCTCTCTAGAAGTCCCCCAATTCCATCTGGAAAAAAAAACTGGGATTAATCGAGCTGTCCAAAAATGAAGCAAATTGCATATTTATGAAACAGGCATTGTGTTGTTCCATAGGAACATCCCCATCGACGATATTACTTATTTTACATTCACATTGATATGACAAAAGTGGGCCATGATAGGTCCGATTTATTTAATTGAAAACAGATTAATTTAAAAAATATACCGATAATCTCCGGTGAAAATTGAAATTTGGTATGCTCTTTCCGTACTTATTTAATTTATTCCATCAATAATCGATCAACTATTTAGAAGGTTTATCAGCAAAATTAATCCCGAGTAGTCAGCAACATACTCTCGCAGAAGGCAAATGTTTCAGCGCCACAATTTTTACGTTTAATTCATCAATTACCCATTAACGAAATTCGGGAATAAAGTACATTAATGCCGAACGATAAATATCAATTTTAAACTGCCTATACAGGCATTAAGTAGAATTAGTGAAATTATGTTTGTGGAGCATCATAAATATCGTGGAATAATGATGAGTTGTGCCGTAATAAACAATTGGAAATAAAATTGGGAAACGTCGGGAAATTGGAAATTTTGGCGAGGGCGCTCGAATTACTTATTGTTGGAAAATGGAAAGTACTATTAGTATTTTATCATTGACAGGTAAAAATATTACAAACCGAAAACGTTAATGTTATATATTGCGGGTTTTGGCGAATACTCTTAAGGATCAATACACCATATTAAATGGGGTGATTGAGAGTGGTTCCAAACAGGAGACGGCTATTCTGCAGGTAATTTTACTTCCAATGGTGTTAATAAACCTTTTTAAAATAATGGGGAAACCGAAAATATGTGTAAAATCGTGTCATAAAGAAACACTTTCCATTGCCCATACTGGTGTATGGGTAGTTCCAAAACCAATTTAGCACCACGCCTGCATATTCGGAACCATGTAAAACTGAACCTATGGCAATATGGCATTTCAGGCAGAAATTACTACATCAATGCACAATGAAGATGTTGACTCCATGAAAACACCCTATATTCAGACAACCAAATAGCAATTAAGGCCCTCAGCCCCACGCTGGCTCGAAATTTGTATTAGAAGCCCTAACCAAGCTAGAAAGTCAAAGCAAAGTGCTCCTGGCTTAGACATTAGCTCACAGTGGTCATCTGGGTAATGAAAAGGTTGAAGCGTAAATCCAGTAATTTTCTGCAGAATAGGAAAGGCAATCTTTATATGATACATCAACTAATCCAAGCGACAAAAAATACAACAATGGTGAATTCTCTACCATGACAGACGAGAAAAACTCCCTTAAAGAGTCAACGTCAAAAGTAACAGAGTTTCCACCAAATTAGAATGGAAGGACTACTAAGATAATAGTGTCCTGTAGACTCAACAAGCACATGAATAAAATAAGCCCCGTAGATGACTATTCGTAGATACTGCCAGTAAGAGGAGGAAACCACCGGTCATACACTATGTTATTGCGAAAGTCTAGCAAGACTACGGCTTCTACTACTATTGGGGAAATAAAGGGCAAAGGCATAATGCCATACTACTAAGGTCGAAGATGTGGAATTTAATAACGGAAATTGCCGTAGGTAAAAATACTATACGTGAAGGATAACCGAAGGTACTCTAAGAGGAATTTTCGTGTTCTTTATTCTATGAGTATTTAACTGTTAAATCCTTAGACACTTCATCGCCATGACACTCAAAGCGTAATATCTTGTCAATGGTAAAATTAAAGACATCGACACTATATATAATAAATGAATTGGAATTTACTTTCTCTACAATTGAAGCTAACATTTGATGTAGGGGTGGTATTGTAAACAACTGCTATGCTTTTAGTGGACACTCGCTCCTCTGGAAATTCTCCCCGGATCGTCGAATACACAAACCGTCGTCGTAGCGTCGCCGCCTCTCGGTGTTACAAAATAACAAAATCTCCCCGACAGTTAAGTAGGTTGATTGTTCGGTCGGTCGGTGGGGTACCCTTTTAACAAGTTTAAAATATTTACTATGCAAAGTTGGTTATCTCACGCGCCAACTTAATTGCCACTTAAAACGAAAGGGATAATTTCGGCCGTAACGCTCAAAGCAGATGGTCTTTAATACGGGCGACAAAGTGTACTGCAAAACAGGTCGGGGGCGACGATAAGGGGGACGAAAACAAGTAGGAAAAACGTTGTTGTCGTTGAGGTTAGATGGGTAATCCGGAGGCGATTGATCGGCGGCAATTTGGCTGAAACCGTTCTCGTGTGCACCACGGTAAGGCGTTTAAGTAAAAAGATACTTCCGAATAAACGACGGTACATCATACAACTTCGTTATATTTCGTTGGAGCCACATAAATATTTTTATACACATTTGCATCTTTAACCTCCTTTTCAGCAATTGATTTTTCTGCTTCTCCTACTCCGTCTTCTTGCCAACGTTTACATATATCTTTCTATATGCTGCTCTTCAGGCAGCCGTTTTCATAAATTTAAATCTATTGCCTTCTGTCCCTACCGAGAACGGAAATAAGTTGTATTTGAAAATAATTTAACGTTTATTTCGTTTAAAAACTCGGATATATCCTTGAGATACATAAACAACCTCATTTAGACGGGGATTTTGAGGGTAGCTTTTATCGATTGGATTTTTCAGCGGATCCAGTGGATTTTCATCCAGGTAAAAATGATAGTAAATTTTGATGCACACGGTAAAACGAACGCTTTAAAGTTGTGAGAGAAAAATTTTGTATTAATTTTTGAGTTACTTTGTAGATATCACTCAAATCTGAGTTTTCACGCAAATATACTATATTTAATATTTATGTACTCATTTTTCACAAAGTTGTCAATTTTGAGTAGTTCTGACTTATTCAAATACAAAATTGGTTGTTATTTTATATATTTTACACAATTCGTTGTAAATTAGATATTACAAAAATTTGATGGTTTTTGAGTTAAAATTTACTATAAAAAAAATTACCACGATGTACAATGTTAGTAAAATAGGTAAATTAAACCCGTAAATTAAGGGATACAGTACAGGCGAACTTATCACAAGATATACTTTCTAATGAAAATGTGATCAATGAAATTTTTGGGAATTATCTGGTAAATAAGAGATAAGAAAGATCGAGAGAGCTACATATGAAATTGTATCAATACTTTCAGGGAAATATAAAGTATATAAAAGCTACGATTTCATATAGATGAACTGAGGAGAATTTCACAAACATTCCTGATAATTTTTCCTATTTGTATCCAGAATAAGCACCGTTAGTGAGAATATTTTACGAACCGACAGGTTTAAAAGGTTTTATCAACATATAGCCTTCTTAAAAAATAAAGTAGATTCATTTACAACCAATACCGGCTTATCATCAAACTAATTGGAATTCTTCTCTCTCTCTCTCTCTCTCTCTCTCTTGAATTCTTCTTCACTATTCTTTCTTGAAATGTATGTATAATAATTTACCAGCCCCCGTTGGTTATGTTTTCACAGTCTTCCTTGTTTGTGTTGTTTACATTATTAAACAATTTTGGTAATCCATCCATCATATCCATGATTTTTGGTTATCCAGATTGTCATTAATTTCTTATATCATTGTAATAGTTTCCCGAAACGAATATACGAATACAAAATTTAGGGCGTCAAGACATCAGAAACTACTGATGAAGTTTTACGACGAGGCTTTTTAACAGTGAATTAACCTAGAAGACACTTTTATTGCATTAATTTGTCTATTAAAATTACCTCAAGGTATCCATTATGCTTATACACTGCGAGTGTTATTTATTAACATATTTTTCTTGTTAATATTAGCAAAAAATGTCAATTTAGACTACAAATTAACGTAGGGATTATACCCTATACGGCCCATAGTTATTCATGGCACTTCATGGGATATCATTAGTTACACAGTTTGTTAACGGGAGTTCCCTTCAACTTTCCAGGTTTTATCATGGTCGTGAAAACCTTATCACAATCGCATTTTGTAATCTCTGCAAGTAAACGTGTATACCGGTCCAAAGCGTGATTAAACGCGCCCCGTTGCGATTTTTCGGTCGGCCGCAAAAACAAACGTTTACCTTTCGATCGATGACGCTTACCGGATTGAAAATAAATAGGATACGCCGAGAGGCGGTGGCGTTGAAAACGAAAAATTTGCGCAGAAAAATGCAGGAAATTATAGATGGGGCGTAATGCTATTTTAGGTGACAAAGGGCCATTGATTTACTCGAGTTCAAAACTATACGGATATACCAAACAGCGAAGCGTTATGCTATCGCTACTGTTAATTTATCCGTGAGAACAAATCCCGTGTCTGAACAAACAGCAGATACCAACCCGATACAACCATAAAACATCCCGTACAGTTAGAATCCATCAAACAAAACTTCACGGCAATATCCATCATTTATACCTTATCTTACGACTTATACGTATCTCCGAATCCCCTCGCAACGACAGCAATAAAACAACTTCCCCCCACGACATATAATTAAGTTAGAGAGACGGACTCTAAAACTCTGTGTTTAATTGCCTTTTCGGCTGCCACTTCGATCGGTTATTAAGCGCGAGTGCCAATCTTGGAACTTAACAAATACACGAGCGAGGCCCGCTAATCGCTCCTTATCATCCCCCGGGGGAGAGGCGGGGCTGCGGGGGACGGGGCCCCACCCCGGGCAGGATCAGTCGATCGACGGGGTGGCTTCGGCTCGAATAACACAATAAGAAGGATCCGGGGCTGATTTAAATTCTAGCAAACATTAGATATTCATGAAAGTAGTTGGCGTATGCGTAAACAAAAGGAGTTCCGTACAATGGGTTGAATAGGCATAATTACCAGCCCTTGATGGGGGCTCCGGATTAGGGGCGATAGGACGGGGAGGAAGAGAGGAATCGGTGCGAATTAATAATTGAGAGAATTTATTGGCGAAATCGGATCGCGTTGCTGAAATCTGGGAGGAAGTCTTAGATGATGCGTCAATGGAAAGACGTTCATGTTCATGAAAAAACATCTTTTGTTGAATCTGACAGGTTTTTCCAAAAATCAGTCGATCTCAGATTAAACCCCAGATTATAATTTTTCCTTAATTAAGAGAATTTATTGGTAAAATCGGATCGCGTTGATAAAATCTGGGAGGGAGTTTTAGATCATGCGTCAATGAAAAGACGTTCATGTTCATGAAAAAACATCTTATGTTGAATCTGACAGGTTTTTCCAAAAATCAGTCGATGAATTAAGAGAATTTATTGGTGAAATCGGATCGCGTTGCTGAAATCTGGGAGGAATCTTAGATGACGAATCAATGGAAAAACATTCATGTTCATGAAAACATTTTTGTTGAATTTGACAAGTTTTTCCAAAAATCAGTCGTTTTCAGATTAAACCCCAGATTATAATTTTTCCTGAATTAAGAGAATTTATTGGTGAGATCGGATCGAGTTGCTGAAATCTGGGAGGAGTCTTAGATGATGCGTCAATGAAAAGACGTTCATGTTCATGAAAAAACATCTTTCGTTGAATCTGACAGGTTTTTCCAAAAATCAGTCGATTTCAGATTGAACCCCAGATTATAAATTTTCCTGAATTAAGAGAATTTATTGGTGAAATCGGATCGCGTTGCTGAAATCTGGGAGGAATCTTAGATGACGAATCAATGGAAAAACATTCATGTTCATGAAAACATTTTTGTTGAATTTGACAAGTTTTTCCAAAAATCAGTCGTTTTCAGATTAAACCCCAGCTTATAATTTTTCCTGAATTAAGAGAATTTATTGGTGAAATCGAATCACGTTGCTGAAATCTGGGAGAAATTTTAGATGATGCATCAATGGAAAGACATTCATGTTCATGGAAACATCTTTTGTTGAATCTGACTTTGAATTTCAGCCTGTTCACTATTCCGGCGCGGGAAAAATGAAAACGTCCACTCGCCGCTCTTCTTTTATTTTCCGGTACTCCATTGTGGCATTAAGTCGTCCTTTCCCATTTAAAATAATCCGAATTAATGAATATTTCCCCTCGCTCGGCAAATTAGCCGCTATACACGTACCAGCTCTCTGCCCGGACAAAGGACATTTCCTTCGTCGAACCGAAGAATTAGCATTCCAGCTATGGGGAGAACGGGCTTACGTTTACTCACCGGAACTGGCATTAATAATGTAACACGGAACTTTTCTCCGGGCCCGATCTGAAAGGATTGCTTCGATCGCCCCTCTCTTTCTCCCTTCTTTCGCTTTCCTTCGGCCGCTAAAAAGGCCGACCTTTCCGCGAGATCCACGCTTTCTCCCATTTCCGAAATGGTTCCGGGCTGGTATTATTAAATATTCAATATTTTTTTAGCCGGGCGGGTGAATGTAAGTGAAGGGAGGTTTTCCGGTAACTGGATAAATACAGTTAGTTAGAACCCTCACTCCTTAAATTATCAATGTACGTACCCTGATAAATTTTAACTTAATGCCTGTAGATTCGTATGTTTCAGGATGGTCAGGAGAAATTAACAACCATACATCTAAATTACCTCTTGGCAATAACTGGAAGTAGAAAGCATAGAAAAATCTGCTGGCACTGAATGATGAAACTGTCGAATTAAGTCAAGGATATGTACCTTAAACGTACCTATGCAATGCTGTTGAATGTAAGCAAAACAAGATACACGTTGATAATCAAATCACCCTAAAATAAACGTAACTACAGCTAGACTACTAGATAACTACAGCTCTTAACCTCAGTACAAAGAGTGATGCCTTAAGGTCTCCTTGTACATATTCAACAGTACTGCTGTCGTGCTTCGACTCTGTCCTTTGCTAATGGAAAGTAATATATATGAGGGGTGCGTGAAATACTGCACTAATACAGTTTTGAAATGATTAATTAAACAATAAAGAAACTAAAATTATGGTAACAAGAGAAAGTGTGAGAAAATTATGAGGATAATTAAAAAAATATTGCAGTGAACGTTACATTTTTTGATTTAATTACCTTTCATTTTATTACTCGTTTTTATTAAATGCGGTTCACGGTGATCCTGCATTTAATTATAATTCTATAAGCTACACCACGTATAACGTATTATTCAAGACGTAATAAAACTTTCCAAAATGACGAGAAATAGCTGTGAAGGTTCAGACTCGAAATTGTATAAAATTTTGCAACTTGGGCTGCTGTTTGCTCTCATATCTAATCAAAAAAAAACCATTAACGCCTTTTGTAGATATGACATAATTGTAACAGGTGTCAAAATTTTCTACCCGGGGATCTCGAATTTGGTTGAAATTTTGAAAATCTGTTCTATGGGCTAAAATATGACAAAGCCTGCTAATTATGTTTTGGAAGAACGCCCCTGGTCTAGACGAGCAACTAAATTTTTTACAACTCGAAAAGAGGCTCTCTTCAGTTTTACTTCTCAGATTACCAGTAAAACAATTGGACCGACAGTGGTTAAAACTAGCACGATTTGCCTTACTTTAGCCCATAGAACATGTCTTCAAACTTTCAGCGGAATTCCAGATCCGCTGGTATAAAAGCATTTCAGATATTCAAACAGTGCATCAAATCTATGTTTTAAGTTTCAGTTTAATAGTCATCGTTTCGATAATTTCTACTGAAGAGATGTTAGACGTCCAAAATACGTCCAGTGTTAATAACATCTCTCAATTTATACCTAAACTAATCAAATGGGGTGAGAAGTGAAATACTTTTAACCTATCAACGAGTGGAAATACATTCAACATTTCTACTCCCTTTCGACCATCCACATAAAGTTAAAATGAGAAGCTCCAATCATCCAAAATAAACCTTCAAAGGCAGCGACAGTTCGAAAATCGACAGCGCCTAAACTCCTTCCTGATTATCTCTCCTCCGGAATCCGTCACGCCGGATTGCTATTCGTTCGCTTTGGGGCGCGAACTCCGGTAAGTTAGGTGCCAAATAATCTCCAATTAATATCGTGTGTATATGGGACAACTCCCGACGCCTCGCCTAATACTATTAAACCGAGTTCGTTCCGGCCATATTGGCCTGTCCGCTCCGGAATTTATCCGCTCCGTATATATGTAGTATGGTGCCGCAAAACGACGAACTTTATCTCAGGATCTGTATTATTATTATTATTATCATATGTATGTGTGCGGTGGTAAAGTTGGCGAGCGTAACCGAGGAGAGTTGTAACTCGAAAATACGACCGAGGGGTTAATAAACAACCTTTCGGTTTGTAACTACAAAATTAGTTAATTAATGGTTTGATCTCGTAATCGGAGGGTATTTGGACGAATTGTGACTTACAGAAATTCCTTATGAGCGCATCACTACGACAAATGGATAAATGCGATAAGCGAATAAGTGGCGTAATATAAAATTTGTATGTTGAGTAGTGAATAAATGTATTAAGTTCCAGCGAGAGGAGGATGAATTAATTGACCCCAATCAAACGATTGAATATTTTGTAAGTAAAATGCAGTGACGTTTGGGATGCCTCTTCCATGAGATGCTAGATCACCTAGCCCATGCAATTGTTTATTTATATTGAAGTTTTTGACCAAAAATTGTTTTTTTGCTTATAACATAAAAGCTACGCTTTGGATAAAAAATCTATATTAAGGATATGGATGGTTTTAGGGGCAAATTTATAGTCCATTACTTAAGCAATATTTAAGGAGGCCTCGGTGGAGGAAACCTTGGTGGAACCTCAGATAGGCTGTTCGATAGTTACAAAATCTTCTCGCCTCCGCCAAGGAGCACTTAAGAAGCTAAAAGTTCTGACAATACCGCAAATCGTGAATAAGGACCCGGTTTATGGAGTATTATTTCTATGGTTCTACGATCGTGTCAAAGTGAGTTTATAAACTACAACAAACTAAAACTTGTAATGAAACTAAGAAAAAGTAAATTTAAACCCTCAACCCTCTTTTTTAAGCAACTAAGTCGTTCTTTCCTGATTCCCAAACATCTTTCAAAGATATTTCTGGTGCTTCTATGAGCCCTATTATAATTCCTTTCTGCATGTGTATTAGGATGTACAACTGATATTAGCAGAATCTTTTACATGCATAGCCATTGCCGTCCAACATTTTATCTGTAACAACACATAATTTATAACAGACTCATATTGCAAATTTAATGTTAAACAAATAAATAAAGGCTGACCTGGCACTTCATTATTTTCATATTTTAATATGAATTTTTAAAACGTTACGGATTTTTAAAATCCGTGGGTTCTCTTATATGAGACAAACTGACAACAAAATTTATAAACAGGAAGAAAACTGGTTCCCATTAGTTACAAATACAGGATACAAAAGAATTTTCCCATTTCTAAATACACAATCATTTAATCTATGTCATACCACGATCTACTTGACATAACGTTAGCACACAATTTCCGTATGTTTAACCCACACTAATTCCGGTGGTCTCCTCTATCCAATTGATGAAGTTCGGCAGTAGGGTATAGACCCCAACGTACCCCGGCTCTGCGCAACCGACCCCCCAGGAGACGACGCCCACCAGTTTCCCCAGGTACGTCGCCGGTCCCCCGGAATCCCCCAGGCACGCGTCCACGCCTCCGGTCTCCATATACCCGGCGCAGAACATGTTGGTCGACACGGGCAAATCGATCTTCGCGTAAGCCTCCTTACAGTCGCTCGTGTCCACGACAGGCACCACGGCGACCTGCAGCACGGGGGAACCTTCGGTGTTGTAGTCGTAGTCGGAGGTCGTGATGCCCCAGCCGGTCACGGTGACGTTCCCGCCGACGACCGGACCGGTCCTGCTCAGACCGATCGGTCTGCAATTCGCGCAGCTCAAGGGGGGCGACAGCTTCAGGAGGGCCAAGTCGGAATCGCCGGTGAAGTAGTTAAATTTCGGGTGCTGGACGATCTCCTCCACGTTCCTCGTTTCGCCGCCCTCGCTCTCCGAGGAGTTGGCCTGGACGAAGAAGTCCTTAGCTTCGTTGCTACGGCACGATGCTGATCATCCTGATAGGATGGGTACGGGTTAAGACTTACTTGTAAGTGCAGTGGGCGGCCGTCAAAACCCAGCTCGGGTCTATAATGCTACCACCGCAGAAAATTGAACCGTCCGAGAGGGCGACTTGGTAAGAATAGTCTTCGATGTCCGCGTCTACCCCTCCGACGATCCTGCCGCCGGGGGCGTACCTGGAGATTTGCTGCCTGGGGGCGACTGCAATGACATTTTTAAACCAAAAAGAAAATATCCCAAATTATCAAGAGGAAATAGAGATATGAACAATTGGAACTGATTCTAACACGAGAAGTAGTGAGGATTACTAATGAATTCGTAAGGACCAAAATACTACCTCAGCATCAGATAGCATTAGAAGAATTGTAGAACTAGTAGAGAAGGACGGGCAAAGAGACGCCGTTACTTCTAAGTATAGGAGAAAATTGAAAGAAGGAACAATTGGTGTTATGACTAAGATGAAAAATCGTATAAAAGTCAAGACAGTGCAGAAACGCTGATTTCAATAATAGAAGACCCAGTTGTCAGAACGTACAGTAAGCAACTAAAGAAATAGGAAAAAGAGAGGGAAAACGCTATGCGAAAATTTTGCTTAGACATTACTGTAGAACGAGTAGAAAAGGAAGGACAAAGAGATGCCGTTACTTCTAAGTACACGAGAAAATTGAAAGAAGGAACAATTGGTGTTATAACCAGGATCCAAAATCGTAAAAAAGTCAGGACAGTGCAGAAACACTAATTTCAATAAAAGACCCACTCGTCAGAACGTACAATGAGTAACTAGAGAAATAGGAAAAAGAGAGGAAAAACGCTATGGGAAAATTTTGCCACCACACTAACTTCACATTGTAACTAAACTAGACTAGGTGATTTATTTTCTCTTTCTTACCTGCCGTCGCGACGAAAACGAAAACACCCACCAGTCTCCACATTTCCACTTCACCTGAATTCCGTCGTAACTGAATCACAATTACTATCACATAATAGTGCAGACGTTCCGATTTATCAAACCATGCACTTAAGATCGATACACAGGATTTTCATACTCGAGATTAGAAACAGATAATCTGGAATCTTTTGACAGATATTTCACTTCTCACGACGGTAACTGTTGCGTATTATGAAAAGTAGGTTATAGACATAATCGTTATCGAAATATCGAACGAAGTGGACTACATTTTTAGGTAAATAAAAGGATGATTTGGTATTAACGGGACAGATTAATAATTGGAATTATTTTTGTTGATCAAACAAGCACGGCTAGATAAATGAACTGTATCAACAAGAAAAATTTGGAAATTAATTTTATAAAAGTAAAAGTCTCAATATAAAGGTACACACAATAAATCCATGACAACATAAAATGCTATTTCATAATATACTTATTTTTTTATATTATTTATTTATTTTTGAAACAAGACGTACAAAGAAAAGTCTGAATCCTGTTTTGAAAATATTGGTTATTTGTTTGTTCCATTAGTATCTTATCTTTTCTTAAATATATAAATGTTCTTATTTTTATAAAATAAGAAAAAATTATGCACAGTACATGTTAGACAAGACCAGTTAGCTATCAAACTATGATGGAAAATGATGGGTGCATATTCCTTAATAAAACTTGTTATGAAATGACGGGTAAAAATGTAGTATTTTATATTGATATCAATAATATTACTAAATTTAAATAAAAAAATTAATTAGTGCGGAAATATTAATTGTAATGTTTTATCAACACCTTTTTTTTGAAACTTTCAATATTTTTTAATTAAAGTTGGACTTCAGTTACACTACTTTTAAAGATAAACAGTGTTTATTTCTTTACCTGTTTCAGAAGATAAGAACTCTTAAGTATTAACAGCGATAAGGTTTCAGTTAACTGGAATACCTGTTATAGGTACTTTGGTTTATAAGGATTTTCGGTGCCTAATGATAATTGGCCGGCACGCAATTAACCGTAGTTGAATGGATATAAGGAAATAAACAAATAAAAAATATTGCAAAATTATAGGTCGCCATAAGCAAAAAGGTCCATGTGAAATTAGCTACTTTCAAAGTGGTTTGTAGAGTCAAAATAAGAGTTCAAATAAAACCATACTTTCTAAAATGGTAGCTATAGTAAGGTAACCATAGGAAATAAAGTAGTAATTGTAAGTATTATAACGATCACATCGCTTTATGGTCGAAAGTCGCTGTAGGTTAGGTATATCCTACGAGTTTCCCAGTTCCCAAAGTGGAAATGTTACCGTTAGTCATATACAGTAAAGGCATATCAAATTTCTGCGTGACATTTCTAACAATGCATTTCTAGCATATGCCAATCATTTTTCGTGGGACAATTCTTGAGAGGCAAGGACGTATTTGGAAAAAATTTGTGGGATATTAAAGTGAAAAAAATCA
Source organism: Cryptocephalus primarius (assembly GCA_963576515.1). NCBI lineage: Eukaryota > Metazoa > Arthropoda > Insecta > Coleoptera > Chrysomelidae > Cryptocephalus > Cryptocephalus primarius. Next base: position 20,143,658 of record OY754937.1, on the reverse strand, counting down.
GTTTTTTCAGTGTTTGTTGTTTTGTTTCTTTTATTAACCCTCATTTATTTTTTATTTGTCATTTTCTTAGATTATATGTAATAACCTATATTCAGGTGTTTATAACGCGAGATCAATTAAATCGAATCAAAAACAATAACCTCTTTACTAAGATAATTACTCGACAATAATTTTGATCTCTTGACTTCCGTTTATCGTACCCGAATTTGCCTGCTTCAAAACTGGCCTGTTATTTGTTAGGGACCATAGTTGATGGCCCGGATATGTGGGGATATGCCGATACCATTTACGACCCTCATCCCCCTATGGCGACAATAACCCCATTGGATCCTCTATATCCTGAGAAATGATTTCAGTTTGGGCTAGGGATTGAGGAGGCAATGACTGACTCCGATCTTTTAAAGTAAGCTGATAATCAAAATCTTGAACATTTAAGTAAGGTTTGCAAAAAAGTCGGATACGACTTAATTTTGTTACGAAATAAACTTGGCTTTGAACAATACTGGATGTGGGAAAGTAGTAGACAATTTCCGTCATACTCATACAGCCCCAATGAACTAAGTTAATAAGTTGCAAAGAAATCTTTTAATCTTCGAATTTTCCCCTGTTAGAACAGCAAAACGATCCACCCTACCAAACTAGAATTACCTTTTCCGAATTAAGGGAAATTAAAGGGTAATTTAACGCCTGGTTTGGTAGCAGTTTTATTATGTGAAAAGCAACTTTCAGGAAAGAAGTGAGAGCTATATTTGTTCACAACCGATATGATTTCACAATCGACTCTCTCCAGCGATTTATAGAAGACTCTCATCGCTTAATTTTACTCGGCCGAAATTTTACTTAAACGGATAAGCCGAAGAGACGCTGACATTTGGACGGAATTTAATGCCGGCAAAAAGATCGACGCTTGCTTAGTGCGCGCACCGACCTTCGTCAGGTCATCAAGAAAATATAATTTCGTGGTTCGATGGAGCCCCCGAACTAATCCATCGAAACGAATTTCTCGGCTCTCTCCTGAAGGAACTTTTCATCCGGGATTTTAATAAATTTATATCTGCCGGTTCGGTGTTCCTTTTTTCTCCCTCTCTCTATCTCTGTCACTTTTAATTTATACCGTTAAGCTGTACGGTCCTTCCGAAGCCATTTGCATAGTAATAGTAATTTGAAAACGGCGATTAAACGAATACTGTATTTTGAGGGTGATGATAATTGGGAAAAAGTTAGGGGAGCGTAATCGGTAAGGAGGAGGGGGGAGCGGGCGTAGAGCTAAATTAGAGAGTTTCACTTAGTGAATAAGTCCGCTTCTTAGACGGATGAATATTCATTCGCTAACACCTTCGGATCCTCGTTCGCTAAGAAAAAATGCTTTAATATAGAAATCTCGAGAGTTTTCGGGACGCGTCCAGGAACTTAATCCCGAGATCGATCCCGGAAAAAAAATAAGGAAGAAAACAGAGCTCCGTGAGGGAATTAATTTCGGGATTGCGTGCGGCGGTCCCGGGACTAGGGAAAAAATTAAGATTTACTCCGGCGATGAAAAGGGTAACGTGTCTTTATGTAAATCGCGGACGACACGACTAACCCTCTAATAAAGGAAACTACAAGGGTTAAAATTGTAACCTGGAATGGGAGGCGAATTGTCAAAACCCTCGAGGGACGGAAGGTTAATTTGAATGTTTGGCTATTTGTAGAGATTTCACCGACGATGAGATTTCACGAATTATTACAACCCCTTTAATTGGACCGTAAAAAGATACGGCGATGATAATCGTCCCCATCGACAGTTAAAGTGGAAAATTCTGATAATGCTGTTGTTTAGAAATCAGCGAATGGAAATAATGGTTTTTCCAAACACTTCCAGTTTACTCAATTCTATTTAATTAAAAAATGTTTACAAGCTTATTCTTATCGTTGCAAATTGCCATTTGATATTACTGGCTTACAGTGCAATGTAAGATTTTTCTTATTTATTTCACATACTCAATTCTGACTGAATTTTCCTACCCTTAATTACATCATCATAGTAAGGACATTCAGGCTGCACAACATTTCAAAAATATAAATTAGCATGACATTACAGTTCACTGCTGTAATTAAGGACGGATTTTTTGATAACTGCCCATTTTGGCATTTGGGGCAATTTGAGAGGTCATTGCCATTTTGGTCACTTAAGATGTTATTGCAATAACTAACATAATTATCATTATCATAACGATTTCCATGCCTATTCAGATACACATTTCGATCCATTCTCAATAATCCATGCAATCCCAAGTGATAGAAACATTACTTAGGCAGGATTCACGGGTAGATGCACTGTAACATTTTAAACATTCCTTTAATGTGGTGGAAGATACACCATTTCAAAGGAAGAGTGAAATAACTCAAACAGTATTTAGGCCAAATCACAAGCAGGTAAATTCTTTTATGGTACTGACTTACCCAAACATCCTTAAGGATATTTGCATAAATGGTTTCATTTTTCGATAGATCAGACATAATACGAAGAAGGTTTGTGAGTTAATTTCTTGTTGCCTTACGAGTTCACAAAAAAAAATGTGGATAATCATTGCAATCCCAGTACATAAACAATTTTTGCAATGTATTTCACAGGCTGTAACTGTGATCTTTCTACATTGCACATATGACGTTAAAGGAGAAACACACAAATAGACAAACTCTGCTGACACAATGTAATAATAAAAGAAAAATCACACACCGTTATTTCCTAAATTTATGATTTGAGGGCACAGTTGCCTATGTCCCGTCATATTCATGAAAGAATATTTATTTTCAAATTTGCCGAAGAGATACTGTAATAACTATTCTGAATATACATAGGCACATTTCGAAAACCATCTATGTATTAATAATTGTTTTAATATACCATTTTTTCTAGTACAATACAAATTTATCCCCATACAGATTCCTAGTTCTAATCACGAAAAATTCTAATTGTAAATTTTTGGTAGCCGCAAGAATACTCGAAAGATTTTAAAAGGAGCATAGCACTGTAATCGTAAGGCGTGAAGGCTAATAACTGATGAACTTAACCCTATACCCTCCTTACTGAATATTGAATGTGCCCTATGTTTTTTGCCATTTACCTCTACCTCTGGTGCGTTCCTTCAATGATCTCAAAAACATATGTTGGCTTTTCAGTTCTTCCTGATTATTAAACTATTCTTCAGGTTCCGAAAGTACCAAGCAGTTGCTTTTTTGTGTGCCGGTATATAGAAGATACGTAAATATTAACGAGGGTATTTTCAATTGCCAGGCCGCAATTAACAGAAAGAATTCATAATCACGAAGGATTTTTTTAATGGAGGAACAAAGGTACCCAAAGGTACCAGACCCCGAATGTGTTGTAGTTTATGTAAGTCTGAATACCTACTCTTCAAATTAATCTAAACATGTTAATATATATTGATATCATTATGGCATTTACTTCTAATGAAAAATTTCATAACTACAAACCCTATTCGTCCTACAGCGCCCCGCTTTCATCCCCATCGCCAAAACAAAAGGGTGGGCGTGTGCCCCTGTTGAGAAGGGTCAAGAATCCGTCGCCACCCCTTCGAGCGTTAATTCTTAACACAGCCGCATTACAAGGAATCCGCCCGATTTCTGAGGCTAATCTAACGATATTAAGTTTATCCTTTGTCAGTCTGGGAATTGCGCCGGGTCAAGAACGTTCATTCCCCGTCACAGGAGATCAACCCACGACGAAGACGACGCCGACGCTTTATTAGATTCCCGGGACGGGGGTCCCCCTTTTTTAAGGCCGATCGATAGACGATTCGTGTTTTTTTTTCTTAACAAGATTGCATGAAAAAAATCTTGAGTCGCGAAAATGAAGAGGAATAAAGTAAAACCCTTAAAAAGTAATTAGAGTTTTAAAGGAAACCCTAGTAAAGTAGCAGATCATATTTAATTTCTTTTTACGTAGTTATAGTCAGGTGTTTATAATTTTGTTTAGGATTTCATTACAACTTTATCAGAGTGTTTAGAAATTTCATTATATAATACAGTGAATTTTAGCTAAAAGTTTTGGCAAATTTTAAATTGTCGTTCTTCTCTTTATTAAACTTTCATTAGAGAGTTAAATAATTTGATTGTCTAAATTGCGATAATTTCTGTTACGGTGTGTAGGGGAGCATGACGCAAGGAGATTCAGCTAACAATATAGCCCATTTTGTAGTCTTTTTGGTAGATAATATTAGCAGAAGTACCAAAAAACTTTGTTTAAAATAGATCAAAGATGATAAAAACCCAAAATCTAGATAAATCTGAGCTTTTGTGTTTTTTTCAGCAATAAAAATTTTAAGAAATATGTCGTTAATCCGTTTTTTCAACATAGCGTGAAAATCATTGACGGAAATACAATATGTTGTAGAGACGATTTGTAGAGAACTAAAAGACCTTCAAAATGATCGTTTCTAAAAGATGATTGCACTATTTTTCACCGAGAAAACTTGGGAAAAACCGTTAAAATAGACCGTTTTTCGAAAATTCAGTTTAAAGCTGAAGCACTAATTTTGCGTGAAATGTTATGTCTACTTTGCACTTTGCACATCTTAAATAATACTTAATAATAATAAGAATTAATTCATATTATTCTGTTTACCTTTTTGCAAATGTACAAACTTTTCACGTATATTCAAAGCAATCGAGCAGCGCGTTTTTTTCCGACTTGTGCGCGCAGATCAAGACGCATTTCAAACCGAAATATCTTTTTTATTCATCAGTCGATTTAAAAAGGAAAAAGACATGCAACCGTCCTTGTCGATCAGCTAGTTTATTAAAGGATTTATAATAAGAAGGAAATAGGCAGCCGTCATTGGCTGTCAGTTAGAGTGTCAAGTGACATTCGACGTCAAGACTGTGCTTTAAAACTGTCATATTTTTATAACGGATAAGAAAAAATCAATGGTGTCAGATCGGGTGAACATGTTGGACACCTAACTAGGCCAATACTGTCCATCTTCTTGTTTCCAAAATCTCGATATTATTGACTGTTATTAACTATTTGGTAAATTATGTGACGGCGCGTCATTTTATTACCAAGACATAATTCCTTTTTCTATTACAAGATTTTCTTACAAATTTGACATCCAGAATCATAAATAAATATGGCTTTTCTCACATCTGTTATCAACCCATTTTTAGTTTGTTATTTTTTCCCAATTTGACATAAATTATTTCCCCTAAAGTTATCATAAAAAAGAAGATTACTTCATAAATCTCCTCCAAAATGTGAAATTCAATGTACTTGAACATATAATCGTTTACAAAAACAAGTTTCTTTCATTTTTGTCATAGCAACATCAAATCTGTGATGAAAGCTATTCCAGAATTTTTTCTCAAAATTGGGCATGGTTCTTTATTTCAAAATTATTTCCTAATTTTTATATTAGGCCTGTATCCCAAATGTCCTGTGGAGATTATTTCGATATCTTGTTGTCATTACAACAGTTTTCTCCAAAATTGTAAACGTAACGTAAACGTTCAATCGACGCAAGCATTTTATATTCAAGAAATTTTAAAACCTATGCCCTGTAGGCATTCCTTTTTTCTTTTTGCACAATTTTCTTGAACACTTGGACTAGTTTATTAAATTACAATTTATGTAAAGATATTACAATATATTTTTCGATTTTTGAAAATAACTTACATTAATTTGGCAAATGAAATTTTGTCGCCATATTGTCATATTCTCTAACACACAACTAACTAAAACTGTCGAGAATAAATATTATAATCCATTTTAACGTTAAATAGCGTTTATTATTAAAGAATTGATATCTACGAAAAACGTTAAAAATGCATGTCTGCACGCACCTTTTGCCCTTTTCATACCGCCTACTTTCAAAGCTCTAATGATTATGTATCCGTTTAATGCACACATCTCCAGCTAATCCACCACACGTACTCGCTAAAACTCGGTAACTTCCCATATCCACTCTAAGTAATTAGCGACTTTAGATATAACGGCGTAGGGAAAATTAACGGAAGTCGTGCTGTAAGCGTAAGAGATAATTCCGACCAACTCTCCGTCGTACACGGCGGGACCGCCGTAGTCCAATATACTGGCGCCCACGTAACTACCGTTGAATATTCCAGCGCAGAACTTATTCAGTGTGACGTTCCAGTTCAGATTCTCGTACCATTCGCTACAAGTATCGTAATCGACGACCGGCAAGTCTATAACCCGCAAGACCGTCGCCAGTTCCCCAGGTAAACTCATAACCCCCCAACCCACCAGAGTGACGTTCTCTTCCACGTCAGGTACTACAGAGCTGAGCTTGGCAGGTTCGCAGACTGTACATTCTGAGGGTAGGTCGATGAGCATCAGGGCCATGTCGTTGTCTAGGGTGGAAACGTCGAAATTCGGATGGACCGTTACGTTTATTATGGGAATTTTGACGCCGTTGTCCTGAATGGAGGAGTTAGCCATTAGGTACCCACCGAGATTTGTGGCTATTCTATAACAAACATCAGATGGTACTGACTGATTTGGAACCATCAGATCACCAAGTGTTTATTCACTAGATTCTATCATAAACTCCAAATTTATGAACTGACTTAGTCTAGCTTAGCTCTTTTAAATGACGCGAAATTTGGACTATATTGCCACAAGAATAAATCATTCATCACTAAAACTCAGAAGTTTTGGCAAAATGTCGAACATTCCTGATAACAGCACTATCAATGAACTCACAGTTTCCTAAAAACTTTGCAAGAATTAGTAACGTGCTGAAAATTAGGATTCAGCTGCCTATCGATTAGGTCGAGAAATACTAGCGTAAAAGAAGCAATTGCGTTCAAGCAATTTATAGGCTTGGTTTTCTATTAATCAGTAGCTATACCAAAATTCACTCAGAAAACATTTACAGGTGAGAATATGAAATTAATCAAATATTTTAAATTTTTCACTTATTTGTTACGGTTTTTTAAATTTATTTAAAAACAAAATAAAAAAATTTTAGTACTTGAAATAACACTTCCATAGGAAATTCAATTTCCTACAAAAAGTTTCTTATAAATTTTAACTAAAAATGCATATTTTTTGAGTTACAGGTAAAAGAAGGAATTGCGTTCAAGAAATTTATAAACTAGATTTTCTGTTAATCAGTAGCAATACCTAAATTCACTCAGAAAAAAGTTACAGGTGGAAATATGAAAATAATCACATATTTTAAATTTTTCACTAATCTGTTACGGTTTTCTAAATTTATTTAAACACAAAATAAAAAAATTTTAGTACTTGAAATAACATTTCCATAGCAAGTTCAATTTCCTACAAAAAGTTTCTTATAAATTTTAACTGAAAATACATATTTTCAAATTTTTGAAATTTGAAATTTTTTGAACGCAATTGTTACTTATTGTAATAGCCTGTAAGAAAATGTTTTGAGGGCGACGTGATATCCATTTAAAACAAATATTGATTTTCAGTTTTTTGTTTACAACTTTTTTTTTAATAATCAGTCAATAATCACTTTTTTAAAAGTAATTTAATATCAGAGTAGAGAAAAATATCCCAAACAAAAGCTGTAGTTTGAGATTTCATATACAGAATTTGTCTGAATGATTTTTTTCGATATTTCAATGTGTTATAAAGATATGGCTGATTTCTCAAAGACTAACTTTTGGACAAAAAATTGAGTCTTAATTTTTTGCTGTAATCTGTTAAAAACCAAAATTAGAGAGAAAAGCTTTAAATGGATATTATAGTTAATGTATTTATTTATCAAATTGTTTTAAATCCATGTATGCATACCGAGATATTGATTTTTTTTTAACCAGAAGTAGAGGGAAATTTATGTTGAAAATTTATTGCTTGCTCACTTCGGTAATTCTACATAGTTTAATGAAAGTAATGTTATTAATATCGGTTTATAAAGATTTTCACAAAAATGTCACTAAAACGTGTGTAAAACATCGGTAGTGTAAGTATCCAATTCCAAAAATTGGTCAATTCACCAAAGGAAAGTCTTAAAATCTTCGTAATATTACAGTTTGATAGCGAATCAAATTTGGACAGGAAAATTTCTAGAAATTGAATGAAAAAGAAATATTTATCAATTAATTTAAATTATAATTAAAATTGGACCAATTCATTGTACTGAAGATAGAAAATAGAAATGGTTCTCTTTAATATATAACAGAATAACGAAGTTTTATCAATACCTTAGTAAATTTTGTTATTATATTTAATAACTTTATAAATTAATCATTTTAGGTGAAGCACTTAATTCATTTGTAAGGAAAAATTATGACCCAAACTGTACGAACATTAATCAATATATTTAATCGATGATACGAAATGAACCAATAACAACTATTGAACGATAATAATTGCTTTACATCCGGTGCAAAAACCAATTAAACTTAATTTGAATTACTGAAATTTCATCAATAATCAACAGCGTAATAAATCGATAAAATGGGTTGTGGCTCAAAAAAATTTAATCGTCAATGGAAATTAAGTCAGCAAAACGAACTGACTGATAAGAAATGATTTTTTTCCATATCGGCGTAAAACAAAAGTAAATTGAATTTAAATAACTAAAAGAATAATGGAGTTTTATCAATAATAAATAACTTAATAACTAAAAAATTGTAACTGTAATACTTGATTGATTTAAATAATTGCGAATAGATATTTCAAAATAACTTAATTTGAATGAAGAATAGTCAATAACTATTACCATCTACCATAGTCAGTCTTGCATATAACTCTCCTATATCGTCCATTATTATCTTTCCTTCTGCTTTCCAATGTATTGTTCATATTTTTTACAAAGTAGCCATATTAATACGACGTACAAGAACCAATTTTTCTTACTGTCGTGTAGCTGCATCCCTAGCAACTTGAAAAGGTTAAAAGTTTTTAAAATGATATTTAGATGTGGGTGTTAGATTTGACCTCCTAAGTCAACCAGAGCAACCTTAAATTAAATTAAATAAAACGGCCTGTACAAGTTTAACGCTACACTTTGCGTTAACCATTAGAACTAGAAATTTGGAGTTTTGATAGAAAACAGTTGGCAGTTAACTGAATGACTTTGATGCCTAAACTTACATATTCGCACATTGGGCGCTCGTCAGCGCCCATTCCTGGGACAACAACACGGCGCCACACAAAAAATCGTCAGTGTCCTCCCTCAATGCTAACATGTATGGGAAGTTTGCGATATCGGCATCTTCTCCACCGTATATCCTTAGCTGGGCGCTTATACGTAGTGGACCTATTAAGGGAACGTAGGTGTTTTACGAAACGGTAGGATTTGCATTTTCTACTTACTTGAAAGCAAAAGTATAGACACGTGAATCAGTAAAAGCAACATGTTTGAATTTACTGATTTATTATGAAATGTGCTCGTGATTATTTATCGATCGTAGCTAATCTTGAGAGGCGAGTCGACAACAAAAAAATTCCACACTTTGATTATCACAAGGAACACGTGAATTCACTTAATCACAAAAATTCCGAATTAGGAAATATGCACTTTTCTGAGTCCATACGTTTTCAGTCTTTTATTAGTGACGCTTGGGCAAAAATATTTGATATTCAACCTGAATGAAAGGAAGAATAAAGTCGATTTCATTGGAAATATTCCTTTTTGTGTACGATAAATTGTGCGTAGGCATCGTGTATCATTTGTAAAATGGTATGGTTTGCATGTATTATTGCAAATATTTACGTTCTGTTGATATATTCTCAAAAATTTCTGTACATTTTCATAAGAAATACAGAGCATATAAATCGGAGCATTACGTATTAAAACAACCAACATTATTTGTGGTTTGTTGCTGTAATAAGGAGCAAAGTGGTTGTATGCATTACAAGATGCATTAAAATATATTAGTGATGTGCTTTATATAATGGATCAAAACGTGGATAAACTTAATGACATTTCCCAAATAACCCCGCCGAACTCCAACAAACAACAGTTCGTACCTGAAAGACCCTTAATTAACTTCACCCCCGTCACGTCCACCTTCCCGTAACGCCCCTCCTGCCGGTCACCATTTTTCCTCGTATTGATTGAATATTCCTGGGCGAAATGAAACTAAACTTGGCGAATAAATCCATTCAACCCTACAACTTTCCGCAACTCCGCCAGAAGGCAAACTTCGCGACCCTTTCGAACTTCTCGCGACGTTTCGAGGTTCGGTTTTGTTTCCCCGCGGGTGGATATGACCGAAATTCGACCGGGCGAAACATTTATTTTCATTACCGTCCCTGATGATGGAGAGGGAGAAACTTTCGCCCTTTGTCGCCGTGTAACTTTCTGGTTAGGTGGTGTGTGCGTGTGTGTGTGAGTGCATATTTATTTTCCCACCCTCTCTTTTCCTCTTTCTCTCTGCTGTTTTTCACCTACACCGAAACACTACAGGAACGTCGCTTCATGACAGCTGTCCGCTCGTAAAGTTTCGTTCGTTTGAAATTCATCGCTTTTTACGTTAGTTAACTTAACGGGAGAGTTGTTCGATTACGCCGGGGTGATTTCGAGCCGACAGTCACGTACGTCGTAACGAAAATAAAGCAGGTTAATTTAATCGAGGAGAGTCACCAGTGTTTCACTGCCAAACGACGTTAATATGTCGAAATATCTCTTTGTCTTCAGCTCGCGACAGGACGTGGTGATAAATTTAATTTGTAATTGTTTAATGCTTTCAGGCGTTTATATCCTGGATTAGTTGTTCTGTTTCGCGTAGGTACACGTTACTTTCAGCTCCTACGCTTGTACTTCGTCTTCAGATTTAACCGTTGAAGTAAAAGAGGACAGTATCAAGGAATTGCAAAAATATTTTTTCCTTGAGAAAACCACTAGATTTGAGAGAAAACGTACAGTGTAAGAAATATCATCAAATTCGCCCATTTTGGAAGTGAACTTTATAAGTGTGGTCGTGAGGTATTTTTACATGTTTAACGCCAGTAAAGTACAACGACTCAATTAAAAGGAAATTATAAAATTTCATTGGAACCATGGGAAACTAAGTGAAAGGCGATTAAAAACCCTTGGGACTGTCTCAAAAAAAATCATAGTCAAGAAACGTAACTTTCGTTGGAGCACCCCTATGGATTAGAGGTCGCTGATTACAATGCGCTTAGTTTCATGGCGATACGACGAGTATTTACCGAGATAAAGGCGATAAAAGATTTTGGAAAAGTTCCACGGCACCCCCCTGTGAACTTTTTCAAAAAAACGAAAGTCAAGAAACAGTTAATTCGTTGGTATATCTTCATGTAAAAGGGGACGCTGATTTCAACGCGCTTAGTTTCATGGCGATACGACGAGTATTTACCGAGATAAAGGTATATCTTTATAGAAAAGGGGATGCCGATTACAACGCGCTTAGTTTCACGTTGCATGTTTGCTTAAATATTTGCATATTTTGCTCATGTTTCGTTAAAATTTAGTGATGAGGAAACTGAGGTATATAATGTTAACTATAAGTTAAATGTTAAGTAATAACTGCTGATTATTGGGTAATTGCCCACTCTTTATATGTGAACAGTCTTTTTATCTCGACACAAACACATCGAAACCCGAGCGATGAAATGAACACTGCCAACTTATATGACCGAAAATGGGCAGAGTCAGGAGAATATATGACATATACCCCGACAAATTTCGTATAAATATAATTTTCGATTAGTCTACGAAATTTATATTACATCCCTAGAGGAAAAAGCGATTGGATTTTAGCGACAGGAAGCTGTTTGTCTGGAAATGTTTACGCAGTTTTGCTTTAAAATAACAATGACGCCAAAGTAAATTTTATTATTATTGCTGGAGCAAGTTTTATTGGTCGAGAGATATATAAAGTCCCTTTTTATGATTTCTCTACGTTTCATCTGGAACAATACATATGCTATAAGGAATATTTATTTTGCGCTTTCCAGCGATAAAAGCGCTCCCGTCTCTCGTTACCTACTAAATATTTCTCGGGGCATCCGTTAAATCCACACAAGTACTTCCTTAGTCGAAGACGGTCTATATATGTTCGAGATTGCGAGGAAAGTGGAAAATAACGAGAAATAAGGTGGAATATTGCGAACATGAAACGAATCGCCGTAGGAACTAATATCTATCCCTAAGGTACGAGCTTATCATTTGGACCTGAAGAAAACTGAATATTTTGAATAAATAACAGCGAAATTCGATGTAAAACCGAATTCCCAATTTCCTAAAAAATATTTCCAAATACAAAACTCTGTACAACTTCCATCCATACTCATTGTAATCCACGACAAATATTAAAACGAATTATGTGAGCCCCAACACCCGTCCACGTATTATATAATTTTTCTGATTTTATCCCATCACCAATTGATATATAGCGTAGTTTAACTGAATTTCATCCATGGACCTCGCCGATTAATGTACATAATAAATAACTCACTGCCAGCGGCAATATTCTCAATATCTTCACTTTAGGCTTTAATGCGACGTTTATATACCCGAAAAATATAGGAACCGCGAAAAACTAACGGACCGGTTTTTGGAACGTCGAACCTCTGATGTTTCATCCAACAAGGGTGAATACGGTAAACTTTATATTTATATATAAAGGTGAAATATTTTAAAATCGCTAAGTTGCATCAGGCGCAGGTGAAAGTAGGAATGAAATGAATTTTGTAAAATACAGCAAATAAGTCAATACCCACCGATGTCGCATAGGTATAGAATTTTTTACAATAGAAATAATAGAATTTGTTGAAGGGTTAATTTAGTATTACGGACAACAATGCACGATTATACTGCGATATATTACAGTGATATGACATACCACAGTCTAAGTGAAAATATAAGTGCAAACATGAAACTTTAACTTTCTTTTACTTTTCGGTTTGTGAGAAGATGAAAACATGTGACTTTCGCCTTCCTGGCCATTCGAAATAATACACTCTTGCACTTTCAATTTGTGCAGCTTATAAAATAGCAATAGGAAAAATGTATAACAAATACAATTTCCAATAGATGGATGAGTTTGCAAAACTATTGCAGAAGGTATCTCTTAGGTCCTTAGATCTCACGTCAGAAACAGCTTAGGTACTGATTTTTCGTCAATATTCTTTTATCGATGTAATCGACTGCCAAAAATTCATCTAGGTATATTCGTGGGTAAGAGATACCCAATCATTTTACAGGTTAGGAGCCATATTTATAAGTTTTACTAAAATTCACACATCTGGAGATATCCACAAACGACTATTTTCCTTTGTTTACTACTTTAAAGTTAATACATTCTCTTAAAACCTTCTTCTACTCATAACAGGTATTAAAAGTAAAACAATAAAAAATGCCAAGTCAAAATATTAAATAGCTTAACTGCAGTAAGCGATTTTGAGTAAGGACGAACTCAAGGTGTCAGCTATGTTAGACCAGATTAAAATGGCAGACTAAGCAGGGTAAAGTATGTGCTATCTTTTTGATTTGTGCAACTTCTAAGTTGAACCATCCACCATCTAGAAAGACACTGTTGTTATACTGAGAGCATTTTTGTATGTGTGCCATAAGCTTCGAAAATTCTCAAGTTCTAAGACGTTTCGAGACTTGAATATAAGTTTCAAAATTTTGGATGGGCTATAACACTGAAGATTAATTTTACTTAGAATACTTAAAAACCGTTTCGGCATTATAGAGGGCCAACACTAGCTTTATACTGCTAGCAGGTTCCTGTATGTTCATAAGCGAGGCAGCTACCCAACTGTAAAATTTAAGAAGGTAACCCCTATCATGTGATCATGTGAATTGTGACATTTATACGTGATTTTCGCTTCTGATGGTTTTCGAAAATCAATGGAAAAATCCTACTGAATTAACGAAAAATGGTGTTAAACTCTATCTATCTTTTTGATATAACAGATTCATATAGTGTTTCAAGAACTGGTTAAAAGCTTCAAATTTCCCTCAACCAAGTAGTACGAAATAGAATGAAATTTATTCCACAGTGTCCGAATAGCTAGAAACGTTAAACTTTCCACTCAACTAGCATCTTTATATAGGTTGAGAAAAATAGGATATCAGAATTTCTCTTTCCGAGAGGATAGTATATAGGGGTGTCATTTCCATTTATTCGAGTTTTGAGTTTTGAGGTATTCAACGAATAGCTACAAACTCTGCATAGTTATTACACAGGTCCCCGAGTGGCACGAAAATCATTGAATACTCTGAATTTCATATGCCGATAGGGTGGAAAAGATGTGAATGTATCCAATAGTTATTATGCTGCTAAGTTTGTAGACTAATGGATAAAGCTCTTAGATGGACGAGGACCAAACTTATTCCGAGGAAAGGAAAAAAAGAAGTGAGGTTAATGGAAGGCATATTGCCTAGTGTTAATATGAAACCGCTCGAAACAACTATAGCATCAAGTGTGTCAAACGTGATGTGGTACCGACAAACGTTATTTCTAAAATGGCTCCGAGTATTGCATTAGGAAATCTAATCATCTACATGGAGGGTTTTTTCTGATACCCTGACAGATTTATTGAATAAACAAGAAGCACCACAAAACCGACGATACTATCTCCCCTATACACACAAAATGGTAATAAAATATGTTCTTTAAGGAACTCCCATTGAAAAAGCGAATAAAACTCCTGCCACCACCACCTAAACTCCCTTTGCGTTCACAACCATCCCCAAGCTGTGATGTCTCTTCCAGAACCTTCTGATTTTAATCGACCCATTTTAGTGGAAAATATCCCGTCTTAATACAATTATTGCCCGGACGTGTATCCCGTTGTAAACACGCACCGAGACGATTAACGGCCGCGTAGATTAGACTGCGGATTGCGCTTATAAACGTCAGATGTTCACCCTAACGATATTCGTTATAAGGTTTAAACCCTAATTGCCGAGATTTTTTCCTTGCATATCTCCAGATCTAAGGAAGTTATCAGAAAGCGTTTAGGAGGTTTTAATGTATATTACTGTTACGGTTCGAATGCGAGTTAAGATTCAGAGTGGGATTAAGTTAAGTAAATTTTTAATTGCCGCTTTGCATGATTGCCGACAAGTGTAAACGAGTGAGTAGCGTGATATTAAGCAGATTGTAAAATTAATGGGGGGACTACAAATACAACTAGAAAGATCCTTTAGATTCACGTAATATCCCGAATTATCCCGAGTTATCATTTTCCCTTCGCTTAGAAGACACTTAAGGGATCACTGCATGTATAGTACGTCGCATTTTATTTGAGACAAAATTACAGTGTAATTACAATTACAGAATTTTTAAATGATTACAGACACATTAATCTTTTCCGCACCTTTAAAAAAATTTGAATCATCTCCTTCTCTCTTTTTTGCATATGGTGTCTAGGCCATTGCGAGGCAGGTTCTATGTGGTCGACTTCTTCCAATTTTTCCTCGCCTAACTCTGCATTCACTGTTATTTTCTCATCTCAACCTGCTTCTTGATTTATTTCAAGTTCTCTGATAAATCAAGGCCGTCACATTTAAAAATTATGAAACGAACACTTGTCAAGATCAGAGTAAAATGAATTTATTTAAATACACCATTTAAATATATTTTCAGTCCCTATCTTCCCCACCCTTAAGGCAACTTTACCTCGTTATTATGTAATTAAATTTACACCACGACTCATCAATGAGAATGAGTCTTTTCTCAGTTTGTAAGTTCTCGAAGCCCCCTTGTTGTCTACGTACTCTAAGTACGGTCCATTTATTATCAATTTTTAAGCCTCTTCATCATATTCGGTTATAATCTTTTAAAATCGGGGCCCGGGTAACACGTATCACAATTCGAGTCTCAAATAAAATGCGACGAATTATATCTTAGGAATTCTTTGGGCCATGTGGCGGTAAGAAAGACGGAATATATTAGGCTAACTGAAATAAAATTCCGGAGATCCCGCAATTTATGTAAATGACCCTGGAGCACCTTAGGCGTTCGCGTGTTAGAGCCTTCCACCTCGGGAGATATCTCTTTGACAATGTCCGTCACGTATAGGGATCCCGTTACGGTTCTCATACATTACATCAGCATACCCTCCCCGCCCGTGATTTGCATAATTCTCAAAAGTTTTTAGCAATAGAAGCCGACGTATTACAGCCCAGCGATAAAGGATTGGGGTGCCGTTTCGCCATACGCCGTGGCGTGGAAGTTTAATTTCCATAACGCTGGTACGTCATGTGCGAGTTACTTATTTTCAGTAGTGTTTACCGTAAATATCGTACCTGGTAATCTGAATCGATTCAAATGCTAATTTGTAATCTATCTTAGTAATGAGACTTTCAAACAATGACATGTTACGTCGGGGATTACTGATACCGGCAAAAACAAACATCGCTTCTTAATATGTCGGTTTAGTTACTGTGTAGCGCATAAATCCAAATACGATCTGAAATCATTGTATCGTAAAGACTTCAAAGTCGCTCTGCATCCTAAACCGCGGCTTTAGAGTTATTGCTTGTCGAGCAAGGGACATCAATAAAGGGCCAATAATGATGAGCCACAATAGAATTACAATTCGCCTAGGGAAAAAACAGGCTGCCTAAATTTTTAATTTCAAGTCATTCTTACATGTGTATTGAACCATTAAGTATAAAACGATCCTATGATAAGGTTTCTATATGGCATCTACAGCCGCAGTCGTTTAATAAATGTATCTAGATGTTTTCTCAACAACCATTTTTATAAAACAACTATTTTTCTTATACATTAGTTAACTCGTAGTTATTATTATTGGTGCACTACAACATACTACCAACCTTGTTTTCTGCTCAACGTAGATACTATGAATTAAGATTTAGAACCAAACGTGAAACGTTTGACGTTTCCACCTCTTTGATTTTTTGGTGTTTCAAAGGAAATTCTAGTGTTTTTCTTCAGTATGATTCAAGCCTCTTAATGCTTGGCATTATAACGAGAAAGCCCCTAAAACATATCTAAGAGGATAGCATTGAGCATATCATGGCAGCAAAAATTAAGATTTTGTTCTGCGGTCCTTGAAAAACCTTACAAAATCGTTTAGGTTCCATATTCGATTTTAATGCCCTTTCTGTAATTTGAAGTTGTGGAAAAATCCCTGGAATCTTTATTTTAATCTTTGTAAAATTTAAAATAACAAATAAAATTGTTTGGATCTTCTTGTAAACATTTAGATTCAATTTTTAAACCAATCTAGCCTTCCAAATGTCTAAATTAACATATAGAGTATAAAGTATCTAATATTTATAATATAAAAAACCTCTAGATTCTCCTTGCCACCATTTATGAAAATCTGAATGTTTTCTGTAGGCCATGAAGAATGAAAAAAAATGTCATTTGCTTAGACCTTTTACTTTTGATGTTAAGACACTTTTGGTTCTAGGTAGTGTTCTAGAAGAATCAGGAGTTTCTATTCTCGATTCTTAAAGACGTTTAAAATGTCTGCAAACTTTCTATATTTTAAGGCAATTTTCGTTTAAAGCCTCAGACGAATTTTAAAAATTTTCATTGTAGGTTATTTAATTTTTTTAAAGTAGATGAAAAGATTTCCACATTATGAAGACCTTCCTGATTCCTTTTAGGGCCATTGTGGCCTACTGGTTGGGCAAAAGCCTCGGTAATAATACGTGAACTCATCCAAGCAGCAAATGTGCCGAACTTGGCTTAAAAAAGTAGTTTTTTACTAAACGGAATTATTTCCGGAGAAGAAATGAATATACCAGGTATCAGATAATATGCAAAATCACTATGATGAAGAATGAGCAAGTTATACCTCTAAATATAAATTAAGTTCTATAAAATTAGCCAATGCTGTAAAATATGCATGGCGAAAGCCACGCTTCGCCATTAGGCCAAAACACGTTCACTATTAGTTCCGTTGTTAACCCACACCATCCCGAAAATAACGCAACGACCCGAATTATTAACGAGTCCCTCGACGTGGGCAAATTTAAACTCCGCATAAATCTTGAATATGCTGTTGATACGACGTTAATTTCGAAAACAAGCGAGTAACAAACTTGATTAAAAAAGGGTTTTTACCTGGAGTTGACGCAAAACGGCGGCGGCGTCGCGAGGGTAGGAGGCCGCCGCCGCCGCCGCCCCCATTAAAGATTCAGCAACCTCTGAGCGGGAAAGTCAACGCGTACCCTAACATACAAAGTCACAATATATACAATCTAGTAGATGAATTATTTAACAGGCGACGTAACAATGTTTATTTGTTCGAGCCGGAGGAGGAGAATCTCCAGAAGGGTGGGCTGTAACGTAATCTATTTCAGTAGGTCATCTGTATAGATACACTTCGTGGTAGAATGACAGTGAATGCCCTAATTAATTCAACCCGTTAATTTTGCGCCATTGTCTCGGCGTCTTCAACCCGTAGCCATCCAGCTCCGTCCCGCCCTCGGGGGTTAATCATGAAGTATTATTGTCGGGTCCGATATTATCCAATGAGTTGGGTAAATTGAAATATCCAAGTAGAGAGGAAGCATATGTACTTATGTAGGGTGTATCTACCATAACACCATTTTTTTAAAGTGCACAATTGGTTTAAGCAGTTTGACATGCAAATTTCATTTAAAGCAGTTCCATCTACTTTTGTAAGAAGAAGAAAAACGTGCAGCAAAACAATTAGTTAAAAAGTAAGGCAAATTTACCAAGAATGAACGTTAATGTAAAACGTGTTACTTTAAGAGGTTTTTGCGATATTTCGCGGTTCGTGCTATGTTGGAGGCCATTTTTCGCTCTTTTCTTCGAACGTATATGAAAATCCAAGATAGTCAAGTTGTAGGTTTTGATGTCCTCTTTCAAAAACCGTTTGAAAAATTAAAATCTCAGTTAATACACCGAATTTTGCAAGATTTCGGTGTATATTGTTAATAACTTAATTGTGTAAAAACTATTCATCCGACAGCATCCAAATTCTGCGTGCTTCAAGTAGACAATTAACCTAACATTTCTCCGAAAAATTAGCGCTTCAGCTTTAAACGGGGCAAAGCTGTGAATTTTTGGAAAATGGTTCCATTTTAACGGTTTTTCCAAGTTTTCTCAGTGAAAAATGCTCCGATCACCTATTAGGAACGATCACTTTGAAGATCCTTTAATTCTCTAGAAATCGTCTGTAAAACGTATTGCATTTCCGTCTGTAATATTCAGGCTACGGTGGAAAAAACCGAAAAACGACCCTTTTTTACATTTTTATTGTTTAAAAAACGCAAAAGTTCAGATTTGTGTAGATTTTGGGTTTTCATCATCTTTAATCCATTATAAACAGGGTTTTGGTCTCCCTGCTGTTAAATTTTGTCTACCAAAACCGCTTTTCTTTGCTCTATAAACTGGGTTATAAATCGCATGCATAATTACTAATACCTCAGTATTATTAAAATGAACTCAATAAATACAACGCGTATCGCTGCGTTTAGGTTAAAAATACACCAAAAATTAATGAGTTTAAACCCGTAAGACAATGTAAGTTTGCCTATTTATATTCTTCACATATCACAGTATGTATTAAAGACTATGTGGTACCTGGTCTTTAAAACTTATCACATTCACTTAGTCAGAACGAAATACCCTGAAATATACTACATAGGAAAAAATCAACCTATAAAAGACCTAACGAATATATCAAAAATAATTAAAATGAAAATTCCATAGGGACTCGTACTTCATATAAAAATAACATTCAGAAGTAACCAATAATACCAATCATTGTAACGAAAACGACGTCAGAAATAAAATAAATCGAATTTAAGACAGCAAACTCATCTCTTATCTTCTTTCCAAAACTGTTCCACGTACCCTAAGCTAAAACGTCGCATAAAATTATTACATAAATAAATCACTGAGGTTGGTACAAATGATTGCGGTCTACCGCACCTGTCAAATAGTCCGAGCACACCACCCTATTTATCTTTTGTGATTTAATTTGCAAATGGATGGAATTTATCAACTTTTCCCTGCATCTATCAGCATTACTATGATTCTTGAGAACGGAGAATGCACACGAACACGCATATACACATAAAACAAATAACTGGCGATATCTTCCATTTTCCTCAACGCTGAAAAATGCAAGATGTTTAATGTACCTCCCATTTGATACGCTGACTTCTATTAAGTAAAGCGAACGGATAAATTCAACTTCGAGCGAATTCCGCTCGCTTTTAAGTCTTCGTGAAAGGAGTTTGCTCCATGTGTGTGTGTATTAAGAACGTAATTGGACGAAAAGTAAATATCAAAGGTGGAGTTCCTTTGCGATAATATGAAGACGGATGCAGCCATGTTGCAGTTACCGTGCAACGGATTTAATAATTTGAAATTAGATCTCTGAAAGATGTTTTCCGTCATCAAATACGAAATAAAAGGTAATTTCGTCGAAAAAAATCAAACCGCCAAACCGTAAATTTCATTAACTTGTTACAGCACTGCGCATTCGATTTCTAATCAAGTCGTTCGTACGCGCAGTTACCTCACGAGCTATCGAAGTTACAACTCGCTAAATCTTGAGACCATTAAGTGAAATTGTCCGTATCGGTTGCCCATTTTCGGTACGACTGAATGCGGGAAAACATGCCATGCCCGACTGCTACTTTTTAAGATATTTAAATTTATTTATAGGGCGAGTCGATACATCGTATACACCTACGATATTTAATGCTTTACTCGAGGCGACTACGAAACTTTACTCGCGGAGTTCATGGAAATTCCTAATTTGTTTCAGGGCATCAACAATAAACTGTTCTCGTATCGTAGGTTATGTTTTATTCAATTTCCAGTAACTATACCGACCCTCTAATTAGAATTTAAAAATAGTTGTAAGAATGGAGCAATATGCAATACGATATAAATGTATATTGAGCACGTTTTGCATGTATCTTTCACGCAGATTTGTTTTGTAAATGTATTTTGTGGAACAACAGGCAGTGATCTCAAAAACATAGAGATTCCATGGCTGCATTTGCATTTAAGCACACTGAGATAATAACCAAAGAAATTTTAGAAATGTACCACTAAGATATTGAAAGTATATTTGTTATACAGGATCAAACAATGACAGACACGTATTTTTACATCGGTGGAAATCACTGTGAAGGAATGGAAGAGTGCTAATGCTAATGTTCACCTTTGGGACGGTATTACTATGCCCCAGGTATTACAAAATTGAATCAAACATCCTCCTATTGAATTTAACACTTTATGATATTATTGAATCACTTGTAGTTTTTTATATTTGGTAGACCAACTCAATAAATTTATTTAATCGCGCCTTCTGAAAAAATATTAAATTCATTATTAAAATGAAAATTTGACAAAGTAGGAATATTCTGTAAATAAAGAGAATGCCGCGCCTCTTCATTACTGGCTGATATTTCTATGTATTATATTGAGCCTCACCTTCCTTGGTATATAATGATCAACAATGTTTTGTATTTGAAGAAGTATATTTATGATCCTTTTGTATAACGATAACAAAAAGAATCTCCCAAATTTTCTATATTCCTTAGTTTCATACTCTTCTCATTACGTTTTACTACGGAAAACAATAATAATCATCCCTTGCTATAAAAGTAGAGAGGGGCATGAATAGCCTCATTACACCCTTACACATATTCATATAAACATGGTAATTTCTTATCTACCTGTAGATTTAATATTTGTTTAAGTTATTAACTTCTACTCAAATTTAGTTAGCTACACAATCATTTTATTCACAAACTAAATAACCACTTTCTATCTATTTTCTATTTGTATTAGAAATTTTGTTTATGACTGATGATGAGCCCAAGTGGGTAGAAACTTGTCTCAGTGAAAAAAATCATCGACCACCAAAACTATTGCTTTGTGACGGCTTCCCTGTCTTTGAGCTATGGACCTCTTTCATAAGATATGTCTGTTCTCACCTCTCGAAAGTTACCTGGAAACATTTGTTCCTCTACCTTAGATGAAAAGGTTCTATCGGGGGTTTTTCGTTTAATTTAGTTATACCGGGTAAGTACTATCTACTAGCTGTCCAAATAACGGAGAAACACTATAACGCTATGAATAAAATCCTTATTTGAAGCTATTTGTAGTAAATTTTCCGCTGGTTAGAATATGACGCCGAAATAACGTTAGCGATCTTATATGCGTACACTTTCCACCGTAAACGATTGGAAATTTAGTTTCCTCTTTTGATCCTTCAACCTTTTCTCCCCTACCATCCCCTATTCTCTCGCACACAGTGAAAGTTTCATTACGTAACTTTGATTTAGGTGCTCACGGATCTCCAAGTTTTCTGTATTGAAGGCGAACGCAAACTTAGCTGCGCTAATATAAATTTGCCGGGAGCAACTTCTCTGTTAAGGAATTTCCGCAAGATGTATCACAAGAACAGGCCTGCTCCACTTCCCTAAAGAGTCGACTACAATCGCGCCTGATGTATGGGATGTGACAAGGGACAAATTAGTTTTTTACGGTGGTATCCGGGAGAGGACGCTGCACCGCAGGACGGATAAGGGGAATTTTTTCCAGATCCTGGGAAGTTGCTAATTATCTTGGAAGGCAAAGATAACCGCAGAGCAGAGTAGAGCCCGGGGCGGTAGAAGAGTAAGCGTATTTAGTAGTGGAAGGGTAAAAATTGATGGATTTCAACTTAATCCACAATCGAGGATGTAAAATCGTTATCGAAGAAGGAGAAAAGTGAATTAGCTGATCAAACAAGAAAAACCTTTAGCAAACGCTCTTAAATTTCAATCAAGTGGTGAAACAGCAATAAATCCGAAAAACCATAACCCCTCGAAACAACTATTTACCCTCGCGCTAAGACCACAACCATCCCTTAATCTGGACTGCACGCGAATTAATCGGAATCCAATTAATCCCCCCCTCCTTCCCTACCCTGTATTGTTTGGTAATCGCGCGGAATTAATCGCATCCATATCGACGACGTGCGGAGAAATTGATACAAAGATTGACCCTACGGTGATGAACGGCGGGCGATCAAGAAATAAATTGAGCAGCTGGTGTAGTTTATGTAGGGAGAAGGGCGGAAAGGGCACCGCCGATACGTCAAATGTGAATTGAATTATCTCCCACCGGGAAAGGTACCGTAAATCATTATCGGATGACAAATTCGGTATTAATGAACTAATGTTTATTCAATGTCGTGGGAGATTAGGTACGCACGTTAAGATTATCTCGTGGGTGAGTGATCAAGAGATAAATATCGTCTAAATACTATAGGATTTCAATTCGACGAGCAGAAATTGTAGTGAGGGAACGGAAAATTAAGGATATGGCACAAAACGAATCATACTGGTTTCCCTCTGTCCCTTTTTGTCTCGATCTGTTTTGTGCATAATTTCATAGCAGACCTTTCTGCAATACACCTTTCTATCAGATTTGCTTGTTTATTTGGCAATTGTAAATAGGCCCTAATAGCCATTCATTGAAAGTTAACATTCGATGGCTTTGGATGGAGGGTTAACATGGCTTTAAAGCCATGGAAAATATTGGGAAAGATATCAAGCAGTACCTAAACGTTTACATTTATTCCAACAAGAATTATACGTCATACACAGGCAACAGTGGCGTCCTCCTGCATCTATTGTCAGGAAAATCCGTCACAAGGAGTGTTTTGGGCCGAATTCCTTATATCTCCCACTTTCACTTAAATTTAATTCCTTGTATTTCTTGTGGTGGCCTACAAGCGCGAGGACGCCACTGTCGCCCACGATAGTGATCTCTATTTCTAGCCGGAAAAATAAATCCCTTTATAATACGGAACTTAGCATGCTTCTCTATAGAATTCCTGGTTGGAATATATGAATACTAACTATGGATATATGAAAATTTTTGAGAAAGAAACTAAAGTAGCACTGACAGCTAGAATGATTTTGTCAAGATATCCTCCTTAAGAAACCAAGAGTCTTCTTGAATTGATAGGTTTATTAATCTAGACTGACTTTTCGTCCAGGTTTTTGGACAAGTGTGGATCGACCATATTGATGTTAAGTAAGTATATGATTAAAACACTAACTTTTAACTTCTCTTGCTTTTACCTAGCGTCTTTTCAATATGATGAGAACCTTTTGGGTTCTTTCGTTAAATAGAGGACAAATTCTCGGCAATGTAGTGACTTTTTTCAGTACTGAAAAACTGTAAAAAATAATAACTGACTACAATATTGTCACAATGGTCCAAGGGGACATTATTTAAGTTGGAGCATAACAACCTGGACAGGATGGACAAAGACCTAACGTAAACATCCCTTGCTCATATTTTGTAAGAATCTCCCTGAGGGAACGGAAATGTTAATTAATTATGCCAAAAACTGTGCTTGAAGGAAACATGAAGTTAGGCAAGTTTGACAACACGACCTTCGTAAAACCATACAATATTATATGCAAGATTTTCAAGGTAGACAATAAGAATGTGTGGCTTACCAAAACAAAAGGATTTCAATTACGAGTCAGAAGATACTCCCTCCGAGGTTTTTCGTTACCTACCATGGAACCAAAATTCAATTGCTCACGTTTTCATAACTTTTCCTGTCATTTAATTTTTGTAATCATTACTATCCTACCATGATTATGCCCAAGACCCTAAATGAAACGTCCACCTAAATCAGTAAACGTATCAAATGATGAAAAGAGATCTGGTTGAAATTCAATCTAGTTATATAGGAATATTGATGGTGTGGTTTATTGGAAGCTCTTGTACTGTTAAAAATCACTGAATTAATAACACTTGATATTAGAATTTAGGAAATGTAAATATTACCAGCTTGGTACGTAACATGCCGATTATAAAGATATTGTATAAATTTAATAGTTATTATCATTACAAATCAAATACCGCTATTAAATGGTTTAGCCATTATTACCCTATCTGGTAAACAACTGAATTCATAAAATTAATTAGAGTAAAAATATAACATACGAATAGTTCAACATAACTATAAATATAAAATATTTATCGCACACTATTTAGTAGGCTTTAGATGCGACGTATTCAAAAAAAGAATTATGAGACGTATCAGTAGCATCTACAAACATTCACGTCCTAATGCTTTTATCATCAGAAACTTCAAAAATGTGTATGTATGTGTAAACCTTGGAGTAACGTCTTTCTTTGCTAGCATAGCTGAATTACGAATAAAAATTAAATTCACTTACCGATATAGGATTCTGCATGCGCTGAACCTTCCTGCACTGCACCTGAAACAATCGAGATAATGCATTTAAATATTTATGAAAAAAATCATATCCTATCAATTAATAGACCTTGATTCTCTCTACTACTCTGTAGGTACATTCCACCCCAATTTAGGAAGTGGAAAAAAAGTTTTCCTGGGGATGATTTAACTGATCAACTATGCTACCAACATAGCCAGAACCTCCTATTGGATATCTTAGATTGATTCAGTAAGCAGATGTCTAAAATTTTTACTACAACGTGGACTATCATGTCAAGCAAAGGGTAAAGTTTCATGTATTGCACCAAGACTGCTAGCAACAGGTCTAAAAGGTGTAAAACTGCTAAAACAAGCTTGTTACCAAACGACAGAGCCACAACACAGCTGTTTCCACCCTTGCTGTAAAACATATTAATCATCGACCTTTTACCATATACTGAATTTTTCCTTTGCTCTGTGCGCTCTCTCCCCTACCCATCACTCGCTTTTAAGGTAAGTACGCCGCACTACCTGGAGTCAGCTTATCCTATATCTGACTGTATCTATCGCAATTCGATATCGTCACTAGGCCACCGGAAGCGCCATTAATCAAAGGCGGCGTATACCACTAGCACGCCCTGTTTGTTCCATGCAGATTTGTAACAGGGAGAATTAGCGACCGGCTAAACAGATGATTGATAGTTCCCCAACGAACTACGCCGACAACTTCATTGTTTGGGGAAGTTTTAAGCCCTGTGCCATGCGAGATTTACGATTCCGAGGTAAGAAGAGAGGAGAGGAAATTCTAGTAATCATGTGATATTACAGTTTTCATAACCGATGCTGTAACAGCCGATGTTAACGAGTAAGGACAAATTTCGAAGATTTTGTACTGAGTCTCGTGAAGTTTTCATGCAACTACAGTTTCAGTAAATTTTTATGGAGTTTTCAACCTGTGTACAATTCTAGTGTTAACGTGCCCTAAAGCGTTAATGTATTTCCCCGAGAATGTCATTAAAACCTTGTTATATGGTTAGGACAACTTTACATAATAATCAAATAGAGTTTTAATGAAACTACAGTCTAGGTAAAAGTTTCATGAGGTTTTCAAGCTGTCGATGTATTAGTGCTGGCGCATCTTAAAATGTTTCAAGCGTATTCCGTAAAAGTTCTCCTTCTAATACGTTGAAATTGTGTAAAATTGTTAGAACACGCTATAAGTTTTTAGTAAGCGATTTGATAGAACGTATCCATGGTGCATTGGTGACTGTGTGTTTGTAAATAGTGAAGATTATACAGGGCGTAACGTGCTTAACTAGCAATGCTGTTTCTGAGCTGGCTTCAGCTAGTGCTGAAAACTCGTAAGGTGGTAAGGCGAAACATATCAATCAGTAGCCAGGTGTAAATTGTAAATAAGACCCATGAGCAGCAAAACGTCGGTTGGGAGGTAAAAGAGCTTGACCGTGGTATCACACAACTTTCTTTAAGTAAATATGAATTATTGGAATAGCTATTTACTTGCTGCTTAGTATAGTTGTATATTATTGAATTCGTAATTCTATTTGTGTTATCCTATAGATAAGTAAAGTTTGAACCGATTAAGAACGTTGAAGTAAATCGCTTTGTCGTAAATATAAATGTTTACATTACCAGGCCCCTTTCGAAGCAGGTAAATTCTTTTAAGGTACTTACTTACTCACCCAACCTTAAAGACATAATCATTGGTCATTTGATTTTTCGCCAGATAAAGTATACAGACTCGCTATAATGCGTATTGAACTTGTCTCTTTACTAAATTCATTGGTATTTCATGAAAGTATTAAGGCAGCCTATGAAGTAATCAGTAGGTATGTAATAGTAAGTATAAGTGCTGATGCATCACAAATTGTTTTGAGTGCATCTCCTAAACTCCCTTTAAAAAGTTCTCAAAACTTGGGAAAACGCTTGGAACGAATTTACAAAACTACGTACCATAAGAAACCCAATGAAATTTGATAAAGAATATGTCAAATTTGGGATATATGAGGACGTGGCATATAATTAGCGAACTAGAAAGAGAAAAGTTATATTCCACCTCTTGCTCCTAAGAGCTGCTTTTACGTTAAAAGTTTACACGCAATCAAAGCAGTCACCAACATCAAGACGTAGCTATCATTTGCGGTAACAAGCTTAGATCAAGAAAATTCTCCATGATAGCTGTCAAGTGCCAAGCTCAACTGAACCTGACTGGTTCATGGGGAAAACTGAACAGATACTTTTCATCATGTGCTCAAAACCTTACGATAAATAAATAAATCGGATAAATTGGACTCCCACAACTCGACCTGCAATTTCGAGAAACGCACTTGTATGGTAAAATCCTTTCATTCCTTTCTTCTGTGAGAGTAATAAGAGAAATCAGCGTTGGTAAGAGCTCGAAAACAATGGTACCAACACGTCTTTCTTTGAGCTATAAAAGACCAGACAATTTTTCCTGCTTCAAAAAAGTATGCACAAATCGAATTCAGGTTGGCCTCCCATCTTCCTGTATTTTCCCAAGCTAAGTAAAGTAGTAAATCCTAGACTTTTCGCCGTTGCCGGTAAATTTGGTGGGAACCCCCTCCCTATACAAACATTACATTACCTTTATCTGCGTATAATCGAGTAAATTCTCAGAGAGTGGAAAGCTTTAAAGGCCCATAACTCACTAGTCGAAATCGATAACGACTCGTCGACTTCCTCACCTCGACTATTTTCAATAATAGCTATGTGTGTATATGTGTGAGTATACTATACTTGTAGGCCGTTAGAGCGAAGCTCCTCCGCCGCGTGATCATTATCGCAGCTCGTAAACATAAATCCGGCTCGATTAGCGACGCCTTCGAAGCAGCCAGTCCCCTAATGCAACACATAATCGAACTTGCCAAACGCGGTAAATGGCCATTATTAACTCGGTAATATAATTAAGGTGGCGGAGCTGGGTTCAACCAAGTTCTGAACCTCGCATATTGCCACGAGAACACCGATACCGCTCTCTCTCTCTCTCGCGAAGGTGATGCGTGTGAGTGTATCGGTCTGGATAGTGCTGAGCAACGGAACAAACTTCGTAATTATTATCGGCGAGAGGAGAATGACCTGGAGTGTATTAAGCTATACGAGGGGATTAATTAAAGCCTCAAAGACTGGAGGCTTTACGTGCTGAACAAAGCGTTTTGCAGGAGTTCCGAGGTGAAAATTTATAAAGGGTAACCTGTTTGGCAGTTCGATGTACATCGTTGCTGAGTTTCTCTGGAATTCCCTGGAATTTCTAAGGAATTCCCATGAAATTCTGTGTAACGCCAGAAGTAGTATGGATTACAATTTCCCAATAGGTTTGCCACTGGATTAATTCCAATTAATGCCAATTCTGGAATTTCAAGGCGTGATATTAGCAAACTAATGATTTTTATTACTTGAACACACTGCATAAGCTACTAAATGGAGCAGCTACTAGTAGTACTTCTAGCCATGTTTGAGTAAAATTTAGTCAAGTCGTTTACCATTGGATGCTGGTGTACCAAAGGTGTTATGCTAGCTAAAACAATCGGATTTTCCCTGCTTTTCTTTCAAGTAAGTGTAATCGCATGTTTCTGTATCAATTGCTTTGCCTGCGATCAATCAATTGGAAATTATTCCTCCGTCGATTTGCTTCTCCCAATGGTGATTCGTCTCGTATCATTTTGTCAATCTGTTTCCCAAACATGCGATCTCAGTCTAATCCATCTTTCTTTTGTAGTATCCAATTATTGATTATACTTATTTTACATGTATCGTTTGTTTCAGGTCATCAGGTGAACTCTTTTCGCATCAGAAACAGACATATTGGGGTCATCGATAAGACATTCTTAGTATCTATGAACCGAAACATGGCGTCCCAACTTCAGGATAAACATTAGAGATTAATGTTAAGTTTCCAAATTCATGAAAATACGCGAAATTTAAAAAATAAATAAAACAATTTGTGTGTAGCTCACCGTGGGGCGATAGATTTAAGAAATGGCGCGACAAATGCAGCGGAATAGTTTCAGATGAAGACAGCACCGTACGTAACGTAGTGGCTGAGAAATGATTAGTAGAAACTTGGCAAAAATTGCGACAAAATATCTTTAACGCCGAGGAACCTGCCTTATTTTTCAAATTAACATCGAACCAAAGACACAAATTCAAAGGAGAAAAATGTAAAGGTGGAGAATTTTCCAAAGATGGTGTAACGTTTTTCGTGCTGCCAATTTAACAAGCGAAGAAAAAGCAAAGTTACTATTCTTGTACAAATCAGAATTGAAACAGTAGGATGGAGAATCTTTGAAGAAGAAGATCTGCCATTGGTTTATTATTGGTAATAATGATTTTGGATATTTTTATTTCGACTCAGAACTTGAGTAATAAAGTTAAAACCAAAATTTCAGGCTACCTATTGTAATTATAATTGTTTGATTCCTAAGTATATTTAGTATATTTAATGTATTATTTTTATGAACAGGTGGCATTTAAAACACCAATTACAAATAATTACGTTTGTACACACTTTTTTATTGATATCATAGTACCAATTACAAGTACCCTTATTATATTCAATTTGAAATAAAGTGGATATAACTGAATACTTTGAAACGCCATTTGAAGTCAATTATAAGCGAGCTTGACTATGTAAAAACGAAGAGCAAACAAGATACGACGAAACAAAGTATCTAATATAAAAGGAATTTACAAGAAAATATGTCCCTTTGACACAGTAGAAAATGGGTATATTACGTTTTGTTTAGCAAGTTATGTAAAAGTTTCTCATATGATGTTGCTCTATTTCCTTTTTTTGCTCTATTTCCAATCTCTTATATCCATCCATCCATCCAATCCTATATCCAAACTCTTACAAAATGAGAAGCAACTCTATAACTGTATTTTATTTCTTAACAAGATAATCATTTTTCTTACGTTTTCCCACATTTGGGCGATGCGATTTCTGAATGTACGAATATTTGATTTTTAAATAAAATTTTACTTGCGTTACTGGAAAATCCAGTAGAGCAACTAACAAATGAGTTGTACGCAGCAACATCAATATTTTAGAATTTTGGTGGAGTAAATAATGGAAAATCAATGTCAAATTTTCCGGGTAAATTAAAAGAATTGTTAATAGCACAGTTTCCTGCATCTTTGTCAACACATATTCAAAACGACTGAAGTGTCTACCATAAAAATGCTCATTGAGGAAATTACTGTACATACATGAATTTCCCCTTCTTTCCCGACCTGTTTACCTAACGAAAATCAGCGCCGTTTCCCTAATTGCCATCGGTCATTTCGGCCCTTTGATGACGGATTTCCGAGAGATAAATTTTTCAGCCGGTCGCTGAAACAACGGACCGGTTCCATCCCCCCGTATCCATCAGCGCGGCTTCTAATTAATGTGGACCGCCTCGCCAGATATCCCATTGACGGTTTCGGATTAAGGGTTTCGCTTTACTTGTCTCACCCGGTTATTTCGCGTTTATTTTTTTTGTTAGCCGCCACCCGTACTCGGATCCCCAAATACGTGTCTGGCTTTAGGGGAGCGCATGAAAAATTCCTGGAATGGAAGAAGGGAATTTAATTTGAAGACGCGACAATATTCCAATTTGATATTCAAACCGAAATATTCAATTGTCACTAGGGCCAGAAAGTCCTAGGAAAATAGAAAGTGTTTTACAAATTTCTCTATTGTGAAACTTAACGTTCTTGAAATACACGGAGCGATAATAAAATATTCTACCATATGACACTCCTTGTTATAAAAATGGAGATCGAGAAATGGGTGCAGCTTTAGTATGCCCTCCACCTATGTTACACGGTTTACTTGTCTTTTAGGAAGAGCTTGAAAATCTTTAAGAAAGGTCTCCAAAAAGCAACTTATCGTTAATACATCACATAAATATAAATCATTCGCCACGCTACACCAAAGAATAATTGAAGAGGAGGTAAACTTCATTAACCTCATTTAAATTACAGAAACATGAAAAGACTGCATCAGCTTTCATAATCTCTACGAAGGTGCAAAAGGAAAATCCCACCACCTCTACCTTCCTCGATACATCGATAAATCGGCGATAACGGCTTAAGCTAAGGCTTATTGCGCTGTATTCCATTGGATAATTTTGATTTATAAACCGTTCACAATTCTAAAAGCGAACCCCTTTCTTCCCTGCTTGTTAAATAAATCCAGTAAGTGATATCCCAGTTTACTTAATCATTTACTCTGCTAGGAGAGAGCTTTCCCCCTCTTTCTCTTTCTCTCCCGCCCTTCCGTCGGGATCCCCTCTCACTATACCCGATTCGACGTTATAAGAGCGAATAAACCGATTAGAAATATCCCCCTTAACGTTTCACCCGCTCTCCACATCTCCCTCTCCCACTCTGTCTCTCTCCCAAAACTTTACAAACTAACGGACTCATAAATGCGATGGTGGTAGGTACTCATCCAGACCTGAATAATGTAACGCAGTAATGGAAGTAGGTATATGAAAGTTGCCGCCTACAAAGGTATTACACCAGAGACATTTATGCATGAAGAAACTAAGCAAATTATGTCTAATTTAGTTAATATTTTAATCCGGATTAAAACTTGAATAATACGGGAAACTCCCAACTTCGCGCTTGATAAAGATATGCGTTATGAATTTGAACTTGTTGAAAACAAGAGGATTTCGTTTAGCTCGGTGGGTATGTATGTGTTGCGCTCACGTGTTGCATATTACACGGCGTCGTTACGAATTTTTAATTTAGCTTAGACCGCGTTAAAAATTTTACGCGTCAAGTATAGTTTAAAAGCAGTCTCTAGGGCTCAAAGTTCGGCTTAAGAACACCGACTTTCTAGACAACGTTAAAGTTGCGAGTTTACGAGTCTACGTTTTACGATATGTAGAAACTTATACGTTATAAGTAGCAAGAAGTAGCATAATTATTAGTCGTTGGTTGGTACATCTTATTTTATATGATGTCAAAATTAGTCGTTAGTGTTAGGGGCAGATTTTGTTCCAAAATGCAGGAAAATAACAAAATATCTATCAAAGACAACATTTCGTATGTTATAAAAGTGTCTCAAGAATATAATCACCAGGGGGATTTTTTGGTTGAACAAGTACGCCAGTAAAGAAATAAATACACAAGCCTGGCAAACCAGGAAATCAATCGAATATTTTGTTGCTAGTGGTGCAGCCAAGTGCAGAAGCAAGAAAGTAGAAAGAAAAAGAAAGTGAAGCGTCAATACAACAGTGAAGCGTATTTCGTTATATTGGTCGGAAAAATGAAGACTGACAAAAGGAAAACGAAGGATAGTGAGCAACGTAGAAATGGAGATGCTAAAAGTACTTTACTTGAGATAGTTGTTGGTTTAGGATTTTGAGGATTACTCAAACCTTAAGGCGTACTTTACCGCGCTATCTGTATTTTATAGCCAACTAAGTGCACCTAAAGGATGAGATGAGGCCGAGGTCGGTTTGATCTTAACTTAAGTACCCCTCAGAAAATATTAAAGTTAAGTTCGTCCTCAAGACGTGGATTCAAGATGAATGACGATTATTATTAGTACTTCAATCGAATTAATAATAATATAAATCGATTACCTAAAGGGTATTTGAGAGAAGAGCAAAATCAGTTAGATTTATATAGTAAACGTGAGTTTATTAGGAGGTATCGCTTTTCTAAAGATACAATCGTATATATTATTTTGACTCTGATTAATGATGCTCTTTATAAAACCAATATTAGAGATTTGCCAGTAGTCCGCTGATATAATTATTAATCAGTTTGCAATCTTATGGTACAGATAATTTCCAGGCAATTTGAATTTTTATATATGTATTTATATCTAGAAAAAGAATGATTATTTATCCCTTATCAAGATTTTTAGCTTTATCTGTCTATTCTACAATTTCATATTTATTTTAGACTGTTGCTGGTGATGTTAGGGGAATTTCACAATCTACAGTGTCTCTAATAAAAAAAAGATTTCAGAGTCATTAGCAGAGAAAATAAGGAATTTCGTAAAATTAACAGAAGACGCTTTTTATTATCAAGTTTTTATGAATGAATTCAATAAAATTGCCAACTTTCCTGGTGCAACATCTTGTATAGACGGTACCCATATCCGAATAAAAAATCCTGGAGGTGCTACAGGTGAAATATAGAGATATAGAAGGAGAATTTTTCCCATTAATTTAGAGATGCTTATATTATCGAAATAATGATAAAAAAATTTTTCAATATCACCCTGAGAGTTCCACAAAACTAAATACGTTAATTACTGCAAATTGTGAATTTTAATATGTATTGAAGTAACGTATAAAGAGCACGATTAAATGATAAATATAAATACCACCATGAAAAATGAATTTTTAGAGTTGGACAATTGGCAATTTGAAGTCAATTTAAGGCCATGAAATTCGTCAGAGAACTAATAGCAATAAAAGTTGATTAGATAGTGCACGTAATAAACAATGGTAACAATAAAGGCATTTCTTCAAAATTTCACAACAAAGCAACACTTTGATAAATCTAAAGCTGAATAATTTTTTGAATTCGTCCATTACTCTTTTCTACTATATCAGAAACTGTGATTAATAGTTATTAAATAGATTAATAATTCCCGAAACGTAAAAGTTAGTGGACTTTAGTTAACGTTCAAACTAGCGGTTCCCCTATTTTTGGCTAATGCCCCTCGCGTGCGTGACGTCAGGCGCGCCACGTCCTCGTATTTATACATTCATGGAATGTGTCCCAAGGCGGCACTGCGAATTGAATATCGCAGTCGATCGGCAATAATTAAAGTTGCGGATGCGTATCAAATCGATCCGGCCGCCGCATTTTTGCGGTCCTCGGCTGCGGTGAATCGATCACGACGACGCGGCCGTTCCGCCGTTTTAGGAACTGGCGAAAGTCCGTCCGTCCGGCCTCGCAGCCGCCGATAATTAAACTCGCTCGGAAATCTTGTGACAATCACGCAGCACTAATTGCGAAACGTTCAATTAACCGCCCGGCGAAAAATGCGAAACCGACGTTTTATCGGCCCGTTACTAGTTTGAAGCGTTGACGGTTCTCGTATCGACGTGACCGACGGTTTTTCTTTTATTGCTAAACAAGGGGGAGAGTTTCAATTGGGCTTTTACGCTCTCCATGAAAACTCGAGGACGACTTTGTATTTGCCTTTCGAAAACATCGGTAGAACCAACTGGGTAATAAACAAATCGTGCATATACGTTCAGGTCTATTCTGAAAATATTTTGCCACGTTTTTCTGCGTGTTTGAACAAACACAATATTCAAATGGAGAAAGGAACATTATCACAGCGTTCATAGGATTACTTGAGAATGGATTTTATGAATGAACATACTGCATACTTTCTTTCTGCATTCTTTCATACTGCATTCTTTTCACCAGTATAATCCAAAACAGTACAAAAATCCTACAAGTCGTCCTTAATCCTCAACTCATTAGACCAGAGATGATAAGAAGAAACCAGTTTTCCAGAAATTTAATGAATATCTAAGGAATTTGATACAATTAACTTGTAGGTGAGGAGATGTGCCGAAATGAATCAATATGTCGACGTATTTGATGAAAGTGGGCGCGAAAAGAATTTGCAGGTTACATTGATATAAATAAAGTGCGTTGGCTCACAATAACGACCCTGATCAAATAGGGTTTATAGAAAAAATTTAAGTAACTCCAATATTCAAAAGTTAAGCGATAGACCGATTATCACAAATACACTTGAAGCAGCTACAATCACTGAGGTTATATGAGAACAAATATATATAAAGCAAGGTTCTTCCTGGTCCATTTCCATCAACATTCAAAGGATTCAACAGGTCAGAGCAGAGCTAAAAGTTGTCGTTTCATAAACTAAATTGTCATATGGTCGTTTCTGTCTGTGAAAGTAACGCTTTACTCCTGGCCAAAATGAATATTTTCTCCATGATTTACAGGCACATTTTCATATTCTACGAAATACTATCATCAACTATTTCGTAACATCTGTTTTAAAGGGTTCAAAATATACAATAAATGAGAATTTTAATTAGCTATAAATGCATTAATAAAAAAGAAATAAGGCATTACAACTTTTCCTTTGTAAATTTCGTCATAACAGGGAGGGTACGTTACACGAAATGTTCAATTAATCCAAAATAGGAAGGTATGTTCAATAATATGCGTATTCGCAATCTATTTCCAATGGTGGTAATTTCGAATTAAATAGAAACTTCATTTAAATTCAATTCATTTAAAAACAACCACAATAAAATTATAAATAGTTCAATTATCGGGGCCATTACGCATCAATTAATGCACTGGTTAACCTCATTCCAATCCAATTAATATAAAAAGTTGTGGCAAAATCCGATGCCAGGCACTTTAGTTGCTATGGTTGTTACGTTTCAATTAGCATAACAATTTAACAGCTACTGACATGATTGTTGTGATTTTATTATGAATCCTGATATCTTCAATTATAGCAACCTATAACGATTATTACGAAGTTACGTTTATAGAGCGCACAAGAAGAAACTTACTTCATTTCAATTCAATTGACATAAGAACACTTCCATGTTGTTATGTATCAACTGATGAAAGAAATGAAGAGTTCACTTAAAAGAAATTGATACCACTGGGTCCAACGTCACGCAATTCGTATTTTTAAAAGGTGAATCTCCAAAGGTTCTTGAAATAATTTTTATTTACAATGATATGAAATAATGTACTAGGAAAAACTCTTCAGAATGAAGGCTCTCAAAGAAATTGCAGATAATCCAAAGCATTCAGAATGTATATCGATATGAAACTACTGTACTTACTATTCATGCTAATAACTATGCTTACAGTTTGAGATTCGAATAGGTACATCAAAAGTTACATGTTTACTCCACAAGAACGGAACTACTTAATTCAGAGTTTGGTGAACTATCGATTCCAGCGGTTTTCGGTCTATTTAATGTGAAGTTTCTCAGGCACAATTACATTATTGAGGTGTGTTCCGTGGCTGTTCGGGTTAGCCAAAATCATGTATTTTCCTTATAGGGGAGACAGAACAATATCGTAAGTGCGAACATATTTCCCAATGATTTGAAAGTGTTAAAAAAGTGAGTTAGAGACGTTATGAATAATTTGTTATTTTTTTTGTTTGTACTCTGAGTAGAGGAAAGTAGTAGCTTTGAATGTATAAGCGAAATTGTAGAGTGCATGAAAATTCGACCTACTCCCTCAGTTTTTTTAGCTTCCTTATAAAAAGGAAGGGGTTATTGGATTTTTCTGAACCATCAGGGATTCTAATCATAATCTGTAGCAAGTTCTCAGTTTATAACTGTCTAGTAACTAGCAGTAAGTTTCAACCGCCCTTTCCACCCCCTCGCAAAAGGAAAATTTTTTGAGTGACGGGAGCATAGACCATAACTGTGCTAAGTTTAAAGTTCTTATGTACCCGAGAAGAAAAACAAGAGGAAATTTCAACTTTAGGTCAGGTTGGAAAGGGAAATTCAGAGATGAAGTATTTTTTCGGAGCCATATTTGAGTCTGTGCCGTAAGTATGTATGTCAAGTTTTTAGTCATACGTGTATTATTAAATAAATTTTACCTGCATAACAACAATTCCAATAATGCGGCAAGTACCTCGAAACCGCAAAAATACATTTTGCCCTCTCGAAGGGAAATTCCGGATTGTCAGATTTTTCTGCACATATTTAAAGCCCAGGTTATAGTTTTCAATAAGAGTAAAAAGTTTCAAGTTTCCAGGTAATCGAGAAGAGCCTTACATACATACATATAGTCGTTTTTTTTATAAATATTAAATTCCTTATTATTCCTTAAACACATCAAATTCTGATGAATACATTAGGTTTAGCACGAGTGCACCGGCTATCAATCTTAACAACTTTTCTTAAAAAAATGAAAATTTTATAAAACTAGATCAACCAAAAGCGACATAACTGTTTGCAGATTTATTTTCTGTTTCAGTTCCTCGGGCAGAGTCGCATTAAACACTACGAAAAGTGATTCCAAATTTTTCAAAGCAATCAAAATAGACAGTGTTTCGGAGATTTTTTAATTTCACCAAATAGTGCATATCGCTCATTTCGATAAGTTGTTTAAATTTTATCACGTTAATCAGAAATATAGTTGCTAAAGTCTGGTCAAAAGTGTTCGTTCTTAAGAAAGTAAAAATGACATGAGTTTACTATGGAAAACTCTTACTTACTATCTGGAAAACATGTTCAAGGTACATTTCATGATGTATCAAAATTCTGAACAAATTTTCCTTGACTTTGAATTAAATTTCATTAAATCTGATCAAAATTCAGGAAAGCAAGGTAGGCAGTGTACGAATTGTATCAGAGATAACAAATATACCATTTAGCAACCTAAAGGGACTATCTCAAAAGATGAAGAGCAACAATACTACAGGAGTTTCTGACATACCAACCCTCTCAGCTCAGTAGTCTTAT
Organism: Cryptocephalus primarius; assembly: GCA_963576515.1. NCBI lineage: Eukaryota > Metazoa > Arthropoda > Insecta > Coleoptera > Chrysomelidae > Cryptocephalus > Cryptocephalus primarius. The sequence goes on along the minus strand of OY754937.1, from coordinate 20,106,032 downwards.
TCTGAATGTTAAACAAAGTTGTGTATCAAGAAACTAAGGATCTTTGAAAACTAGTCCATCTCAACAAATAAGTCTTCTTGATTGAATGAATGGAAGACGCCACTCTTCTTTAATATAATTTGTTACGAGCGCCATGAAACGTTCATAATTCCTAATTAACTCATACACTAAAGTTAAATGACTGTTTCTATTCTCCCTAACGAAGTTATTTCTCAGAGGGTAAATGGATCCTTGTTTCTTTTAATTTATTATATTTTTTGCAGATCCTTTCGACGGGCTGAAAAGGCGCTCGTTACGTTTTTCCCCTTCGCGATGAAATTAAAAATCACGGTGTCAAAGTCGCAAAAATTAAACACGCCGCGTTCCCCGAGGACTCTGTTTGCCCAGCGAAAAATAAAAAAAAATCCAAAAACGATCGCCGATAATTTCGTAGATTGCCTCGACTCCCGCGAGGGTAGAGAGAAAAATCCATTCCGCTCCCTCTCGCGGCATAACGAGAGAACCCGTCATTCCGATCGAAACGGCACAACCTCATTAAAATATTAAGTTTGCAGTCGCTTTACGTGCAAATTGAATTTCCGATCGGTCGCCCGGGGCCCCAAACAACGGAATTACCGGGAGCAGGAGGAGGATGAGGCGAGGCAGTCCGAAATTCGAGAAAATTCCAGTTTCAGGTCGCATATAAACCTTTGTACAACGGTTGCATCACGAGAGGGTTTTTACCTTTCAACAGATGTGTATTCCCCGTGCGAGGAGCGGAGATGAACCGGATAATTTGGCGGCGTCTGCCTCGAATTGGAAATTTTTGAATATGCGCTCCCCTAGGTTCGGTAACGGCGCAAGTTAATGCCCCCTGATTGTATGCGGATTGGATGGATTTCCATTATGACGAGCTGAATTTCGATGCGACCATTCGATGACAAATTGCGTGTATTACAACTGCTAGTGTCCAATGAGTGACGTCGCAACGTACAGCCATTCTTATTACGTTTTGATCACTGCAAACCTCGCATATCGCAAGTACAAAACAATCTTCTATACAAAAGTTGAATGGTTTCATTTGAATCGGGAAAATTTTATAACATTATCAATATCGGGGATGGTAAATTGTAACAATGTTTACATGATTTATATAAAAATACATTCGCATTACTAAGGGAAGTCCGCATTTTCATGGAGACGTTCGACAAGACTTCGGAAACAAAACCAAAATTTCTCTCCACCACAAAATAAAACCACTAACGTTATTGCCCTATCGCCAATGTCTATCTGGAATATCAGAGTTTAGTTGCATATAATGTAACATTTAAACCTAACAGTAACGTTATTATACTATAATTATTACCCAGATGCAGTTGCGCACTGACCAAATTGAAATGTCTAAACTTATAATTTTATCCATCATCATGGATTATGGTGTTTTTAGATCTGGAAATTCGTACTAAATCTTCATTTTCTATAAAATGTTAAACTTACTAGTACAACGCTGTGCTTGTAGTGGTCGAGGTAAACAAATTTTTGCTGCTCCTAGAGTATAGGAACATTAGCGCATGCTACCCGCTAAGAGCGACGGCTTGTGATATTGTGATATTGGTGATGTTATATAATGTATAAGTAATATAAAGCTAAAGACCATGGTTTAACTGCCTGTTCATTAATGAAAAATTGACTTCGGCCATCAGATTAAGTCCCAAGAGTTCAACGTATGGTTTCAACTGCTACAAGGGGTAGAAACTTAAGACATTGAAAACGTAATCCATTAAAAGATTAGGGACATTTGATATGTGGTTGTATTATATAGAAGTATGCTTGAACACAACATACACAGTAGAACATTGAGCATATTTGAGCCACATGATTCGTAATGACAAATACCCCTTTTTACACGTAATCATGCATGGAAGAACAAAGGGTAGAAAGAGAATAGGAAGGAAAAAGAAATTTTGGCTGAAGAATACCCAAGACTGCACTATCCTTAGTGTGGGACAAACATTTATTATTGCAAAACATAGGGACGCGTTTAAAGAAGTGACCGCCGACCTTTGTTAACCAAGATGGCATGACACTAAGAAGAAAAATTCTCTTTCGTCGACTTTACTGAGATCCACGAAGCTAAGGAGCATAAAATGACGTGATACCATTGCGCAACTGCGCCGCGACAAATTTTAGAAATATATAGGTCTTGACACCAAAGAAAAACTGGTATGGCTTATGGGCAGGTTCATAGTCAACTAAATGCAGGAGCGCGCACTAAAAAAAATATTAGGGTACCAGTGGAAATAAAAACGAAACAGTTTATTTAATGACGCCTCTAGGAAAACAGTAAAAAATGTTAGAAGCGCGCCCCTGAAATTTCGCGATATGTCTACAGACATCACCCCACTTATATTGAGCCATTTAAACAGATGGTGAATATTACGCATATAATGCATCACGGCTTAACTGGGACGCTTTGACTTGTCCGCACGATGTGTATTTTGTAAAGCATCTTAAAGTTTATTTGTAAATAAGTCATACACTAATTGGTTCCCCTCGCTTTTCTATCCTGTCACTAACTATACCCGATTTTTTCCCGGCTTATTGGCAGTGGCAGACTGTCGATCATTTAGAGTTTTGTGTTTATTCCTGCATAATATACCAGGACTGTTAGACCCAAGGGTTAGTGAAAACACCTGATTCAGTGATCTGTTAGTGAAACAATTTTGGATTGTCACATCCGCCAGTGACTAAAAGTATGTTACGAAAATTGTTATGGCTGTTATGACTGAAATATAAAAATTTATTATTAAGATACCTGGTTGTAATAGATTTTCGTTTTGTAGAAATATTACTATTATCCAACTACAGACGATTGAAAATATGAAAAATGCCTCAACCGAAGATAGACCCCCTTCAGGAGCTTGCATAGATAGAGACCAAATCGCTGATTGTAACGAACTTCGTTCAGTTGCCAAGATATGACAATTTTATCTCTGTACACTACACGCTACTTCGCATTATTGTTTACCCGATTACGTCCAAATCTCCTCTTTCTCTTTTTCTTCTTCTCTTTCTTCCTCTTTTTCTCTTTCAAACGTTACGAGGATCGGGTCGAATTGTACTAGGCGGCGAATTATTATATGAATTATTCAGCAAGCAGAAAAATTTCACATTAAAGGATTTTCTGTTCAATTGAATATTTGATGAGGCCCGAATCTAGGTCGGAGTTCATCTGCTCGGTGTACGACTGCGAAAATGTTTCCTCTGTTCTGCGTTGTTTCGAAATAAATGAAAAAATTTTATTCTGACGAGACGTAGGGAAATACGAAGCGTGTACATGAGCGAGTATTCTGTTTTTCTGGGCCCGGTTGAATTTGTTAATCTCCTGGGAGGAATGTTCGTTGAACAACGTGAAGAGATACAGAGAGATGTAATCAGTACGGCGATGAATTAAAATATAAACGTTTCGGGCTTGTGAGTTTTTTTTTAAACTAAGTGAAGTATATAACAAGCGCGTTTGTCTCAAAAATGATGAAAATATAAAATAGGGGCGTGTACAACGAACCTAAAACATTTTAATAAACGTTTCTCCTATGGGAACGGTTTGGAAACAACGTTCTTCATAGTACAGTTATATATGAACATTACAAGAAAGGTAGAGATTATGTACATTAAAAATTAGACAAAACAAAATCTGTAACGTTAATATTGTATTTTTTGTTCGTTCAAAATTTAATCCTTGGTTTGGCGGAATATACAACGCATGACGGATTTCTTTTAAAAGGACTAAAAATTGTTTTTCTCGAGTATACATGGAGAAATGTGTACACCGAGCATAATTTTCTATATTGAAGTTACAAATGTATTTTCAGTTAAGGTAAAGAAGTTTAATAATTGTATGAAAAGTTGTATAAGTAAAATATATGTTGTACAATTTTCATACATACAAATTTCTCAAAAAATTAGGGCCTTAGTTATAAGTCACAAGTGTGCATTATCAGTGATTAAGCTACAGTTTATCCAAGCTACAAATAGAATATTACAATCCCATTCGCAAAAATCTTCGTTAAAATTTCCAGCATTATTTAAAAATATAACATTCTGATGAAACGATTTAAAAAATTAAACTCGCCCTAACTGTATCTAAACAAAAGACATTTTTAGCATGCTAAATGTTTTGTGGTGTATATTGTTTAAAACTGTATTGGTCGGTTTTGGTTTTGATAGGAAGAAATCTTATTTTGTTCATGTTGGTTAAGTCATTATTAAACTTATAACACCACTTTTTTTTTAGTCGATGCGGAAGAAAATGGGTTAAAACGCCATTTAAAAGTGCTGGTGAATATTTACCAGAAATTATTTGAAACAGATGAAGGGGAACTCCGTGAAGATGTGGAAGTAAAAAAGTTATTACCGATTGTAATGAATACATTAAATACTGTAGGTAGTCAGATTTCCAACGCTTTATCCATCCAGGTGACAGACACGACAGAATATATTTTGTGACATTACTCTACTTAATTTAATTCAAATTTTATTTATTTAAAAAATACTTTTTTGGTAATTTAAGAACAGGTTTCTTAATAAAGTCTGAGCGTTTCATATGCACATTTGTTTTTAGATGTTGGGTAGAAGCTGTGGTGCTTGAAATATTGCTTATCCGACATTGTAAAACCAATAAGCGTTTAAGCGGTCTACGAAAAATTTACGAACATTAAATCTTCAAGTGACCAGGGCGCATTTCTGATTTTTTGGGCGTTCCTGTCGAATGTCCAGTGAACTACTCCAGTTTAATAAAAAAATGCAAATCCAAACAAAATTCCTGACATATCGCTCGAATCACAAAGGTTCGCAATGGATATAATATGATTTAACCCACAAAAACCTTTGTTAAATGATCGCTCCTTAATTTCCTTTTGCTATGCTTTACTCCTCTTTTTTTTTGGAAATTCGTAAGATTTAAAATTATCCTAGCGTCCCGAGGACGTGATTTCGGGGACGCGTGAATTCCGCCCGGTAAATCTCCCTTTCGCTAATCTCCCGTTGCGTGAGACGTGAGCAAGGCACAAGGAGGATTGTCGACCGAAAATATGAGCCAGATGAACCGTAGATTTATGCCTCAATATATCTGAGACATTCCCTTCGCCGAAGCAACAAATAAATTACGCAAATAAACCGGCTTTTGACAATGCTCCTGAAATGAGAGCCTATAACTCATTCCTCGGCGCATTCGCCCCTACGCCTTCCGGAAATTTAAATGAAACTCCCCCCTTTCCCGCCACACTTCCTTTTTATATCAACACGATCTGTTAAAGTATCAGAAGAGTTTTTAAAGGAATAATTTATGCCGACAAAGCAGTGAAGGGAGTGTAACTCGCGACGCCGGAGACAAAGGATGTGTCAACGAGGAGGAAGGGAGACGCGAGACGCGTCACTCGTACTCTCTATTGTGGGTCGGGAAAATGTGACTTTCATACTTGTAAAACTAAAGACAGGAAGAAAGACAGAGAGAGATTTTGATTATCCTCATGAGCTTTGTTAAAAAAAAGTACTAATTGGCATCCGGGACAAATGGGGAGATTCGCCGACTAACATAAAAAGGACTTGTAACAGTAGGGGGAGTCTAGGTGCTGATTACTATCGAAGCAGGACCAATTAGCTGTGAAAAAGGTTCTTCGTCAGGAACCTTTTAACAAGAGATTTAAGTTACAAATTCAGAAAATATATAGAGGGTGTAACTATACATGTATCCACCAATCAGACAGTGGTGACTGTTAATCCAGATATCCTTAGTTTATTAGATACAGGGTGTTCAATTTTCAATTTTAAACGAGTCATTGAGCGTACCTCGTATATTTTTGACGATAATTAATTGATAATTGTTACTCGTTTTGCAATAATAACTGTTTTTAAAAATAATTAGAAACTACTGGACATATTTAGTGTAGCTTTTAATGGATTACGCCCTGTCGAAATTTTCCAAAATATACCATTGACGCGATTAGATTAGAAAACCTGTATTTTCTCTTCTAATCGTCATGACCCAGATACGTTAATCAGACGCAATCATTATTTTCCATTATGTTATTACAGATATTTAAGAAAATAGCAGATCACTCGTTCAATTAACTAATAATAAAGCACCTATATCATCGTATTCGCCAAAAGTCCCCATTGCAAGGACTTCTTTGGTCAAAATCACTAATCAACTATTCAACAGCCAAAATAATAGTACAGAAACACTGCGACAAGAGAATATTTTTAAAGGAAAGCTAAGGAATCGAAGGTGAAATTTCGAAACGTCTCCTCGTGCTTTTTCGTCAGAAGCAATTAGTACCTATTCTGAAAAAGTACCAACCATGACCAGGACAAGACTTATCTTTGTAATAATATAAAATAATTACAAAAACTTCCACTACAACAACTACAATTACAAGCTAAAGGCCGGTAAATTAAAAGTACGCCTACTCAGGTGCAGTTAGAGGCATCATTTTCTACATAAATCACATTACGCTATTTACCTCTACCCTTAATAAGTATGTTTTTGTATGCTCTTATTTAATGGTAAATGCGACTAAAATTCCAAAAAAGCCCTAAACTCTACTTGGGAAGCCAATTTCGAATAATAATGAAAAAAAGGTTTTCATTCCAGAATTGTATGTTAACATCATCCTATTTAATAAATGTAACCATTAATTTTCACCTCAATTTATTAGTTCGTTTGTGCTAAATTATTCAATTTTTATTTACTTCAGCCACGTAAAATATTGATTCTATATGATAAATAATCCTACAGCAAATATTTAAATAAGATGAGGCTTACAATTATGGCACCATATAAAAATTGAATAAACAAAGGGTGTGAAAAACATTGAAACTTTTATTTCCAACTTTAACTTTTGTGTAGTCATTAAAAATCCTTTTTTTAATGTAAACGGTAGTTTAGGAATCAACTAATGAAATGAAGGGATCCCATTTAAAACATTTCAGTTTAAGACTGAAAAGACATTTTAAGGAACTGATTAAGCAAAATACTATTTAAGAACGCGTCTTAGAGAAAATTTGGACGAGAAAGTTCCAAGAGTCGATGAGCATTTTTGTACAACGTATTTCGGAAATGTTAGCTGGGTAAAAACGTGGAACACCCTGTATACATATATTTCTGAAATAAAATTTTGAATAACTATACCAGCCTAATTACATTTCCTTTGGTTTGCAATTCGGACATTGGTTTAAATCAGTTTCAGAGGAACGGTAGGGAATGAAAAAAATATGACCCTAATTAGCAATTCGTTCTCTGCTTTTGAAATAATGAATAATAAGAATAACATAGCAAATATATCACAATTTTAATGCCATAAGTACAGAAAAAGGCATTTTGGGAACTTTCCAAAAGTTTTAATACTTGATGCATCAGGCAACGCTAGATAATATGCAAAAAAGTACAAGAAAATTCTACCAAAATATTCACAACTGATTCTCCTCAAATTCTGTAACAATTGAAATCAAATTACAATTAAAATTTTTAATGCAGTTTTTTTTGGATATTAAGTTATTAATTAAATAATTAAATTAAGTAATAATTAAATTATTTTAAATAATTAAAATTATTAATACAACTTTCGAAGGTTAGATTCCTGTATCCTGTCATGCTTCAGTAAATCAGTAACTTTTCCACTAGTAAACAAAAACACTAAGTAGCTCAAACGATGCGGTTCAAGTTAGCGATACCTAATCGGTGGAAACTAAAAGTTTCCTATCCCCCCTCACTCAAAAGCTCGCTTTTACAATAGGATAAACATTTATTCTGGGAGACTTTGATACAACATGACAAAAATATCCCCTTCTGATGGTGTAACTTCCGCAAATAAACGTCGACATGTCTATTTGCCCAATGCACACCAGACAAATCTGCCGAAAAAAAGAGACACAGAAATGGAAAGAAAGAAGTACGACCTGGAAATCTCTCAACGTCCCTTTTTCACCCCTGTACACACCACCGCGTCATTATTCCGGTCAGGACTTGTTTCTTTTAATGGAGAGAGAGAGAGAGGAAGCGATAAAGTGATCAGGGAGAATCGTAATTCCGTCGAAGTTCATTCGATTTTGACCATACACGCCAGGTCAAAAGGCAAGTGAGAGAGAAAGAGAAAAAAGGAGAGATAAAATACAGCACTAAAGGGAAGTTACACGTAAAGTGCATCACCCTGCTGCGGTGTTTCTTTCTTGCAATTAAACCGGGCGCTCGTTTAATTTTCTTCGGCAACGCTACGGGACCCGCCGAGGGGTTTCCTCCTGCCCCCTCCTCGTTTTGTAATTAGAGCTTGTCCGATTACTCGACAACGTGTGAAGTTAAACGTATGAATGTTTCCAATTTAAAGCTGTCGAGTTTCGAAAATACTTTAGATAAATAGATCTCGCAGGAAAAACGGAGCTCACGAGCGTGCATCGCCCTGTGGGTCTGCAGGGAGACGCAGCAGGAAATTCGCTCTGCCAAGCAGGCGGTATAAAGCACACGAGACTAGGGGAGGAGAACGAGTTAATTCAGGAAAATGTACAACCTAAGGTTATTCTTCGGTCTTTCAATATGCAAAGAAGGATGGCCAGTAAAATCCATTGCTCAAAGATGGAGGTTCACAGAAATTGAATAATTGTAGTGTTCTACAATAAAATTTAACGAAGCGTGCGTCATGTATTTTCTTTGGTATCAAACGGGATATGCTTGGTTTGTTTTTGCTGAAATTTGCAGAAAACGGGTAGAAATATTTAACGTAAATTAAAATGCATTGTATGTAGTTTATTATGTTGTTTCCTGGTTCTATTATTCCATATTTATAGTTAATACAATCAATATTTCGTATTTTTGTCCGTATTCAAACTGATTCAGTTCTTATTATGCCGGCAATTATTCACCCGACATGATTAATCGATAAATAGGCTATAATTGTTCGTTTCTGTGTTTCAAACTTTTAATGTTATCATTCAAATTTCAATCGATGAGTATCAATTAATTATAGCATTTTCATTTCAAGAATGCAATAGGTAAAGACCCACCCTATACCTCTGGTATATTGTAAAATGGGGTATCAATAAAGGTGATTATTATTATTATTTGAAAACTACACCCCGGAGATGTATCGACTCGTATAGTTACAATGATTACCAAAGTAACTGTACAGTGCAAAAATTGTGTATACAGTGCGAGTCTCTAACTTGGAATAAATTCAGTAAATCAAAAACAGTTTTTGTGTTGGAAATATGCTCGGACAGGTCGATTAGTATTTCCAATTGCGCTATTTCTGATGTAAGAAAATGTTATACAGGGTGTACCAAATTTGAGATGTGACGTTATTGACTATTTTTTTAAATGGTAACACCGACATTTTTATGAATATTCTTAAAGGGTATATCAAGTCACACATACGTACCAAATATCAAACTTTTATTCCTTGTCATTTAAGCAAGATGCCCATATACTACCCCTAAAGGCAAAAAAGAAAACAAATCATTTCGTCTGTTGTAACACGGTTCAAAAACGCCTATCGTTACATGAAACGATCCAATTCGGGAATGAAAATCAAAAGTAGTTTCAGCCGACCCAACAGGGTGTACGAAATTCCTGCACAAGTAGTAAATAATAAACCCCTCGTAAGGCGGGGAGATAAAAGCGAAGGTATTCCGGTATTTTCCCTCCGGTTAATTATTTCTGGAGCGCGCGGTGAGAAAGTCCCCACGCAGTAAAAGACGGGCCCCCGTATATGTCGAGATTCTGGGCACGTACAAGGGGTTCGTTAAAATTCAATTGAAACAGATGCTACAGCTAATCGATGACAATAAAATTTCAGAAGCTTTTCGCTAATTGACATTGATTATTGTGAAGTTGTTCCCTTCTTTGTTAATTATTCATCGTGCAAATCTTCCTCCTCCCTGCGAGCAAGATGCCAGAATGTAAAGCAGGACGTTATTTAATTTTCAATGGAATAATTTCCAATTAGGTTTAAAGTTATCGCCGGTATGGCGGCTAATGGAAACAGAAAACGAAACACGAAATAATTAACTTCGAGAGTATTGTTTTATAATTAGGTCGTTATTTTTTACAAGGCCTTCGCTTCAAATGCATGTTGTTGTAAAGGCCCTTAGAAAATATACAACGTACAGGTGAAGGGTCTTCCCTGAGGGGTATGGATTCGTTATATCCATGGCGCCCGACCTTACATTCCACGCATTGGGTCATTCGAATATTTTCCATTCCTATACTGGTAGATTTCAAAAGTGTTGAACTGTCCAACTGTCTTTTCTAATCAAATTTTATTTTTAAATAAAAATTAATAAAAGATCAAATAAAAATTCATACAACTCACAAGTGTAATCATATAATTTCCTAAGTACACCTAAAAGAAAACCGTGGAATGGAAATCCACATCATTTCCAGTACTAAATCTTAAAAATTCAAAGCGCCATTTTCTAGACTGCATTTATTTTCAAGGCAAAACTTGTCGTTCTCTTTCGCAACTTTAAACCGCCCTAGAGCTAATCATCCTTCGGAGTTTCTCATCGTTTTAACGTTTCCATGACAACGATTCATTTTTAGGATCCCTCGCTTTAAAGCTAAAAACACCAGCGATGTCAAGTAAGCATAAGATTTATGACGCATAGCGTACATACCGTCAGTTTTAATTAGCTGATAGAAGTCGTAACGTACGAGTGGAATCGGCCTCTTGTCGGCTTATTGCAAAAATCGTTAGAGGTCCCGAATACGGAAGGGCCAATCAAAAACTTCCGCTCCGGTACTTTCCTCGTATTTACATCGGCCTGCCAAATTGGGATATCGGAAAGTGCATCTCTCGGGCACATCCTTTACTTAAAAGATTACTCGGAATTTTCGACGGTGTAACAATCATTAGTCGTGGGATAAAACTTCCCAAACACGAGGAATCCCCCTCTCCATAAACGTCACAGACCAGAAAGTTATAGTGGCAATCTTAATTTCTCGACGGTCGGAAAACGCTTTCTCCGCAAGTTAAGTTTTTATAGAAAAATTTTCCTCCGCAACTCCGTCGACGTTTAATGCCGATCGACTTTTATGGCAGGAGTGATGGAACTTTTTATTTTTCCAACTAAACATAACCTACGAGGCCGCGTGGGCAATCCATTACACCGGACGGCATATCTCGAATCAGAACTATCCGGAGAACTTTTGATGGGCATTCGCCGTTTTATTGTCCCTTGTTAAAACCATGTTGCGTCCGTGGAATACCGGAAAGGATAAGGGTTTCACCCCTACAGAAATCTTTCAGAATCCATTCGTTCAATCACAGGAAAATTTGAAAAACAAAAAATGCCCTTTACCCTCAAAGTGGTTTCCATCTTTACAGAACAGTGGACGCATAGAACTATAACAAATGGTCATCAATTTCAGCCTGTGAATCACTAATATATTTCACTAACTCACTATAACTAAATACTGGACTTTCACATAGTTTGCATCTTGAGTTCTTCGATCCATATAAATTTGGGATATTAGCTCTATGCAAACTGTATCTACAGGCAGAACGGGGATAATCCACCGACATGTAAGAGGATACACTAAAACTGATTAGCATTACTGGACATCCTCGAGGGAAAGTTCCCAAGGATCCAGCATGTTAATCACCAACTCGCCGAGTCTACAAACATTAAAGTTTAATTTTCCACAAATTGCCTGCTTATTAAATCCCGATTTGAAATTTAATCTCTAATCTCTGGGATCACAGAGTGTCCCGAAATTTCTAGACGGAATCAATCCCGTTCTCCCGTTAATCTAAATAGCGTGGGAGCGGACACTCGCCGTTAAAAAAAAAAGAGAGAAAATGAAAAATTTATATTCTGTAACCTGGATTTACGAGGAAAGTTCCAGACCCGCGAAAACTAACATATATTTTCCACGAAACTTCGCAGCCCCCCTCTTTTTATGGATCGCCTCCCACCTGTCCCGAATTATCCCTGCCCTCACCTAACGCGGAATTTTAAATTTAGGGATGATTAATAAATTCGAGGAGAATTCGTTAAGGGGGTAATTTTCGTTATCAAAAGTTCCGGAAGAGTTGAGAAATATGAGCTCCTTTGTTATCCCGGAAAATCTGGACTAGTTCTGGAGAGGGACAATATGTCACAGGGCTTACGGAGAGGAGAAGTAGTTGGAATTTATCTTACGGGTGGATGTTTCAGACAAATGACATAGAAACTTTCGGGACGGTCTGGTTCAGCTCACTAATTAAGGGGACATTATTTCGGGATATCATTACGGGGAGATCTGATCGATAACGCGAAAGCGGGAGAAAACTTTGACAGTAATTATGTGCGGCTTTCAACAAACAAAACATTAACAGAACCCGTATTTTACTTCGAAGCTACTTAGCAGTACTTATTTAAGATTTTGCGATTAGGCCGTCTTTAAAGGGGAATGCGACACCTTCAAATATTAAAATTTAAAGAAGAAAACTACAAAAGTGACAAGATATCACTAGGATAGAATTTTGACTCGACTTTAAACTTAAGTACACAGTTGCTGCTAGAAAACTGCTACTTTTAAGTAAGTTTATATGTATGGAGGTTTCCCGCAGAATTAACGTTCTTGTATTTATGTTGTCTATTAATAGGGGCGATAGGGGTGCAGGCACTTATATCCTCGCCCCCGGGATATTGATATAATTTGACCATGACTTTTTCATATGATTATGAACATTGATAAACATACTTTTCACGACATAGTCTAAACATAAAGTATAATCTGTAGCCAATATTTTGTTAATTTGCTCCATTAAAATTAATTTTTTAGCTCTGCTTGTTTCAGAGAAATTATCTTCAAAAAAATATGCAACTAAAATATATTTTACAAAATAGTGTAGAGTTCGAGGTGTTACGACTGTAATTGTAAATTAAAATCCGTCATTAAGAATATTTGTGTAAAGTTTGAATCGAGTGGCTTCTAAGAAGTTTTATTTCAGCTATCACATCTTGCATTATAAGGAGTACATACCATAATACATTCAAAAACATTTCACGAAGTACTCCACTAGTTACAATTGAAACCTAATGCTATTTTAACTGGACTGCAGGACATTGCTATCTTCAAAAATTCTAGGTCTTTTAGTAGAATTAGAACTCATTTTTCAAGCAACATTTCATATGTAATACTTCAATAAAATGACTCGCAACCCTTTTAAAAAAGTAATCTTTAGAAATTCTATGTATTCTATTGAATTAGCATGTCATCACATTAAACATGCTGTTTTTAACACAAATGCTACTTTAATAGTGCACATGTTCTTTACAGGTGTATTAGTTTCAGGGAAACTCCCAATTTCTTTATTTAATAGCGTCAGAACTCATTTGGAAACGTCTCAAGTTAAACAAACTGTAACTGTTTTCCACGTCTCAGCTGATTACTCATGTCATAATTTCCTTAGAAACTTCATAAATTTATTCAGCGCCGAAATGAGTTTCACGACTTCATGGGATTGTGTAAAACCACATTTTAAATCAAATGAGGTTCATTACTACCGTTACGAATTCGTTTAATAATTTCCATATTGTTCAAACCTTGTTTAAGACACGACACAATTACCACAAAATCTTAGAGAGATCCCAATAAACATGGCGATACTATTAAAATAACTGTAGCTCCTTTAAGAATGTCATCAGTACATTACAATTACTTAGGAAGTTCTTTACTTCCTTGAAAGAGTTAAAAGTCCTTGATAAAGTTTTATATAAACATTTCGAACATTGTATTTTCCTTACAGTGGGTGTTTGAAATATTCAGGGTTAAGGTCTTTTAAAAATATATTAAAAATATTACGATTACAACAAATGGCTTATACCTTCAGCAGCCCCCTGTAAAGCTTCAAACTTTTTATTTCAAACGTTAGGTTTTCCTTGAGACAATTGCACATCCAATTAACATTTTTAAATTCGGCATCTACTTTACTTTCTAATCTCTTATCGTAAAATGGTAGCTAGTTCAAAAAAATTGTTGGGGCCTGCGATAAGTTTCGTGTTACGTTTAATGCATTTGGCTCCGGTAGTGTTACACTGCAGCTCTTCAAAGATATCACCCTTGGTAGAAATTTCCCAATTTCCGAAAGAATACCGCGGATCTTGTTTATTCTAAACAGCATTTATTATTCCACTAGAACAGTAACTTCTCTAAAAATGTAATTCCAGGACCAAATCCCCCGGATTCCCCATCCCCGCGCCTCCCGTGGCAAAGAGAGAGGCAGCTCGTTGCCAACACTTCCACTACAATGTGTTCTATAACTTCTATCTAATTCCGGGCCGGAACGAGGGCTTTGTGTACGTTCCTCGAGATAAACGAGGACATTTACGACGAAATACCATCGAAAATTTACTTTGACCGGCGCTTTTTAAAACCACTTCTCTTTGTTTGCGTTCGACGGAAAACTTTTACCTCTCTGCCGGTCGCGTTTCCTGTGTAAACCTTAGGCCCGATCGATTTGGGATTAGAGGAATTTTTAAACGATAACGAAACGCCACTCCAGACGCGGACTTTGTTCCGTGCACCGAAGAATAGCGAAGTTTCGAACTTTGAAGTCTTTCAGGTCATGAGGGTGTTGGACTCTCGACAGAGGGGAGACAATTCATAGACTCGGTGGAGAGAGAAACCTGGAAAATGGCGCAGTAACGCAGTAAAGGAAGGTACTAGAAAATTTCCACCGGGCCCCAAATTAAATATGGACTTGGCGTTGGTTACTGAGCCACTCTGAGGGGCGGCACACCGATGGAGACGACACTGGTTTCTATAGACATTTAAAATGCCAGAATGGCTTTGGAGTTGAATCTGGGAACACTAAAGAGTTTCAAAATTTTTAGGGGAATCTAGTGGATTTTTCTGGAATCGAAAATTGCCACACAGCCAAATGTAGAAGGTTTAAAGATAGTACCGTTTTAATTTCAACGCTACAATAAATGGCGAATTCCTCGCGCTTCTACGTTATACCGCCAAAAGTGCCTTAACTGTTAATCCAGGGGGTTTCAGAAATTCTTAAACATTTCCCTTCCTAAGAACCATAGAAAATATTTAGTCTTTCTTAAATGATTTCAAACAGAATCTAAAGGCATTTTCGTTTTTATTTAAAATACTAGAGGGTCTAATTCTCTTGATTTTGAAATGCCAAAATGGGTTTAAATTAAAATCTAGGTATGTGAAAGTTTGAAACATTCCAACTTTAACTGCAATTGTTAAAAAACCTGAATAAGCTTGATGAAGTCTAGAGGTGCACCTGGAACCTTCGACGTCAAAAAGAATCTAGATGTTCTGTGGAATTTCCAAACATTTCCATTTCAAACTTGAACGTCAGAACGAATTAAAAATAAAGAGTCATGGTCCAGAAGGTTCAATTATGAAGACAGCCTTAAAATGTAAAAGGGATTTACAGCAGTTTCAAATCGTCTCGTTCTCCAAGGGGTACAGAAAACATAAGAAAATCTTATTCATGATGAAGAAAATATCTACAAAACTCTGAAATTGAGTCTAGAAGGTTTATGGAAATTTCAAACGTTTCAATTTTAAGTCAATCAGTTTCCAGAAGTTCTTCTTAAACTTTCAGTAGCCAAAACTGCCTCTAAATACTCTCTAAAATCAAAAACTACCTCAAAATGTTTAGAAACAAATTCCACAGGTCCTTCTAGAATCTCAAATGATCGAAACTGCTTTACATCCTAATTTAGAAGTATTGTCAAAGTTTTACGGTCTTATTCATAAACGCACATTAAAGTAAAAATGGATTTTAGCTTAAAATACGTTCAGAATGTGTTTCACAGATGTAACTACAGTGTTTTGTTTAATACATTCATAACATGGAAGTAAATATAGTTACTTTATTGAAACACATTCTAAACGCATTTTAAGCTAAAATTCATTTTTACCTTGATAAAATGCGCTTATGAATAAGAATAAGTGTAAGCTTTTATTATTCTACCAGCACCACGAAAAAATTTAGGTACTAGAAACTTTTTCGTTATAGATTATAAATCCTAGAATGTCTTAATCATACAGAAAAAAATTCTAGAATTATGATTCGGTGACCCAAAAACGCAGTAGTGGTCCTGTGTTTGAAAACTTTGCTAGACCCCAACTAAATCAACATTAGGTATGTTGGACGTTTTCAAGGACGAAGGACTATGATTTGCAGACTGTGCATTATACCCACAGCATACCTGTAGAGAAGCCCCTGAAGGGCTGCTGTGAGTTCCAAAGGGTCCTAGACAAAAATTTAACAAGGCACAACTTTGTAAGCCTCGATTATAAGTGACTATAAGTGATTATAAGTGATTGTTATGACGATATCGTCGTAAGTCTCGATTAACATATGGAGTGTGCCTTTGGTCTCGATCGTTTGTTAATACAGTAAATAAAGCGGGTTAAGTTCGATCAAAATTACACTACACGTGTACAACCAGAACTAAATTTTATATTGAAGGATTAGATATAAGTTGCAAAATACCTTTGTTTCAAACTAATTACATTATATGCTGTATTGCTGCTGTATTAAAAATCTAACTGAAAGAAGGTTTGACAATAAACCTCAAATGTTCATTTGAATTTTAGGGTATGTATGTAAAATTCCAAAATTCAAATTACGATTTCTTTGATGATTTGATTTTGTTGATTTATTTAGAAACGTGCTAACTTTTCTACTGTAGACAAAAGAACCAAAAGTTATCGAAAAAAGATTGTTGAGATCTGAAAATGTTGAAACAAGTACCTTACCCTTATAATTGTAAATAAATCGTAATTCGTATACGAAGTACACGTATGCTATGCAACTATCATTGAATAAAAATTCCATTCAAATACTATTGAATTACACAACCCACAAATCAATAAATATCCGTTGAATAAATTATTCTTATATCTTTTTATGTACAATATGTGTTCATGTTATGCATATTTAAAATGTTTTTAATATTGAATAGAACTTTTTCTTTAAATAAAATGTCTGAAGTAATTACACTCTACAATAATACATAACGAAAACCCTTCTTCCCCCTGACTACAAACGAACATTACCACCCTCTTGTATAACCCACTTTAGGTGAAATTGGGGAGAATGACTAGGTCATTTTCTTAAGAAACGAAAGTGCTATTACTTTTGTCCCTTTAAATTTCTAACGGACTTCTATCTATTCTACACAATTAAAAACTACCTATATATATATATCAAAGAATATGAAATAAACAACAAAAATATGCAGTTTATATATCCGAGCCTTATCTACAACTAGATCCCCTCCTGTTTGCCGCTTCGCTGGGGAAGTACAAAATACGCGGGAATTACCTTTAAATATTGGCATTGCACGCGAGAGATTAACCCTGTTTGAAGGGCGGCTGTGTTAATATTGTTGCTATTTGATTATGCGTCAGTATTATGTTATTAACAGTCCGTTTGTCCTCTTCGATTGTTTGAACGGGGTAAACACGGGTTACATCCAACAAACGTGTAAAAAACCGAGGATTATGAATTTAGGGTGGCGAAACGCGTCGTCTTCGTTTCGGAAACGGTTTAGATTGTGGTGTTCTCTCTCTTTTTTCCCGTAAAGAAAATTTCCATAATCTATCCGTCGCGGAGTTTTTCTCCCGGCCCCCGAATCCTCCATGAATTATAAAACAGGATCTTAAGCGTGTAATACGGGGAATCCCCTGCGTTGGAAGATGGCTGAGGTGGATAGGGCGGTAAAGCTCGATATTTACAGTCCGCCCGGGCCCTTTAATATTAATGCCCTTGTACGAGACGAAGGGTTACGTGACGTAGGACGTCAGAAGTCGACGTGTCCCTCTCCCCTTTCCCACCCTCTGTTTCCTTCGATTTTATTTTTTTCAGCCAGCCAAATTTGACGGCGGCATAAAGACGTTTATAAGCGAATTGGACGGTCGTAAATGGGGTCTTTCTCTCGCGCGCGCTCTCCTTTTTTTTTTAAAGGGGAAAGGAGCCCCGGGATGTTCCTGCCGCTTATTTATGGATGGGGGATGAAATGGAATTGATGGTGTATTTTTAAGGCGGCCCTTCGTAATCGAGAAATTATACGAAGACTCTGCGGGGGAACCGTCCATATTTTCACCTCATTTGTAGTAGAAGGGATACCTGAAGCCTAATCGCATTCAACAAGGCAATTCTTTAGGCCCGTTGGGCCCAAATTGCAGTTCATCAACTTAACGATTTCCGTGATATGTTGATAGGTAAATAAATACATTATAGACATTAAATACAATGTTATCTCCTGTTCGACGCGCTCAAATCATGTTTATTAGTTTTCTCGGATACAACCATAGAGTAAATTGCAATTTGCCTGCTCACGAGCACTCAGAGGTGTTAAAACGTCCGATAGCGCACTTCTCTCTCTTAATTAGGCCGCTTTATAAGCGACCACGGGAGAAGTAGTGAGACGTGGAACTTTTCCGAAACAAGAGCTATTCTCTCTTTCCCTCGTTCGCTCTCATTCTCATTTAAAAACCACTAGATATAAATAACAGGCCACTCACCTCCGACCCAGATTCATCTCGTCTATAAAACACATTGTTGGCTGCGCTAGCTGTGCTCAGGAATAAGGATAAAAAGGAATTGCCTCCCCTTACCACTATTTCAAAGGGAAAGGTGTAAACAAAGTAAAAATATAGTAGTTTCTGCGCCGAAATATCAGACAAGAGGAGACCTGCTGGAGACGTACGATGGTGGAAATTTGTGACGCTGTTTTTTTGAAAAACGCAACTTCATTTTAAAGTCTTTCGGATTTATTAAGACATCCTCAGAACTCGTAGGGAACTTTAAACGATTCGGAACAGCCCGAAAATATACTCGGAGGATTAGTGTAAATCACATGGGTTTGTTATGCAGCAACTTTTCTGTCCTAAATCGAATTCTAACAATTCGAACTCACAAGAACCATGGTTAATCAAAGTCGCACACATTTCGGATGGTAAACCACCCTAAACTAATTTCATAACATAGGTTAATGAATTACTTCCAAGCAAAACCTTCCTTATCCACCCCTTGCATTTATATATAATTTTTCTTGATGTTTCTCCCTTCAACGTAATCAGCTTCCCTAATAAAAAATGAAAGAAATCTCCGCTATGTAATTCATATAACCTTTCAAGTTCAGATGAAACGTGCCTCCCCTTCTTTCTCTCTCCCTCTCTCCCTGTGGGTGGGTGGCAAAGAAAAATTCATTTTGTTTTGACAGCTTTCGCTTGTGTATTAACTTTGTGACATTGAGCTTTTCATTCGACATAGGAGAGCGAAAGAGACTAACGAGATAGATTGTTATATTCGGAAGTTTGTGCGTGAAATCGGCGCAAATAAACCGTAAGAGCGGCAAACAGGGAAATGTGAAAGATAAAAATGAGCCAGAAATTCTATACGGTTATGTGAATCGGCGGAGAAGTGGGAATTTTTGTATGCACCACTTTTGTTGCGATGAGTATAAGGTTACTATTAGCTGGATTAATGGATATAAAGCTCATGTAAAGAATAACAGGCATCTCAGTCGAATGAGTTACCAGGGATGATTAGTAAGTCTCGGATTTTCTGTTAATTACGTTAGATAGTATTTTTATTGTGATCGCCATTTTTACAGCAACTTATGAATTTTTTTAGTAAAAAATGACTCATTCAACATGAAAATTATTCAATGCAAGCTACATACTGCAGAATTTTATTACAATAACTTTGAAATATTTAATTATCCAAACGGAGTAGATCAATTTCCACTAAACCGTAAATAACCCCAAAGAAAATTCTAGAAAATTCTCTAATTTTTAAATGTTCTGATTTTCATAGAACAAGAATTTCAGAAAAGAGGAATAAGAATAAGGGAAAGGTGTCCATATCAAGCAATTCTTATGAGCAAAACCAGAAACCATTCAAGTAAAAATGGTAAATGCAAGATTATATTGATTTATATGATTGCATTTCTGACAAAAATCTAAAAAATTCAAGATACATTTCTTATGTATATAGTCTTTTTTAGGATAACTGCTGAATTAAAATAAAAAAATTGCTCAATAGTGTTACGTAAGAGAAGAGTTTTGAAAATTACAGAGTTACAATGCATTTATTAATTCTCCAAAATTCTAGAGAATAAAACTACATGCTCCAGAAATATCAGACAATCATGTGACTAGCTTCCTAATGTTAGCTTCTCTAATTTTTAAATGTTCTGATTTTCATATAATAAGAATTTCATATAATGGGGATAAGAATGAGAGAAAACTCTCGACATCAAGCAAGTCTCATGAGCAAAATTCATTCAAGTAATCTGGGTAAATGCAACATATTACTGCTTAACATGATTATATTTCTGACAAAAATCTGAAAATTTCAAGATAGATTTTCTATGATTTCCAAAATATATTTTTCAAGTCAGCTTTTTTTAGGAAAACAACTGAACTACAATAAAAAAATTACTCAATAACGTTGTGTAAGCAAAGAATTTTCAAAAATACAGAGTTTCATAATATTAAAAAATAATATAAGTTTCCATTTTTTTATCAATTTCATCAATTGGAAAATCGAAGTATTTCACTGGACGTAAGTATTGAAACCATTAACTCAAAAAACATTAAATTAAACATCTTGGAAAATTAATAAAAGATAGGGAAATTTCGTGCTATATTAAAAAGAAAATTAAAAACATCACGAACTTGTATATATAAATACTGTTTAAAAAATTGGGAATTTCTGTGGTGATCACAATTTCAGTTCATAATTATAACCCTCTTTTACAGATAGATGATCAAGCTTTACTACAAACAACATAGAAAAACATTAAATAATACTTTCGTTCAACTTTAATAATCAATAAATAATAAGTAGTTATAATTTGGAAATGTCATACGATTATAACTAATTCATGAATGAATAATGAACCATTAGAAATTTAAACCATTTGTATTTTTTGTACACATATGTGGTTTTTAAAATAAAAAAAATAAAGTGAAAGAATTATTTATTTCGCTATTCTTTAAATGTATATCTGTATACTAAAATGCATGTTTTGCGCATATTTCTATTGTTTTCTGTGGACATTTTCATGTACATTTTACGATTTTGTAAGTGCATTTTCCTAGTTTTATATTTTAGCTCAGTAAATCAAAAACCCATTTGTTTTTCAGCTGACGAAGCTCAGACAGCTTCGATTGGATGATCGCACGAATTCCTCCCGCGGCCGAATTATGTAAAGTGTGTAATGTTAAACGCCGGAGAAACGTTTTTCCGGAAACCTCCCTGCTCCTCGCCGGGATAAAGGGGATGCAGAATCGAAACATTCCGGGAGAAATTCATCGAAATCCTCGCAGACGGCAATAACATCTGTTTCCTGCGGTAACTACGACTTCATACGTCCTACCCACACCCACACGCGCCTTTATATTAAACATGTCGGAAATACTGAGCGATACCAATGATTTACACGCTACACGATCTCGGAATGTTTATAACAGGGGATTCTTCGCGTCGGGAACAGAAGGCGACGCCGGCGGCGGCGGCGGTGGCGACGCTCGAAAGGAATTCGATTGTTTTATAGGCACAGGTATCGAATGCGAATGAGATGAAGGGCTTTTGTCTGCCGCGCATCGTTTCCACCCTTTTCAGTCCCTTTTTCCCGGTAGCTACGGGCCGATTTTTAATCGTGGGGGGACAAAATGCAATTCGGCCGACTTCTAACGCGACGACGGCTACGGGAAAGCGAAGCAAAGACTGACTGGATTTTCGGGAAAAATGTACCAAATGAAATTACTGGATTCCGAGGAATTCCAGGACCGGACCATCGGGACGCCTTCGAATCGCCGAACAGATGACCACACGTATATAGACCGTCCAAAAGGAGAATAAATCATCACTTGAACGAATTTTCTAATCTAGGGTAATTACGAACGAGGTCGTATATTAAAATTTTAGGCCTAACCAATTCCTCACTGAAATAATTAACAGAAAAACAGTAGCGATGAAATGCACAAAATTTGAATAAAATATGTGCTGGGAAAAATTTGTAAAATCGTAAAAGTGGATATGTCAAAATTTTATAACATTTTGGAAAAGAAGTTTCTTTCGAAAGACGTAAAATATTCACAATAGCTCAAAGTAGCAAGTTATCACTGAAATGTTAAAAAGGGTAAACCCTAGGCAAAACGATGAAATTATCTTAAAGGGGGACATACATGTAAAACGCAAAACATGAGGTCATGATTTAGAGTCGATTTTAAGGATGAAATTCATTTAGGAATATTTATTAAGCATACAAGCTTTGAACAATGTATATTGAAGTACAAAAAAATCAATTTTTACATGTATGCCCCCCTTAATAAGGACGCCTTTGAGGACACAAGCATTTACAGATTTTTGTTGAATTTGAGACAGTTTAAATACCGATGCCTGAGAACAACTTCTGTCATATGGTCGATATAAAGAAATTCGTCACTCTATAACCCTTCTGTGCCCTTTTGAGCCATATGACAGATTTTCTGTAGCACTTGTTTTCACGAATTGAGCAAAAAGTAGCTTGTAGCTACCAGATCTACCATCTGATTGTAGATTCTATCTTTTCCTAATTTTTTGACTTTTCTATGATATTAACGTTTTCAAAATTGAGGTATATTAGCAAAATTGATCAATTTATTTATTATGTAAATTAAATTCAAAATTTTGTCATAATAGCCGGAGTAGCAAAAAAAATTAAATCAAGAAATAAAATCTTTTCCAAAATTTTCAAAATTAACCTCGTCATCATTTTATTAATGCTACAGTTATACTTGCTAAATCAAAATCAGTTTGTGGTAGGCCCATATGAATTTTACCAATTTAATCAAAAATATATAAAAAATATAAAGAAATGACTTGATTTCTTACAAATGAAATTTCTCAAGATTTTCTGCAGCTTCTACAATATTAGTCATTTTGACTGAAATCAACAATTAAAATCAGCTAGAAACCAATTCTTTCTACGAATTTATTCGAAACATGGAGAATATTTGCATAATAGATTTATTAAAGGCATCTATCTCACTAATCCCAGGTGGTGGATTCCACAAAAATTCAGCTGCATTTAAAAAATCTATTATGTCTCCACCTGTAGTGCATTAACCCACATTTTACATAATTTAACTTTTCGATATAAAACTATAAACCGTAAATAGGTATAAAACGGCGTAAAAATAGAAGATACCCATAATTTGCCATTTATAGTATTCATAATTAAATTACATACTTGACGTAAAGTGTGATTTCATTGTAGTACTGGTAAACCTGCTCAAAAAACTTTTCAAGTTCAGTAAATCAACCAAAAAAGCCAACGAAATATTTGAATAGTTTCGTGCATCTTTGATTAAAACATCCTGTATGCGACAATTAAAATGTTAAAAGTCAATAGTTTTAATTCCAAGTAATTCCACTTGTTCAATTTTTTGTAACTATCGGTAAGTAAACTCGTGAAATATTGACTTTCTCTCCCCCTCTCACTCTCTCGATTCGTCTCTTTCTTAACCCCCTCTCTTTCTCTCCCTCTCTCTCTTTATCCCTTTTTCGCATTATCATCAGAGTTAGTATCATCAAAATTTGTTCATCATCTGTCTTGACTCATGCACGCACATATTACAAAAAATGTGAAATGCCCTAGGATCAATCAAATAACCAACCAATCAACAATGAATCATGTTTCTCTCTCCTCGCCCCTACTCTGTCTATTACACGACGTTATGATTAATAATTAGTGCCATTTAATATAAATTTAATAGCGTTGAAATCCCGAATAATAGAAAAGAAAAATCAAATACCTTTAGCTGCCACGGCCACGGAGTCCCGAGGATCTGCTAATACGATCAATTAACGGTATAAGCGATAAATACGGCACGATAAACCGGCGATTTTGACTCAAAAATATCACCATATTGGCTTTAATTAATAATTAACACTGCCGTTATACGCGACGCTTCCGATATCCGTCACAGCGCGACGCGAAATGTTCGTAAAAATTCTGCCTCGAAAGACAATTTACTTGTCGAGGCGAATTGAAAGGATGAGGTAAACAAAGCGACGACCTTGGGAGGGCCAATAGCAAAGGAGTAATTGTGGAGCAAAAAACCTTATCGGTTTTGGGCACTTGGATACTGAAACGTTGCCATATTTATAAGGTTAGAAAATATTTTTTACATTGGTGTCAATGTGTACCTTTACACATTAGTTTACAATAAAAATTACGTACATTTTTAATATGTTAGCTATTTGATTTTTAATCCGAACGAAATGAAACTTTGATTTTAAGCGGGTTTTGATTTGGTATAGCAATTAATAGTCTTTACAATAGTGAATAGCTCACTTTATAGAGTTTTTCTTTTTGGTAGATACAATTTAAGAACAGACGGACCAAAAAACTTTGTTTAGCATGGATCAAAGATGATAAAAACACAAAATCTAGTCAAATTTGAGCTTTTGCGTTTTTTTTAACAAAAAAAATTTAAAAAAAGGTCATTTTTCCGTTATTCACCATAACGCGAAAGCTATTGATGGAACTGCAATACGTTATACAGACGTTTTGTAGAGAATTAAAAAACCTTCCAAATGAGCGTTTCTCAAAGGCGATCGCAAGCATTTTTTATTGAGAAAACTTGGAAAAACCGTTCAAATGGACCCTTCTTCAAAAATCCACAGCTTTGCCCAGTTTCAAGCTGAAGCGCTAATTGTGCGAGAAATATTAGATTATTATATATACTTTAAGCGTGCAAAAGTTGGATACTGTTGGATGAATAGTTTTTGCACAATTACATTATTAACAATATATACCGAAATCTTGTAAAATTCGACGTATTAACTGAGATGGGCCGATTTTAATTTTTCAAACGGTTTTTTAAACAGGACATCAAAACCTACAACTTGGCTATCTTCGATTGTCATATACGTTTGGAGAAAAGTGCGAAAAATGGCCTCGAACATTGGCTTCAAGCAGCATAACACAGTATACATGCAAGATTTCGGTGTATATTATTCATAACGTAATTGTGCAAGAACTATTCATTTCACAGCATCCAACTTTTGCATACTTAAAGTAGACATATTTAACAAGTCACGCAGAATTAGTGCTTCAACTTTAAATTGGGCAAAGTTGTGAATTTTTGAAAAAGGGTCCATTTTAAAGGTTTTTCCAAGTTTTCTCAGTGAAAAATGCTCCGATTACCTTTTAGAAACGCTCATTTTAAAGATCTCTTAATTCTCTACAAATCGTCTATACAACGTATAACATTTGCTCCATTAAGTTTGATGGAATCAATAAATCAAAATTTGAAGTCAATAAAACCATCCTTTTTTGCTCTATAAACTGGGCTCTATACGCCTTTACAATAAAAACTACGAATATTTTTAATAATCATTTGATTTTTAATCCGAATGTAATGTGAGTATTATTTCCATATTTAGCGGATGCTTTGATCTAGTGTATCAATAAAAGGTCTTTATAAGAGTGTAAAGTACAATTAGGATACACCGCGAAGTTCCGTCAATCATCTCTGTTAACCAAATTACCATCAAGCGTGTATCATAAAACAAAGTGAAACCGAAGGTGAAACCCAAGATTTGTAATATTTTTAGTTATTAATACAAAGTTGACAATTTTAAATACTGTTTTTAAGCGTGATTTCACTGGCATATACGCACTTTTTACTTTCTTATATGAGGTATTCATATAATAAGAAAGTATCCCATCTCATCCCATCCCATCCCAAGTGTTCGGATCTATTTTCTGAATTTAAGACATCAGTTTTGCTGGACATTTTAAGATCGCATTTTTAGGTCCAAAACACATTTTGGAAAAATGATCGTGTGTATCCATATAGTCGACTTTATTTCAGAAAATGTAAATAGAGAAAAGCTGAAACTTTACATTTGGGCTTGGTCCTTTGAAAACCCGAAGCCGTACAGTTTTGGTTACAATCGATTAACTCTGTCTTATCGTTTTCAGTTTTTACCATTTTTTAACAGCCTTCCTTATTTTTACCAAACTTTACATCCTACTACATCAGATGTTCACAATTTCGTTTCAAACATTGTTTCTTAACGCGCCCTAAAGGTCACTTTACACTTGAGAATTTAAGGTGTTTAATTGTTAAAAATAAGAGGTGCCCTTGCAATTTTCTAAAAACTGTTCCATTTCGGATTTTGAAAATTCTGGTGTCAACGACAGCAGACACTTTCCTGGTGCAGAAATAATAAAATTTTCGTTAAAATTTCGAGACACTGACGTGAGAAAAGTGGGAATTTTCCTGTTTGGAAAATTCGAGATATTTTGAAAACCGTTGGGCTTGTTAAGTGTAATAAATTCAAGTCACAGGACGAATCTGTCCCGAGTGTTTCATGGCAAAATGTCAACGTTCACAATTTTGGGCAGTAAGAAAAGGGTCTGATTTGAAAAATTAAACTTGATGAAACTTATGAAACATTAAGAATACGTCCAAATGGTATTATAATAAAACTGAAGTCTAGTTTTTTCTCAGTTTCTTGGTCGACAATTTTCGAAAATATTGGCTGAAAATGGACCACTTTGTATAATCTAACATCATCGGTTGTATTAGGGATTTAGTTCTAATAATGACAATTTAAGACAGTATTTAGGGATACCGACCAAATTAGAATCACATCGGAAATCGTTCATGCCATAGAATATTTCATAGATTTTTATATACAGGGTGTTCCAAAATCTTCCGTTTTGCACTTGAAACAGGAAACTTGAATTTAAAATATAGGCCTACCTGGGTAAAATGTGCACTACGAGGTATACGATGTTTTCACGGACCTGTCCTGCGATTTTCAAAGGAAAATCTGAAAATCTATATTTTTGGGTCGAGAAAAGGAACTAATCATGCGATTTCTTTACAATCCATGTGGGATTTTCAAAATTCCGATGCTGAACGAAAGGAAACGTCATTTCCAACGACGTCTACTTTGCATAATACGAACGAATAAAAATTGGTACTATCCTCTTTGGAAAAATCATGATTTTTCAAAAACCGCTGGATCTGGCGCGCTAAGATTTATGCTATAGGGCTACTCGTACTTTTTTCGCCCGTAACGCAATTTTCTCGGTCGCAATTTTCACCGCACAGAAAGAAAAGTATCAACAACAGAACGTCCACTTTAACTCATACAATGGGAACTTCGGCATCGACACGAGCGTTTTATTTCATAGTTCGCCACCTTTTACCACCATTAAAAATTTCAATGGAACGAAAATTCGAAGCTCCGGCGGAGGAATCGAATCGATAGATCACGGTTCTTGCACGTTTATTTTCCGTGCTAGCATTCGGATAACGCGCATTTTCACGAACTCATTTCAACGTACGTCGTTCCCATTTTCTCTCAGCGTTCGCCCGCACGACGGCGATATATCGCGTACACGTGAAAATAAAATGTTTTCCCTGTTTTCCGTAGGGTAATTGAATTGCCGACGCTAATGACCGCGAGGTGCACATCCAATATCGAATGAATTTTCCTCCGACGAAATTCCGACCTGGTTCATTATCCAATTTTCTAATGCGTCCCACGTAATTTCTATTATCGATTTTAATTAGAGTTGTTTCGCGGCCGGAGATGTTTTTATAATGGGCCGATTTTAATTGTCGGAGGCTCAACCCCCCCCCCCACTCGCCCTCGCGAGTAATGATGAGGGATCCCGTCCCGATAAATAAGGGATCGAATATCCCGGACGGAGTTAAAAAGTTAATTAAAGGAGTCGAAGCGAGAAGCGGTTTGGTAACGCTGAGGTTTCGAAAGGGGGGCGACGGCGCGATTATATTTAAAACATTGGCTTTGTCGAGCGGATGGCGTTCGCCTTGTCCTGGGGCAGGGAACTTTTTATGTAAAAATCGAGCGGGTACTAAATTGATAGGAGAAGCTGGAAGTTTTTCGCTTTGATGGGGTTGACGTTGATTCCTGAAGGGATTATGGATCCCTTTTTGTTCATGAATAATGCTTACGAACCTGGACCGTCTCCACAAAAAACCCACTAAATTATAAAGCGATTCAATTAAGGCGGGCCTTTATTGAAATTGCAAAAACGTCGGCGACAGATTCTGTCCATCCAAGATGTGAATTTAATTCGAAACTTTACGGGAGATTTTCACCATTGGGGTATTTTGTTCAACCGATATTCGCTAATGCGCCTACGAAAAATTTAACAGGACCATCGGTCGCGCCCTTATAGTGTGAATATCACTTATGGAATAAAACTATCTTTTATCTAACTTCAAAAAGATGTAATAAATCCTCTGATAGGTAAATTTGTAATCTGTGTTACGATGTTATTGTTATACTTAAACGTACAGGATGATCCATGTATTTTCAATAGAAAATATGAGGTTTCTTAAATAAAATCACCGAGCATATTTATATGTTTTTAAAGCTAAAAATTTTAAAGGAATTTAATGAAAATATTCCAGTGAATAGTTTAATACAGATCTTCTTTATGATGCTCTTAGTATATTAAATGTACAAGTTGTTCTCCATTGCCATCTTGGCAAAATCCCAATATGTAGTAAAACGCCTTTCTAATTTTCTTAAAGACTAGAAGTGAAATATGTCGCATTTCTGTGCGTATTCGATTTATTGAATTATTAAGATAGTGAATCACTATAGACCATAAACTTCTTTCGAAACTTAAATTCTATGGATTTGACAACACATCTTTGAAATTCTTTCATCATTATCTATTAAACCTCTTTTAACAAGTAATTCTGGTAGGATTATTATTATTATTATTATTATTATTATTATTAAAATTCTTCAGTCTCAAATTTCCTTCAGTAATAAATTGATGCAAGTATAATGGTGACGATGATACTTATCCCATCTTTTACCATTTGAGGATATTGAGAATGTGTATTATGCATCCAGCGAGGATAAAATTTATCGATTTACATCTTCATTGAACGTGAAAGTATACTCCTGAAAAATAAGTCAAAATCTACTTCATTTCTGTAAAGTTCCTTTATTTTCTTTGCAAAATTGATGGCCTGCTGTTTGATCCTGGGTAATACCTATTTGGTACAAATGCAATTTTTTGACAAGAAAGAACTTCAAAACAGTTGTATGATAAACAAATTTTTTTCGGGCAATTTGACGTCAAGTTTACTTTACGAAGATAACTTCAGCTTTCAGGGAAGTAAACCGTCAATTATTCCAAGAATTATAACACTATTCAACTCTGGAAAACATTGCATGAGACAAACATCTTTAGTAAAGTTACTAACTCGATACCAAATAACTTAAAAAATATTTAAAACATTAATGAGTAGGTTTTATAAAATTTTAGAGCAAAAAACAACCGTGACAATATCAGTGAGGATAACAAATCAAATATGTTTAGCTTCAAGCTAAATTGTAGCTTCGAAATTACTTCTATTAAGGAAATGGAAAAAATTGTTATAGGACTCAAGACTCAAGAAAAAAGATATTTTCCTATGTGGTGAAGATATTCAATTGTCAAACTTCTACCGAAAGAATACCAACTTAAGTTATATAGTGATATCCATACTTTATGCATTCTACCAACAGTTTCTAAAATTCTGGAAAAGGTTGCCTCGAAGCAAGTGTGATTTTATCACTGAAAATGAAAAAATTCAGAATACTCAGTAGGGTTTTCGTAAGGGATTAAGCACAACAACACTGTGACTAAATATCACTTGATCACGAGCTGTCGTGTGGTAAATTGATGTACCACGTTTTGGACTTCTTCACTTTGCCTTATATTGCCTCAAACCAGGTTTCGGGAGTCCCACAAGGATCTGTAGTTGGGCCACAACTCTACCTCATCTATAGCATAGATAAATTGTTGTATATAGATACAGATATGTATCTATACATGTATATATGTATCTAGGTATCTATACAGATTGTTGTATATAGATATAGATAAATAGAATAGGTAAATTGTTGCAACACAGAATCGTTTTCAGATGATACACACTTATACTTGTACAATTTAAATAACATTTACATGTATCCTGCAGATTTGCCTTGGTTTCATCACCATCAACTTTTGTTTATAACTTCCCTCGAAACTTTACAGGGGGCTCACCACATCCACCTCTACAATCAATTTTTAAACTCCTCTCCGTCTATTCCTCTCCCTCTCGCGCATATGCGACCTCACCAAACACATTTCCAAGAGTATCACATATCTTAAAGCTAAAAGAGACTATAAACATACCGATAAAAGGAACAAAAAAGAGGAATCCACATCCACGCACATGTCGAGTGCGGCCCTTTTTCGGGCAGACTTTCACACGCACGAGGAAGGTCTCGAACGATGAGACAGCCTCTAGGCGCGGATGTGCTGGTGTCTGAAAGTGTTTTTCCGGGCGCTGGCCAATCTGACCGGCAGGATGGCATCGGATGTGATGGACGTCGTGTACAGGACGTCCTGCTGCTGTTGCGGCGCCGGGATGGATCTCGAGGAGAAAGGTGAGTGGCGGATATTCAAATCGGGGGAATTTTACTTTGAAATCGTGAGGGCTTGAGTCTCTCCACTTCGGGAAAAACCTGCGTCGGGGCTCTCCGCTTGTAAATTCAATCTTGGAGAACGTCAAATTTGGTTCAGATTAAGAAAATGTATCAACTGGATTATATGGATACAATGGGGGTTTTATGCGTGTTTCTGTTTAAACTGGGGGAAAATTTAGAGGCTTCAAAGAAAATTTTATCTAATTTTCAAAAAGGACCTGATGGCTTTGTTACTTACAGTTTGATTTAGCCAATGTTATTTTACCTTTGTAAGATATAATTCATGCTATGTAGTGTTATTATTACTCGTACCAAAATCCATTTTGCTGTAACATTACATAACAAAACTCAATTCGTCTTGTTTTACGAACAATACAAGTGTATTGCCTGATGCATAGTTTAATGTCACTTATTTGAATTCAGGTATTTTTCTTAGACACAATAAATAATTGCAATCTAAACGAAATAGATTATTTAAAGATTTAGGATAAAGTTCTATTAGGCACCATATAGTGTTATTAAACTTCTGTTAGACTGACTGTATTATTTTATCCCATAAATTTCCAAGCTTTTTTGATCATGACACAAGGTAAAATTTGTGAATCGATCGATAGTATTTACACTGATTTTGCACCTTTGTACATTAAACTTCTCAGATATTTCCTGCACATCAGGCTTATTCTCGGCATACCTATTAAACACGTCATTATAAGGATAAAGTATACATTGAGGTAAGTTGAAGCCAGTTGAGTTAATTTGAATTTTAGCTCAAGAAAAACTCTTGAAATTCCTTTATTTTATTTTAGAACCTAAAATGATCGAAAGTGTCTCAAATCGACTTTACAAGATTAGTGTGATTCTAGAAAATATTAATAGCAAGATTTCTGTTGCTGCCTTTTTCGAAAGTGTGACTGAACAAATAAACTGAGTATCAATTTGCCATATTCCATGGGCTCTATGATGGCCAGGAACCCTTAGCACACACAGTATACCGATACTGCGTTTCGAATTATTTTCAACATAATAGAGTGAATCATCGAAAGTTGTAAAAACTCATTTTTCACATCTACAGTCTTGAAGGGGATCTTAAAAGGAAACAAGCTGATTACATCTCGACTATGTTTTGACCAGGGCCACTAGAATTCGCCTCCATTAGTGAACGTGAGATTTTCCGTTTCTCTCATCAACCACATGTTGGCAAAGTAACTCACAAATAAACAATTTTCACAACAAAATATTTACATTAACCCGTAACCCATTTCAATTCATCTCGCCCCAACATTTTAATCTGGAACAATAACCATTTCTCTCCCGTTTTCTCTCTCTTCCCCATTTCTCCCTCGATTGATGAAAAATTAATCGTTACATAAAGAAATGGTGCGCTCGCTGCCCCCTCCAGCCTCTACTCTTTTGTTTTCCTTTTCACACTTTCCTTTCGAACGTCGAGAGATTAAGCCTCCCAAATTACTCCGGCCCGTGCACAGTAAATAATAACAGAACTAAATTGAAAAGAATGGCCTGCGAGAGCCTTTGTCTTATCATTTACTTTTCCGTTAAAGTATTCAGAAAATTTATGTTTGCACAAAACACCGCTTGTTTCCGTTTAATTATGAATTAAAGATCATAAATTAGCGAGGACATTTTAATATTGTAAACAGTCCCGAGGGGACGCGCGGAATTAACTAACCTTTGAGGCCGGAGAGGAAAAACAGAAGGATAAAACGAGGAAATTTACATGTGAAACAGCGGTATTGGATGACGTTAATACGAGATGATAGGCGGTTTCAAAATTTTATGTATGTAAAAGTACATTTATTTTTAAACTAAGTATGTTTCACATAATCCCACGGATAGAGTAATTACTTCTTAACAATGTAAGTTTCCGACTTCACCGTTATTCCCTTTTTGAGTGTGGAACCTTCTATCCTTCCAGACAAACAAATCTCGGCGTTTATTAATCTCTCAAACTTCCTGCTCGAGCTGTCCCTATCCGATCTCCCCCTGGCGCCTTTAAGAAACTTCCACGACTACATACTTCTCACTTCCCTTCCGCGCAAATGCTCCCACCCTTCTTGTGCCTTTCTCGTACTACGAGCGCCCGGAAAAACAGACACACGTCGCGATTGTCGAGAAACGCTTGATTTTCTGAAACGTTGAACACCCGTTTTAATTAACGTCATCTCCACCGGAAGGCGCTGCAACCGTAACTCAGAGTCTCGCGAGAAAAGAATGACGGCAATTATTTCCACCGTTGGAAGTTACAGGAGAGTAGTTCTGGTCTTGTTTCAGTTTTTTAATTTGTTGTAAATTTTGATTTTGTGAAATTAGAAATGGATAAAAGTGTCCATGTGAAGGATTTACTAGGCAGGTATCAAGGCCAATTCAGATAATGGCTTCAGATCACAAAACTGGTGAAAATATACTAGTACTAACTGCGTCATGTGATCTTTCCCCAATTTCACTAAAGGGTCATTAAATCATCGTAAACGTAATATTTACTATACTATAGGTACTATACTATATTTAGTCATGCACATAATATTGATAAATAATAAATTGGATAACTAATAATAAAGCCCTATTCTCGTTGGATGATACGTAATTCAAAGCAATCGGTAATTAAAATTTACTAAGTTATATAACTTTAGCAATAAAAATGTTTTGGTCTTGCGTTTTTAACAAATTTTGAAGAGTTAAAACTGAATGTAGGGAAAAATTGGACACTCTATGGCAATTTTATTGACGATCTAAGGGAATTAAAAAACCTAAAACGTTAATAATACTTAATCGACGAAAAATTACAACGACCAGGTCCGAGGGATTTGAGATTAGTATCTTATCCCTGTATTTTGTGCCCAATTCAAATAATAAAATAAAGAATTCTAAAGCCTAGGGTTTAAGTAACCATTACAGTAAAAGAGTAATCCTGAAAATATTACTAAGGATAATTGGTAAATTGTACCAAACACATACTGTCTAAAAAAATATTAGATATGTCGTACATATGCAAGTTTTATGGGCGGTACGTCCACATGTGGAAGCAGGGCCGGCCCGTGCCGGGGGTGCAAGGGGTGCGTCGCACCCGGGCGGCATTCTACTAAGGGGCGGCAAAAAATGAAAAAATAATAATAATTTACTTATAAAAACATCCACAAAGATGCCGATCGCTATAAAAATATTTAGATTCAAGGAAAGAAAAGTCTCTTTCAATAATTAAAATGTATCTACCTCGGTAGTATACTAGTTTAGTTTATATTTATAACATCGGCTTTAAAGTGTTAATAGACAATAAAAGATTAATACAAAATTATATAGGCGGGTTCTTCATTTTTGTTCTAAGTATTATATTAAAGTACTATCTTTCTTATGTTTGTTCCGAATATTTACTTTTTAAATTTATACAAAGTAATAGAATTTATAAAAAAGTTACCACAATGATTTTTATTTAAAAAAAATTATTTTATTTTTTAAACAGATTAATAGTTATCAAAGAAATAAAATCAGAATTTAAAATCAAAGCAGTTATTATTATCATTAATATTATTATTATTGAATGGAATATAACATGGGGCGGCCCTGTGTGGAAGTACAATTTTTTGGGAAATTATTGCAATGCAATAACCACTAATAAAACGTAGTAATTTTTCTTTAAATTAATGACATTCGATTGTCACGAAGCAAAACTATCATTTATATATCCTAGATATCCTATCATATGAATATATTAAAGATATTAAATTGAAGAGCGCAAAAAACAAAGTCGAAGCATATAGTAGATTTTGCCGACTTGATCAATTAGTTTCAAACTTTTATGAATCTAACGAATTAGTTGAGATGTGAAGTTTGATTAGAAATATCATCCCATATTGGAGAAAATTGAAACGACCCAAGTATTCTCAAAAGAAAAATGCCCTTCAAGGCGGTTTTAGAAAAAAAATTATTCGAATACTTTTTTTCCTATTCACTTCTCTCCGGCAAAGCCAACACAAAAAACCGCTCTTCGATAAATACGGCGCGCATAAAATTTACCTACGAAATTTTCTTTACAGGGCTGGCAGAAAGGGAGACGGAGGAGGAACGGCGGGAGGAATTCTTCCAGTCGGTCGGGAGACGCTCGGTGGAGCTCCTCCTCGAGAATAGACAAAACGGGACGTTCATCATAAGACCGTCGAAGTATTCCAATCTTGGCACGTTGTCAGTCGTCCAGGACGGTAAGGTATTCCACCTGAGGATCAGGAGAAGGGAGGACGGGATGATCTCCTTGGGGAGAGAGAAGATCGACGAGAAGTGCTTCGCGAGTCTCGATTCCATGATAAACTACTACATCAGTAACTACCTCGTGGTGTATTCTAATGGGGAAGAGGCGCTTACGCTGCTCCTCCCTTACCGGACGAGTAAAGCTCAAAATAGATAAATGATATATCCTTGTTAAATTGTTAGTGGATTATACTGAAGTTATTTAAAAAAAACAAGAGAATTTGTTTTGTTTTAAAGATGATAATTGGAAAGCTTACAAGTTGTAGCACAGTTAACTTTAAAAAGAACTAACTGAAGAGATTGTTTAGCAAATTGATATACACTTCAAAATTTTCTATGAAGTCAATGGAATATGACATAAATGGTAGCAGTGTATTATTTGGTGAATGCACCCTTTGTGAAGTCCTTTATTTTGTACCAATCCACAATTCCAATACCAAATTTGGAAGAAGTAATTTAATGACCTCATTTTTGGTTTCTCGATATAAAAATTTTCGGGAAAAATCGACACGTACAATACCTTATCAACTATTGCAGGTAAAATTGTTACACCTTTGGCGAATGCGCCAAGCACCACATAGCTTGTGAAATTCAATCAAAAATGAGTATTGGCTATGAAAAAGGGACAAATAAATCGAATTTCGCGAAACGTGCTGGACAGATGACAATCAACTATCATAAATTGGAGAGTATGGTAAAGTTTTAATATTTATATCGAACGTTATAAATAATTGCAAAAAATGCTTGTGCTTTTATTTTTAAGATTTTAAGTACTTTCACTAAAGATTCACGAACACAAATTTTTAGGACGATTAGAATTCTGTCTGATTATAAATCTGTAATGGGCTATGAGAAATTATTTGATCCATTTAAATGTGTTTTAAATACATTGCGTAATTATTATATGTAAATTATTTTCCGCCTTTTAGTTTTGTGTGTCTAAAATTTTGTAGTCGATATTAAACATTTTGATGAGATTAGAAGAGGTTATATCATTATATGTCATTAACAGGTTATGACCATTGCCATCATAAAAAGATTTCTATAGGTAATATACAGTTATGTTTGTTATGGTAATTTTTTCATCTCTTCGCGTGAGCTCCTGTTAACAGCGAGTAAATATGATGTCATCGTGTTCTACGATTTTAGAATGCGGAAAAGTTAATTTAAATCGATTATGGAATTTGTAGAGAACACACCAGATAAGCGACGAAATTGGGTTAATAAAATGTACTAATAAATATAAGTCCGTACTCAAGGAGTTAAACGAACGATCAAAGGGCGAGTTTTATCACGAGCCCATTGAACATCAAATAATTTACGAGATTTTAAACACACTTTGGGAATACGACTTTTCCATATTTCACGGGAAAGCCCAAACAACGAACGAAACAACAAAAGAGTTTCATAAAAGAATTAGCAAAATTTCCCAGCTGTAATTATCTCGAGTTTAACAAGGGCCTCGCCGGGTTAAATTGGAACTGGAAAGGGCGAAGGTCGCGTCGGGAAAAAATCGATAGTTTTAAAACGTTCTCGCAAACGCCGCCTCGCCGACGCACGCACGACTGACGCCCGATTAAAATTTAGGGTAATAGGGAGAAACATGACGGGTTAGATCCGCGTTCGTATCTCGCGGACTAGAGAAGGCGAGCAGGGTCGATTCGGCGGCAAATCGTTGTCAGTTTTGTGTGTTTGTGTGTATGTATATCTTCTCTCGCCCCAAATCCAATTTACCCGTCGTGCATACCTAACGCCGCGCGAATAGCGGCGACAAACTTCCCTCGTCCGTCCGTCCCCGTACACATCTGATATAATTTATGACGAGGGACCGCCGCCGACGCCACATCAGGAGCTACCCTTCCGCAAGACAAAGCCGCGCGCGAGCCCGTAAATCTAATTAAAGACGACTCGAACAGAAGGAGAATCGGCCGAAATATGAAAATTCATCCAGGCCCTCTACATTCAATTAAATTCCTTTTCCTCGTGCCTTCAGCCTCGAAAGGTTATCGCCGGAGCCGCTGCTAATAGCTGGTCCCGGATCGCCCGTGGGCGCGTAATGGATATTTATGTGCTTTCGAGTCGCTCGTCCGAGATGCGTGTATGTGCGCTTATGCGAGAGATCTTCGCTGAGCTGATTACGAGATGAATGTTTAACGATCTCGAAAACTTCTAATCCGCCCGGGGACGAAAATATGGTTCCAGGGCGGGCACGCACCTAAAGCCGGAAATAGGATATCGCTCGAGCTCGAAGGAACAAAATCTGAGTTTACGAGCTGGAATTAGGGCAAGTCGTTCCGAGCTCTTCCTTATCAAATCTTCAATTTCGTCTTCTCCACGATACTACGAATACGAAGAAGGTAACTCCAGATCCATCCTGCTTTCTTTCTTCTTCACGACTTAAACACGCAAGCTGGCTATTCGTATTCGATTTTCTAGATGTTTTGCGACGTCAAGACCCTCCTTATCGATTTTTACCTTCTTACCGTTCGAGTTTAATTCAAATAAAGTAGGTATAACGGTTACCCCAAAATTCGAAAATGGAAATTTTAATTTTTCTCTACGCTTTTGAGATTCGTGAGTTCAAAAAACATGTTTTTGGAAGTCGGTCTTAGTATGGCAGCCGATGTGAACGAAGCAACTAAATTTTAACTTTTCTTAAAGAAATTGTGCAAAAACATGTTTCATTTTAACTAATAGTCGTATTTTGATTTTATTTTGAAATATATTGGAAAACGCTTCTGAAAATTTAAATGAAGCGTTACAGTTATAAAGTATGTACATGACAAGGTAAAGACATTGATATATGTGACTTATTGGAGAAATGGCTCTAAAGGAAATTATGACTTTTGACTGTTAGCTTATCCACACACAGTGAAATCAAAAATTCATTTCTTCATGAACTAGTTGAATTGGATAAGTAAATTTTTTTTTCTAAAATACCATATTTTGACGTAAAAATTATTCAGATCATAACATGGATAACAAGACGTTACCTTTTTGTTTAGTGAAAATTACCAAATTTTCTTTGATAGAAACTCTTACCCCTTTACCCGGCAACACAAAAATATACACGACACAGTTACTTCATTGGCTAATTAAAATTAAAAGTGTTACCCAGTACATTAACGCTGATATTTATTTGATGCTAAATGCATACAAAGTTTTAAAATGGTAGTTTTTTTTAAACATAAGATGAATCCAATTAGGCTCCAGATTGGCCGGGATTAACCTTTCTAATTAAACATACGTAGCTCTTTAATGTCAGATGGAATGTGTTGTAATTGGTTATTAAAGCAAAACAAGTGCGATAACAAGACGAGCCAGGATTATAATTAGAATCCTCCGTTAAATTGCTACTGTTTATTAATCCAGTTCATAGTTTCTTTGGTAGATAAAATTTAATAGCAGACGGATCAAAAATAATAAAAACTCAAAATCTAGACAAATCTTAGCTTTTGCGTTTTTTTTAACAATAAAGTTTCATAGAAATTGGTCGTTTTCAGTTTTCTCGCCATAGCATGAAAATTATTGGCGGAAGTGCAATACGTTGTATGAATGATTTGAAAAGAATTAAAAGACCTTCAAAATAAGTGTCTCTAAAAGTTGATCGCAGCGTTTTTCACCGAGAAAACTTAGGAAAACCGTTAAAACGGACCCTTTTTCAAAAATTCACAGTTTTGCCCAGTTTAAAGCCGAAGCACTAATTTTGCGTGAAATGTTAGACTATTATGTTTACTTTAAGCATGCAAAAATTGGATGCTGTCGGATGAATGATTTTTGCACAATTACGTTATTAACAATATATACCGAATATATTTCGCAAAATGCGGCGTATTAATTGAGATGGGTCGATTTTAATTTTTCAAACGGTTTTTGAAAGAGGAAATCAAAACCTACAACTTGGCTATCTTCGATTTTCATATACGTTTGTAGAAAAGTGCAAAAAATGGCCTCGAACATTGCGCGACTTCGCATTTCGAGCTGAGTGGTACTGCTCTATATCGTGAATCTAAATCTACCGTGAATGAGATAAAATTAACGTTATCAGCACAGAAAAGTATGTATTTCGGGAATACACTATTTGTTTCTAATGAAATTGCAAAAGAATTAATGCAATACGACTGAAATATAAAAAAATAATATGATAGCAAGAGAATAAATGCAAGAAAAAATGTTTTTCCTTAATATTCTAAGCAGAAAGTACGATTTTTTTCTGACCATGCATTTTAACAGAAAAACACGTTGCACAAAAAATGCACAAATCTAACAAAGAACAGAAAAATTTGCTTTAATTGACACAACATATACCTGAAAATCTGAGTATACAAACAACAAATTTATATAAATTTATAGTCTTATCATGATAAAAAGCCTTTTGTATAAGAAATTCACGAGCACGAATTGTAAGCACGAGAAAATGTGCCAATACTGCTAATCACTTCCTTAAAGAAAACGAAATTGAGCTTCTAAGGCTTCCTTCCACAAAGTAAGTATTCTCATGTAATACCATAGAAAATTAGAGGAATATATTTGAAATCAATACATGTAAATCTTTTATTGTCCCTAGCATCCTTTTAAGCGAATTAAATACTTCAAGTCCAAAGGGAGATATTTTGAGAAGAAATATCATAAAAAATACAATTCGTATGAAAAACTTATTAGGAAAAATTACTTGTGTTGATAAATATTATCGAGACCATATTGCCCAATAATAAAATCAACCTAATTATCGCTTTTTCCACTTTATCATCTCTAGTAAAGAGGTTGTCAATGTAGATGAGAGTGTCTTGGTTTGCTACGAAGCGAAGTTCATGCACAATAACAGCATAGCTTGTTAGTCACAGTATCACGTAGCACCTCGAGAATCAGGATACCGAACATCTATACCTCATAAGTAATTAAAACAATGTACGTTACTTTTTGCGCTAGAAGCCGAAGGAGCGTCATGATTAAAACCCTTGTTTTGAAACCGATTCCAGTAAACATCAAAAAAAGCTCATATTTCCCGACGTGGAAGGTGAAAGAGTGGAGCTTCGCAATTCCGCCCCGCTCTCTCGTTTTGTCTTTCTAGGCGTGTCGTGTCTCGCGATTTGTATCTTACTTTACTCCGTCCTCATAAAACAAATACAAGTTGTTTGCGTAGGGGCGAGTAAATTGGAGTAACAGCGACCTGGCACTTGAGCCGTTCTCCGTTTCCCTCTCTCTCCATATATTCCCTCTCCTCCTTTCTTTCCCATCCACTTCGGACTTAATTTTGGTTGTTTATTGGGTTGTCGCAAGGCGGATAAATAAAATTTCGAGTCGGCATTATTTCGAGTTTACAACGCCGGCTTAATAGGGCATTACACGCAGCAGCTTCGGGGATAATTAAGGCGAATGGTTTATGTTTTACAACTGGATAATTAAAACTTATTGCGTGACGCTACAAGGTGTTGTTAATCGGGACCGGTCGGGATGGGGGGCGGTAGGGTAGGGATGATGATCTACTGGAATAATTTTAGGGAAAGATGAATGTTTTATTTTCTTCTTTATGGCATAACTGAGTAACGGTATCGTAAAGGGGGCGAGGGGGATGAGTTTACGAGCACTCGAAACGACTGCAAAATGGGAGCCGAAGTACAGCTTGAAGCGAACGTCATAACACGGGTTACTCTAAACTTAACACCAGGCATTTGCCTTTGCCTTTGCCTAATTAGATATATAATCTACAGTTAAAATAGATACAGATTTAATACATATATTCATCGGTTCGTTGATGTGATACTTAATTTTCAATGCAAAGCTTATGTCGAAATTAATACTACTTCTAAACGTCAAAAGATATTAAGAAGTGATGTACGGAATAAATAAATCTAAATACAAAACAAAATACTATGAATAAAAGGAAGGTACATTTATAGGTAATGTTTTGTAAAATCGATTTTACATTATCGATTATATATATCGAAAATCGATAATACATTATTTAAGAGGTGGTTAAGATATTAGTGTAATTGATTATTCTATTAGTAACTTTTTAAATTTAATTAACTCTAATTAAGAGATCTTTACCATAATCAGGCAGTTAAAAGAGTGACATACAATTCTTAAATTCTCCAGTTGCTTAGTTATTCCATTTAGTCCTGTCATCAGTTATTTTCACGGGAATTAAAGTCAATTTCTTAGAAAACTGAGATTTAGGTAGTATTTATAAACTTCTCAAAGTTGGACTTGTGTCGAAGTGTGGTTTTTCCCTAGGGGTGGAAACCATTCATTCGAAAGTGTAAAAAAGATTTTAATCAAAATAAACCAGGAAATCGATAGGTTGACTAATTCTAAGCAACTTTTCTTCTATAAAGTTTTTTCGTAAAGTTAATATTTTTCGAGTTATTCACGACTGAGTGTTTTTTAACAGCTTTTCAGAAATAACTTGAAAAGTTTTAATTTTATCGGAAAAAATATTTAGAACAAAAATGTAGCTAATAAAAACAAATAGATTCGTTTTTGAATGACCACTGTAAACTCAATAAGGGCTGAGTTATTGCTCGTTGAAGGATGGTTATTTTTCGAGAACTCCGAAATCTTCAACTTTCAATAACTTGAAAATTCTGAATTTTTTGAGGAAAACTCAACAGACCTTCTTTAAAGTTCATAAAAAAAACCTTTAATATGAGCACTGATAAAAGTCCTTTCCATGAGAATTGACTGATTTATAAGAAAAATAAAGCAATATCTTTCTTTTTTTCTTAAATTTAATTAAAAATTACACCCTGG
This sequence comes from Cryptocephalus primarius, assembly GCA_963576515.1. Classification (NCBI taxonomy): domain Eukaryota; kingdom Metazoa; phylum Arthropoda; class Insecta; order Coleoptera; family Chrysomelidae; genus Cryptocephalus; species Cryptocephalus primarius. The sequence continues at coordinate 20,064,504 of OY754937.1, read as the reverse complement.
TCATTACCACCTTGATAAAAATCAAGCGTAACCCACTTGCAATTAACTTTATTTAGGTATTATTCATATGACCAATGTGGTCTGTTTGGTTTAGAATGCTTATTTTAGAAAAAATAATCGTTTAAAATGAAAATTGCATTTTCGTAATTTTGGGGAAAAATGCCTGTTTCTTAAATAAATCAAAAACTATTCTAGATATGAAAAAATGTTTCAAATGTTAATTGCAGGGTTTGTCTCACTGAAAATTTTGTTTTCGTTTATGTTTGTATCATAAAAATTGAAGGAGATATGGCGGTTCGAAATTTGCATTCTCGTACTAATTATAGCTCATCCAATCCCTTTGAACGCAACCCTTTTCAAAACTACGAGTTGTAAAATTTTTTAACTAATTTGATCCTAATCCGTTTGGAATTCCCTACAAAACGCATTTTTTCTAAAAAAGTTGCTAGCTTGGAAAATAAGAGAATTATCGTCGAAAAAAAAATTACCTTGGATTCAACTGTAGGATATGATTTAGGAGCCGTTTCAGAAGCCGATGTGGGGCAAATTATAATGGTTCAACATTCGTAAACACCGTTGCAGGTTTCGATTGTGTTGTATACATGAGATAAATCAAAACCCGCTCACTACAAAAACCTAACTGATCACCATTTTTACAGTATATTCCTCTGATTTTATTTTCGTAAAATCCCCCTCTGAACTACCATGAAAACAGAGGGAGAATAAACTCCTTCACTCAGCGTAACGTCTAGCGCGTGTAGCGTTTCACCTCCTCCCCCGGAAAAATTCAGGGCACGAAAGTATTCGAGTGTATTCGTCCAATCAGTCTGAAAACATAATAAAAAGAAGCGGCAGCAATACACAAACGTGTCCATAACGCCATTCAGATGGAATTGACAGAATCCCGAAAGTTTGCGAGCGTGACGACAATGCCCAAACAGGCCAGAAACGGCCGTTAACTCAATTTGGAAAAATAAGGGACACGACTAAGTGTATATTCTCGGGGACGGACGAGAGGCAAAGGAAAACTCCCCGGACTAGATTTGATGAAGTCGGGAGAATTTCGACGTGCAATAGCGCCGAATTAATCCACTCGCTTAATCTAACTCGAACGGCTATTTGGGTATGTATAGGGGAAATTGCTCCGGGGCCGAAGTTCCGTAAACATCGCGAGACAGACAGAAAAAAAATGAGTGGAAGTCGGAATTAAATCGATCCTCGAAAATGAGAGCTTTAACGAAGTTTTTCCATTTCTACGGGGCGCACTCCCGACGACGAAACTTCACAAACAACTCATCAATTCGGGCAGTAAAACCTCACTTACGAAAAATTTGAAATCCAAGAAAAAATAAACTCGAAATAAACAAGGATGGTAGTTTTAATCAAAATTTACTAGCGAAATGTGCAATTTTTTGAACGGAGCTGAGGTGAACACAAAATTTCTATATCAAGACATTACCTCGTTGCTAAGTGTGCTATATATAGTGACATTTACTTCTCCACTGCTCTATTGCTGGTGGTGTAACGAGATTCCACTGGAAAATTCATTAACTGTAATCTTTGTCGTCAAGAATTTAAATTTCCAAAACAATGAACGTGACGGAGGGAAGGAGGAAGAATGGAGCATTATTAATAATGAAATATCCGAGAAGAGCTAATGTTTTAATAAAATTTAAATCAAGTAAAACGCCTCCGTGTTATGAAAATTTTACGTAAATAACGAAATGAAGGAAATTAGCTTATTATTATAATAAGGCGAGATAACGTTAATACATATTTTTTTTACAAAATTAAACTTGACATATTTCGACGAGGCTTTTAAATTAATAGGTTCAGCAGAATATTAAATTATCTTAAAGACGTTTGAAAATCAGGTGAAAGCGTTTCGTAATTGCCTAAACTAACGTTTACAGGGAAGGGAATTTACGTACCCATTTTGAATGGTCCGGAGAAGACATCACTTAAATTCGCTCATTAACTCATTCATATACATCACAAAAATAAAATATATACAGGGGTCACCAAACAATTGGGCGAAGATTCCCGAAGTTGCTTCCTAACTTACTCTCATCTACAGCAAACTCTGTAGATAGATATTGTACATGCTGATAACTCCTCCCTACGATAATAATAATCGAATTTATTGGTACCACATTCATAATGTAGGTTAGAATTGAGAAGGCGAAGTCTAGCTCAAGCCATTCACATTTAACCCCCATGAAATTTATATAACAAGGAAAGTAACATGATAGAGGTATTTAACAAAAATTAAATGTAACATAAGAAAAAAATATGTTTTTAAATTTAAAATATATAAAAGGCTAAATTTAGAGATATCTGGTGGTAAAATAAAAGTTAATGAAACGATTGATAACTCAATTTACATCCTTTCAAAATTATACTGACAGTTCGATTACTAAGCTCCTTGCGTGCACTTTTTTTGAGAATTAATGAGGTAATTATAACGAACTTTAAGAAAACGTAGTAATCTCTTTTTGAAATCAGAGGGTACTGAATTAAAAATCGCAGCAGCATTGCATGAAAACCTATTTAAGAAACTGGCAACACGATAGCGTGGCATTGATAAGGTATCAATCAGTATGCCTAATATTTACTTCATGTTTCTCACCTCTGAATGTTAATTTTTCTTTTAGATATGGGGAGAATATGTGGATATGATTCAAAAATGGTGGTGTTCATCTGGAATTTAAAAAGGTTGTCCAACTTAAGCCATTTTAGCTCATTAATTTTGACTGAGACTCTATCGTATGTCAACTCGAAGTTAAGAACGACTCGATTCCTGTATAACTGCCTAAGGAATAAGTATGACTTTTTGTAAATATTGCGATATGTTCTTCAAACCTAAACTTGCAGTCCAAAATGACACCTAATTTTTTTCGCTCTAGCAAATAACTATAGGAGTGTATCATCAACCATAATCCTTAATGCTTTTGATTTTGAGTTATGACCTAGAGGGGAGTGGCCAAATATGATAATACTATATTTTTCTGGATTTAGTTTAAGGTTATGCGCATGCGAGCATGATTGTATAGATAATAGATCTTGGTCAATATAGCCTTCAGCAAATCTACACATTTCAGGAGTGTAAGAGTAGTATAACCGGGTATCATCAGCAAAGGAGTGTAAATTGCAATGTTGAAAAAACTTTGTCATGTCTACCACATACATTAAAATAATGGCCCAAGAACAGATCCCAGTGGGACTCCTGAGGTAATAGGAGCAAAGTTTGAAGCTACTCCGTCTATAAGAACGCTTTGCATACGATCAGTTAGATAATTTCGGAAGAATTGACAAGAAGTAGAATCAAGCCTACAATACATCAATTTAGCATTCAATATATCATGATCAATGGTGTCGAAGGCTTTAGAATAATCAAGCAGAATTACTGAAGCAGACATACCTTTATCTTGAGCACTAATTACATGATCAGTAATACTTAACAGTAAGGTAGTGGTGCTAAAACCCTTATGATAACCAGACTGGGTATTCGGAATGATATTATTTTTAGTTACAATGTCATATGCCTGTTTTTAGACCACTTTTTTCAGAATTTTCGAAATTGCTGGTACAATGTTTATGGGATGGATGTCGCTATATGATTTAGGCGCAGGTATTTTAGGAGGTGGTTTAACAATAGAATATTTCTACTGTTTTGGAAAATATCCCGTTTCCAGACAAACGTTTATAATATGCGAGAGATAAGGTCCTATTGTCGGCAAGCAGAATCGTAACATTTTCGATAACGATTCCTTCTATTTCCCTCAATAGAAGCCATTTCAAAAGTAAAGTTTTCATTAAATTCATTTGTTTTATGATATTTAGTAGTAGCGATATAGTTGTGTTTCGGTGTGAAAATTGATGAAAAGTAATCAATCATCCCTGAGACATTTTTCAAATTGGCCGGTATCGAGTGAGTAGCTTTGGTAGAAATGTTCATCCTATGCAGGGTTTCCGAGAGTTCAGTGGAAATTCACGTTTTCCTTTCCTGACAGCAGAAGTAACCATGTTGCGTAATTGTTTGTAATAAGTTAGGTCAGCAGCATTTCTTGTTCGTTTATATATATAACGGTGTCACCAAGGGTCACCTTGTGTAACACGTATGTATAAGGTATAACAAGAACAAGGTATAAGGTATAACAAGTCAAGAACTTCTAAATGAGTTCAGGCAACAAAACGTAACATGTTCAATGGAGCAAAACTGATCCAAAATCAATTCGGTACTGATTATAGACCTAATATTTCATCACTGATGTTGTTAAGGCAACTAGATGTAAAAGGTTACAAATGTTTATATAATCTACACGACTTATATTTAGAAGTGCGCAGAAATGTATTGCGTAATGTCGACGTTTTCATGATACAGAGAGCGTATTGTCACGGCATTGTATTTGAAATTCTATCGAATTCAAGTGTACCGAAGTCAACGGCGAGCCTTCGCACGAACAATCGTACCCCTATCCAGACTAACGCAGTTAATATCCGTCTACGAGCAAAAATCGAACAAAGAAACACACACGCACACACCCACCCACAAACAAAACATTCATCCAGCTGTCAACCGAAGCGTCCGATTAATAAATCCACCCCCTCCCGAAAACGATACAAAAGCAGGCCATTATGCGACGTAATTTTCTGCAACGCTTTTCCTCCATCGCTTCCGCCACTTTTTCCTCCCTCCCCTTCCCTCCTCCGTCCTCTTTTAAAATGAAAACAATCAACAAACACTAAGCATGTTGTACCATTTATTTTCCCTGTGTGGAGAATCTGGTGTATCATTTCATTTGCGGCGACAAAGATTAATAGCGGACCCGAACCTCGCGGCTGAGGAGAGAGGAAAAAATGTGTTCTTCCAGCGAGCCTCCGAACTTGCAAGACAAAGGATTATACGAGTGAATAATTTTGAATAATTAATGGTTGTCGTCGGCGGCGGCGTTTTTTCTGCCTTCCGCCTCCTCTTCCCTTTGTTCGGCGGACGTTATTATTTTGGAAAATTCGGGCGCGCCGCTCCCGCGAAGACAAATCAACTGGGGCCGATTGAGGCATTTTTCACGCGAACGACGGAAATAATTGATGGGTCCCGGTCTAAGCGACTTATCAATTATTTAGAGGCGGGGGCTATCCTCTTATTTATTAAGAGCAAGACGGCTCTGCCCAGGGACGATTAGCTCCCCTGCCATTTCGAGCTGTTAAGGTCTCCAATTAATTTCTTCTCCGAAAACATCATTGAAAATACATTTGTAGTTGCTGTTATCATGCTTAGCAAATGATATGAGAGCCATAAGAGGCTCAAATCAACGTTTAGATGATCAACGTTTCAGACGTTTATACGTGCATCTTTGGGACGAAGATCCAATAAAGTGATAGCAACAATAAATATAATAATTGATGTTTCATTAAAACTGGAGATGCACTGTGAAAGGCTCCCTTTTTCGATAATTTTCCTACTGGAAACCCAGAAATCAGAAAAATACAGCCGAACTTCTCTAAGCCGAATCCTCATTGAACCTTAAAAAATTTTCCAGTGATAGAAAATTCGAATTACAGTCGAGCCTCCACGAATTTCTAACGTACATTCGAGGTACCAAAAAGTCGGTTATGTGGTATAAAGTTGGCGATGTGTCCATCGTATAGCTAACTTTCTCACTTGAGGAATATGCTCTATACAAGTTGATAAGCACTTTGGAGATTCTCAAGAGTAAAGTACCAGATTATAGAAAAAATGCTTCAAATGAAAGTTTTTGGTATTAGATAGGTAAGTTAGGTTATGAAGTTTGAATTGAATCACCAAGAAAACGAAGTATTGGCAGGCCAAAAAACGAGTACCACAACAGGCAAAGTACCTATAACCCAAAGTGAAGAAGAAAAAGAAAATTTCTAACGTGATCGATTGGCCAAGATAGGAATAAGGCTAAATAAGCAGCTGTTAAAACCAAAAGGAGAAGCATTTTCTTTGTTGGAACTTTATTTTTCGAAATAATCAACAATTTAAAAGGAAATGATCTATTTTTGTAGATCTGGAATAATGTAATTTCAATTACGTAAATCTACCAAGTTGCAACCATTAACGTTCTAACTGGAAATTTAAAACATATCTAGAATACTTCAAAATGGGTGCAGATAATGGAAATTCACACGATTCCAGATATTTAACTTTAAATTAGATAACTTGATGAAAAGCTATAAAATGTCAAAGTGAAATTTAGAAAATATTAGATGTAAATCTGGCAAATTTTAATTAGTATTAGATGAAAATCTATAAGACTCATCTGAAAATCTACCAGATCCTAGATGGACACCTAGGAAGACCCCAATGGAAGCCTACAAAGTTTCATCATCCCCACATATTTTCAAAGAATCTTCTAATAATTAGAAATTCAAAACAAAGTATGTTATTTCAGAAAATCCAGAAGAATGTAGATCTAATAGTTCCTGGATACTTTAGAACAGGCCTATTGACTGAAATCATAAAATTCCAGCTGGAAATCAAGAAGATACTAAATAGAAGACCTAGTATTCTTCAAAATAGAAATTTACAACGTACTTAAGCTACTACAAACCAAGTAAGATCCAAAATATTCTGCCTAGAAAAATAGAAAGTACCAGATTAAAACTTCGGTGATTTCAGTTGAGTCCAACTGAAAATCTACTCAAACTACTGGAAGCCCTCAAAGTTACTTCTAGTCACTCATTTAATTTTTGCAGATATTGCACGTAAGTAGATCTTCGTCCTGGATCCTAATTATGCACAAATATTGTTAAGAGTGTGCCGAACACTGATGAAAAATAATTATACCTGAGAACAAACATAACTTTCACTAAATGCTAGTATAACCTGTGGTACTGGCCATTGTTGAAGCCAACTTAACTCGATAAATATATGCCTACTGCCAAGGTACCTTATGCATGTAACATAAGAAAAAAATTTCCTGCTGAAGCAACGTTACATGTTTTTAATTTTATTTCTACTTTTGCTATTTAACCTATAGCAAGGAATACTAGGCCTTCAATAGTGATTTAAAAGAGTGGTTGTAGACAGTTGGCATCCAGCCAAATAGGTCCATTCGCTGGTTACTTTAAATGAATACACATCCAATTTCCTCATTCCTCATCAATTATTTGGAAATTTGTCATATTCCTGAGACAGAGTTAGTGATAACTTGCTGCTGGTAAAAAGATGCAGGCATAAATTGCGGAAACGTCGATTATTTTCCTACAAAGTTGGTTTCTTTTCTCGCACCTCTGAACAGAAATAATTTGTACACGAGAATATATAATATACCAAAATTGTTACTTCCGCTTGTGGATTATTAAAATTACTACATCTCCCCGGTGGAAATCAACGCCGAAACGAGCACTTATTCGCCATTTTACCCCCGTCCCACTGACAGTCGAAATTATCTCTCCTCGTAATATAATTACCGCATAATACACAACACAACAGACTGCTACATAAATCTAATAGAAACATGGTTGCTGTATTTCTGTCGAAACTCAACAATGGCTATTACAGAAATTCTCTCCTTCTCTCCCTCTCCCACCAAAACACTGGATATTAAACAAACTTCCTCCTGGCTTAATATTCCAACGTAAACGGTTTCCATCATCGGTTGGTTTTCTCCCTATCTCCCTTTCACTCACTCCGGGGAAGATGGAAAGTTACTACGAGGAAACGTTACACTATCGCTACGATTTTTGACGCGACAATACATATACATGAAGTTGTAATGGAGTTTGCATGTAGTAATAGATAGTGCATTATTAAGAGTGAGGTTGTGTAAAGTTATGAAATGGAATTCCTATTAGTTCGAATCCCAGAATTCGGATTTCGGTCTAACTTGTTATTTTTACGTTTACAGTATGTTAAATACAAAAAGTACCGTCATCTAGTAGTCATCGGGAAAAGAGAATAAACGTGCCACGGGTCGCGTTCACATGTACCTACATTTAAATATCGAATGGATCAAACGGCCCCCTCACCAGCGCCCCATTTTTGCCCTCTACGGGGCATTCATTAAAAGCACGCCTGCGACGAATTTTCCCGCTCGCATTTCCATTCAGACGGTCTCTGGGAGTTCGCGTGTTTTTCACGGCCCTTTATCCCGGCTTTTCGCAAAACCTAACGTCACTTTCTCGCTCCTAGCACGGCGGGCATTTCGCCATATGCGATATTAATATTCTAGCAGTTCAATTTACAAACTAGCGCTCGCTCCAGCCCCGGATTCGAATGTCGAATGAGAGAGGAGGGGTGCTCGCGCTCCTCTGCTCTCCCTCTCGTGCTCACTCTCTGTCTGCTTCCCGACCCGACGAATGCAAATTATGGATCGGTTAGGTAAACCGTTTTTGGGGAAAATACACGTCGACGAATTGCAGTATTTCCTCGTCGAAGCTCGCAAATATGAGTTGATGAAGCTACATGCAGGGAATGAGGTTTCGCTCCGTGTTTGAAGAGACCCGGAGTTTTGTTTGCCGGGATGTTTCTTAGCTTGGCGATCGATAAGTATACGGACCGCAGATCAAGAGGGTATATACATAAGGTTTCGACCCTTTTCAAGCATATTCTAAATTAATTCTCTATCCACAGGTCATAACCACTTTTCCCCAGCCTTGCTCCTTAAGTAATGAGTGTTATTTCATTTACGGGCAAATTTATAATCTCGCCTTGAGGATTCCGCAAATCTTAAGGCGTATTTACTGTGCCATATGTATTTTGTAGTCAACTAAGTGCACTTTAAGGATCAGGTGAGGCCGAGGTCGGTTTGATCTTACCTTGAGTATCCCTCAGAAAATATTAAAAGTTAAGTTTGCCTTCAAGACGAATCATTAATAATATAAATCAATTACCTAAACGATATTTGAAAGACAGGCAAAATCTGTTAGATTTATATAGTGAATGTGAGTTTATAATGAGGTATCGCTCTTCTAAAAATACAACCGTACACATTATTTTGCCTCTGATTAATGATGCTCTCCATAAACCCAATAATAGAGCTGCCCGTCACCTTCTCTAGAACGAGCCAGACTTTACCTGTATTCCTCATACATTTCCCTATGTACCTCTTCAATTTTTATTGTTTCTCTGCGCCGAAAGCGACCCCATTTAATATTTACTAACACAATATTCCTGCCCGAGAACAGACCCTTTCTCCTGAAGTGCATTTCTGCAACTAATTTTCGAAACTGCTATACTGGCAGGAGGAGAAGGCGGGAAACGCTGCAGATTTTTCGATCAGACGGGAGATCATCGCGGCGGATAGTTTTATACGTGCATAAAAGGATGATGGGTTATTTAGTGAGAGATTCGATCCAATTCACTTTTATTGCTCTCCTGCGGGCCGGCGAGTGTAATGAAGGAACGTCCCATGAATGATTAAAGAGGGAATATCGAAAGGTTATTACCTCTCCCACTCTGGCTCTTCCTACTTGAAATGCAGGAAGAAACAAGCTTTAAGACTCGTTGTCCCGGCTGTTCTGCTGGGAAATCACATTTCCAGAACTTAAGTTGACAATGTAAGCGCAACAATACATCGCATGCAACACTAGAGGCGAGCATATGTTCGAAAATGGCTGGTCTTGAAACTTAAGGCGAAATTGAAATTTTGAGACAAGACAAGATTAAATTATAACTAGTCTGGAGATATTTCTAATTTTTACACGCATAATCCGCATAATACAACGATGTAAACCCTAAATTTCTACTCCGGGCGATCTTGCCGGAAAATGACCGGACCTCAACAAAATTGCTTATTAGTAATGTTTTATGAATGCCCTTTAGAAAGGTCTCTCAATGAAAGTATGTTTAGCAACCATTAAACCTTATACATAATTTACTATAATTAGTTATATGCTGACAAATACAATTCCGTTTGAAATGTACCCCCCCTCGCAACAAAAATGAGAAGATTTTATAGAATGTTGTTTATCTCGAGGCATTGACATTAATCAACAATACTGAACGGGAAAATTAATAATTTCACCGTATCCCAACGCGATTTTGATTATCGAAGGCATTCCTTTCAAAATTCATTGTTATTTTTGTGACCAATACAGGATTTATACTCATGATTCATGGATTAATTGACCAACGGACATACAGCATTGATCCAACTATTTATGATTTCGGATTATCTGTTCTAATAATTCAGTGATTTACTCATCTTTAAAAGACGCTATTTTCAATAGCTTTTCTACAACGGTTTTGGAAATATAGGGATGTCTCCAAAATTAGAATTTTCCATCTTTCTCTCGGCTATAACTCGAAAAGTAGGCGTCATAGGAAAGAAACAATGACATTCCTGTCATCAGGGAACTTCCCCTTTTCTTTGGAATCGGAATTTTGAAAATCTGAATTGTTTTCGATTTTGACAAAAATCGAAAGTTGTTCAAATTACCGCCTGGATTTTCAATGTGTCAATTTTGTAGTTTCGGGATGAAACTAGCAGGACATGTACCTTAAAAGGTTCTAAGAAGGTTCTAAGGGTTTAGAAATATAGGGATTTGTCCAAAATGATAATTTTCCATTTTTCTCTCGGCTATAACTTGAAAAGTAGGCGTAGTATTAAAGAAACAATGCTATTCCTGACATCAGGAGAGTGTCTCCTTTCCTTTACAATCGAAATTTTAAAAATCTGAAATGGCAAAGGGAAACTGCCATCGACATTTATAGATTTACAATACAACAGTTGAACGATGCGCTGAAATGCCTGTTGAAAACATCGCAAAACCGAAGTTTCGCAGAGGAAATTTGGTTTTTAAAGAAAAACTGCAAAATTATGCAAAAACAAGCAAATGCATATAACCCAGTCTCTGTTCATAAATAATAGAAGTCAAAGAGATACCGAAATACTAACTGGCCTTCCCCAATTTTCGAAACATCAAACTTTCTCTAATCGATCTTACGCCATGATGACTAACTTTAATCTTCTACTGAACTTTCAAATTTAAAACAAACACCATCCCCAATTTTCGATCCTAAACTTTGACGAGTTGTCACAGTTTCCGAGACAGTTCAACAGGTCGAGGGAACAACACTGACGTCTTCTCACTTTTGCAAACAAAGTTACTTCTCCGAAAGGAAAAATTGTAAGAAGTATTACTTTCCTCCAGGTCCCCCGGGGAGATCTGAGAGTTCAAGGTAGGTACGCTCGAGGAGACGAAGATGGAAGGTTTTTTTTACGAGAATTTAATACAAAAATGATCACGTTTATCGCATAAACACGGGTGACTGAGGGACCTCGTAGGTCGAGTGTTCTTATCCAATGAAATAATGACAGATTTCTTGAAGGGAGAAATGTGAATCGTGTATCATTTAAAGGCGCAGATATAAATTCAAGAAACGTTATTGCTGAGCATCCGACCGAGAAATAGCGCTGATTACACATTCCAAGTTAGAGAGGGGACATCAAAGCAAAAAAAATCTCTTTGGAAAGATGTCCTTATATGTGGAAATTTTGCGATTTTTATGTACATTCATGAGAGTGAAGTCTTGTTTATTCTGACGAAAAAGGAATGGAATCTACGGTCGCTTCCAAAAAGCAAGCTGTAAGGAACGAAGGGAAAATTTTCAAAACAAAAATGTATACCAAACTTCCACATTACCATTTCGCCTTTCTCTTTCAATTACCTAAATTACATATAACTACTCTACGAGCACTTCCAAACTTCCAGAAATAAATATTTATTTTGCAAATATGTACGTACACACCCATAAATGTACTAAGTTCCCGTCGTTTATAATTATTCCTGAATTAATCTCCTGGATCTGTAGACTAATTGATTCAGATGTGAAACTCGTGTAGATACGAACGATAAAACGATTTCGTACGTTCGTATACGTAAAAGTAGAAACGAAGCAAATCGAAATACTTAAACTTTCCAATTACATTTAGGGCCGCTGTATAAATCCCGCGAATATAATTTCTGCGTAATATTATTCATCTTAACGGTGAACCTACATTAATTCATTTAATGGCTTCGTAGTTAGAAATTCCTTTTCTTATTTCCTTGCAGTAGGAACGAAGTCGAATTATCCATCTGTAATGGAAATTCGGAAGTAGAATTCTAAGGATAGTAGAGTAATAATTTAAAAATCTCTCGAAACGTTAACCTTCTTTAAGAAACTCTCATAATGAAAATGTACCACCCATCGAAACAAGTCGACCTCCGACCGCCGTCTACTTCAAAAAGAGTGATTAATCAAGCCTGATGTACAAAAATACGGAGACAATTATGCACTGCCAAAGGGTGAAGTGAACTGAGATGGAAGAGATGAGACGAGATCCGAGGCGTCGAAAATATAAATCTTTCAGGGCGTGATTAAATGTAAGGAGAGGATCCGAGACGCGAGGAGAGATTAGATTTAACAAATAATATTAAAAAAGCAAAATCGGTTAACATTATGATAGCGTTCGTGGCATGAGTTAAACGTTGATTTGTGTTGCGAACTCGTGTTGTAAAACCTTGTCGTTTAATCGTTTAGGCTATTACTAGTAAAAACAATTTTTCTCTTTCCCGGTGGAAGATTCGATGCGAGCAACGTAAATATTTAAACGTAAATCCCCACGGTGAAGCATCAAAAGTTTCCTCCTTCCCGTTAAGTAAATCGCCGTGGAGTTGCCCGTCCTAGAAAACTGAGGACAACTAGAGTCCTGACAACACGATATTGTTAAGTAATGAAAGAGCTTTCCCCTGTTAATCCCCCAGACATTAGCTGTTGTACGAGTAGGAAATTTTCTCGTTTAACAAGAAACCGCTCGTCTCCCATAAACCCTACAATCCCTTTGCGGTTTCGCCCAAATTATCCTTTTCTCCGGCTCCATCGACTGTTCCGACAATAAAACTTAAAAGCAGATTCGTTTTGACGACATGATAATCAGACGTAACGTTGCCGGAGTTACGACGGGAAGACCGCCATTTTGTCGCAAATCTCCGCATACCCGTCATTTATACGTACACATCGGCGAAAGCGACTGGAAACTTTTTTATTTCCTCTAAAATATTTATCCAGCTCGGAGTAATGAATAAAATATTAGTAGGTAAGGGTGCGCGACTCCCCGTTACAGAGATGAGTAATTTATTTTGAAAGTTTCAGCCGAGTACATTTTTAAAAATTACCATACGGTGTTGTTTTCGTCGGAATTAAACGACGAGTTCGCCTCGTACAATTTGCTGTTGTTCAAAATAAATTGTGTTTTTATTAACTCTAATAGTTCCGATTCGATTCGTGTGGAAATAAACGATTGTTGAATACAAATATCGCCATATGATATAGAAAAAGCAATTTCACGATGTAATTGTCCGGAAGGTTTAAATATTGTTAAATCTGGACATGATTACACAACCTAGTTATTGATATGAAAATAAAAATCCGAACACATCGTTCTGGAAGCGCTAAAATTTATTTATTATGAACTTTATTGAAATTTAATGAAATTTATTTATGATTATGAACAGGCTGAATTTCTGTAAAGGGCTTCGTTTCGACGAGAATCCCAGCTTTTCTCTCTTTAAAAAGATAATTCGAGAATAATTTGAAAATACTGGATTGGGCCTCAATATCGTACCTGGCTTAAAAATCCCCTATTACTTATGTTTACCTAAAAAGATTGATTTCGAAAATAAAACATCTATGAGATCACAGAAACGAATCTTCCTTCAAAATAGAGAATTTGTAAACTCTTGGTGATTAAGTTATCCAAAAAAATTGTAAATACATAATTACTTAATCTCAAACGAATTATATATTTTAAACATTACAATATTAACACAATAATGTTGTTTACTAGATAAGGGGGTGTCAGTATTAGGCTACGCTATTAATTACCCTAGGATTCAAAACGTATGCAACACAAATTGGCGTGCCTAGTAGCAATCATCCCCATTTCCTTCAGTCGTGCTTGTTATGGGTGTCAATTTACATTTGTCAAGCGGTGCTTTTATTTCAGCCACTTATTGTTTGTGACTGTGTGGAATGTGAAAGCAAATGGACCTTTAGGGCTTTTGTGTACATATAAAATTTTGCGGAGAGACTTACCATCCCTGTATCTTTATTTAAGCGTCAAGTTGCACCCTGTAAAAGCCTGTGCGAATCAGTGATCGAAAAAGGCAACATCATACCAGATTTTAACCCGGGGATAATTAGACAGAGACTGAGTGATTTCCTGCAAGTGCTGCATGTAAAATAGATGTGTAATGGTGCATTTTACATGTTACGTGTCAAATGTACCTAATTCTATACATTAACGAAACTAAAGTAATTAACTGTATACCTTGTGCTTCTTGATATTATTTTACATATCGACATAATTTTAAAAAATGTACGTTATCAAAAAATCACAAAAATGATACGTAACCACTGCAACTCAGCTGCAGATGTAACTTTCGAATCTTTGGCGGACGTGAGGAGTTTTCGCCATTTTCTACTCCTCATGATCCAAATGTAACAGTTCAAAAATGTACTGTGCATGTTTTATTTCTTTTTATATGCATAATTACTAACTGTAAGACAAATATTATACTTGCAGATGGGTGTATTCGTTAATTAAATCGTGCACTGTCGAACAAAAACATACAGATCATTCAAAACATATCCGATATCACGTGACCATATCACGTCACATATGTACCAATGGTAGCGGGGCCTGGACGCAGATACAAATTCGCGCCTATATTTTTCCTGGCAATAGTGAACGCAATTGTCAATCTCTGTATGTTCGACCGGACGGCACATATGAAGGTTTGTTTACAATACACAGTTCGTGGTTATAAGCTTAATACTTTGCATTAAATACATTCGTACAGAAGGTTCAGTTCATCAACTGTCCTTTTGAGAACGTATTTGCCAATGGGTTATGCTGAATAAGCGTGTATTTAATCTGAGAAAAAAATAGGGGGGGTTATTGAACATAAACAAGCTCGATTTCATTACCACTTCAAAACCTCGACAACAGTGTTAGTCTCTTCATGAATAACGTTATTCAGATTTGTTTTGAACGACTTCTATTGAAACTTGTGTGTTTTTAATACGTAAACGAGGTCGTAATATTGTCAAAATTGTGCAAGCATATGTACAATTATTTTGTATTAATATTACTCATAACGACTCTGGTTATATTATATTTATAAACAGAGCTACTCCATTTTCACTACTAACAGATTTCAGTTTAGCTAAGTAGGTATGCTGCTGATGCTGCTGGAGGTTACATTGGTTAACTGAATTTAAATGGTGAAGAGTAGAGCATTTAAAACAATGAAAAATCTTATTAGCCGCTTCTTTTAAATGAATACAAAATTCCAAAAAAATCCAATTGTTCACTGTCATCTTCAATTGTATGGAAATACCATATTGTTATTAAAAACCAACAACAAATAGGCATTTGAATCTAAAATTTCAAATTTTCAACTGCGTTCAGTTGCTTTAAATAATTATATCCTAATTGTTCATTTTCGTTAAGTGTAATTAGGGCACCTGGGAACAAATATAAACTCAATTAATGGCATTAATTAACGTAAATTGCATTAATCTGCAGCGTTACGCGTACATTTTACAAACTTCGCCTAATATCTAAATTATTACAAGTCATTGTAGAAAGATGGCATCTTAAAAATTTATTATATTTATTACGTTGCCTATCACTCACCTCTTTACTACCCTCAGGTACGATTTGAGTTTAAATTTAAAGCAGAAACGTCACGTTATTAAAAAAGCCTTCCGACTTATCACCAGACGTGTTATACAACGTTACTCCCCATAAATTCCTTACGTAAATTGCAATTTCTACCTAGACTTTTATTTCCATTCCCCCGACCATATAAGAACCTCTTATCTCTTTTGCTTCCGAGTGGATGTATTGCGGTTTAAAAGGAATACACGTCGACAAAAAGCCGACTCGAGAGCGTAAGGATACAAATTGAAGTAGCTTATTTCGAAAAATATATCAAGTATACAGATAACAAGTGAAAGATACAGTGTAACACGTTCCCGAGGCACAAAAGCGGGAGTTCGGCTCGACACAAAAAGAAAACTCGTACGTGAATTTGAATTAGAAACCAGAAGGATTTCCTCGAGGAAAGAGTGACTTAACCTTACTACGTATCAATATAGAAATTTCGAATATTCTTTCAGGAAATTAAATCCCCAGTGCACGTCGTGACGTAATTCCTGAAAATTGCTCGGGTAGAAGGGCACATGTGGGGATTTTCGCAACAATGGGAAATCTTTTCGAGCCGCATCGACTTCCTTGGCAAACAATTACGAATCTGTTATATATCGGATCGATATTCCTTTACGAGCGATAAAAGAGGTGCTTAACGATTTGAATTTAATCCAAAAGAGCGATTAATCCGCGATTTCATTTGTTAAATCATCACCACTTACTCTGAACCTTACTGAATGTTTTGAAAATAACGACAATCATCTGTCGCATCCGTTTAGAAAATATTGCCACCGTAAAACGTCATGACTTGACATAACGTTTGCAATAATTCCTCGGTTTAAATATCACAGGACGCCATGGAGCGCGAAACCGTTAAGGGCGTAAAAGGGCCTCGCGACTCGTCTAAGTCGGGTAGAAGATCGATGAAATTTCAATTTCATAGCGGTAAACAATAAATTCCGTTTGAAGTGGCAGAGCGCCGAAAAAGCTTTTTCACGATATTACAATTCGCTTTTTCGTCGCGATTAGAGAGAGCCGTGCTTTAATCGAAACACGAAACAATGCCTATTATCCGTGCACGGGAAGGAGAGAAAGAGAGGGAGAGAGAGAAAAAAGGATAGGCATCGAAAATGGCAACCGTAACGTCAAGATTTAAAGGTCGAAATACGCAGGATTTTCCACACCAAATATTTATCTGAAAAACTTTGGAAAACCGATGATTTTGTATATAAAATTGCTACACGCGAATATATGACGAAAATAGATAAATGAGTAGGTGATTTTTCACTCCAGAATTTACTTCGGCTGATCGAAACTGATACATTTCGAATTACTATTTTTCCGCACATTACATAACCGTGGCCGCCTCTACCGCCAAAAATAACCGGTCAACCGAACTGGGGGAATTTCCTATACAAAGCTGACTGATAGGATCCTGACGATGACGTTGCGTTTCGATTTAACTCGATTGATGGGCTCGCTCGTGTACGACTCCGCTTTATATTCATCGCTCCCGAATTTCTGGATGTAATGACTAATTTGACTTTTCACAAGGAAATTACAACTGCTCCGAAAAAGTAACGATCGAAATAGGCCAATAATTGATTATTTCACGAGGCGGATTCTGTCTAAAAAACCTTTGAAACTGAGTATTTTTGACTATTAAGATATCGTTATATACCCACGAATTTTCACTATACTGTACGCCTGCGCAATATTGTGAATAGATCAGGTTTTGAATTTTAGTTAGAGATTTTTATTAACTAAGTGTCTATGAACGTCGAAGTTGCTTGAATATTCGTATATATGTTATGGCGAAGGCGCCACATACTCAATCGCCATATATCTCAATCGCCATTTTATAAGGGGTCCAGGGAATCATTTAAAAAGTGTTAACTATCGCTTTCATTTTATGCAAATTGCATATTTTGCAAGTAATAAAAATAACAGGAATTTTACGTAGTATGTAGATGAGCCCATTAAAGTTAAAATTAAGAAAAAGTTTTCTTTATCTTTTATATATGTATATAACTCTACTATTTTTTATTGAATCTATTATTTCGAGTCAATTTAGTGATGTGACAAACACATTATCCGCCTTACTGTACACAGAGTTGTAGTTTATCTAGTTCAATTTAAATTTTTTAACTTTACATGCACATTTTAGAGCTCAGATTTAAATGCCTGTGAATACTTCAAGAAATATTCTATATCAAAAAATTTCAGAAAACTTGAATATACTTTTTCTACCTTTCACCTATCTCTTAGTTTCAAATATAACCGACTAAAACACTCTATACAACGATGTAAAGCGAAAACAACGTACATAACGTTCCGTTACGTCGGACCCTACCTGTGCACGCACACCCTCTAGGCGTTTATAGATCAAAAGGAGAATCCGGGAATCTTTTTTCAGCTATTGTTCGTTAAATTATCCTACTGGAGCTCGTACATGTGTGTAGAATATTTCCTCCCAATTGCATCAAAGCATTCAAAATTAATGAGATGTGTGTGTACTATTAAGCGCACAATCTATTCACTTGATCTATTGCAGTGGGGGATTATAACATTGTTGCTCTTACGCCATCCATATTCGTTAAACGGTTCAAAGGGGGCTTATGGTGGGACTGAATAAACGTAGATAAGGAGATTAACATTGACAACCTCTTGATTAACTTTGTAGAAAATGTGTATTTACACACACTTATAAGTTTTGATTTAGGTAACGCTGTTTAATGGCAATTAGGAAATTGAGGCAGTTTCATTCTAAGAACAGGAGTTTTTCACAGGATTTCTCATATCGGAAAGTTTTTATTTCCAATGGTAATGTTGCTGTTCATCAAGAGCGCCTCGACAATTGGAAAGAAAAATTTCGAGCCCAAACAGTACTTAAAATATATTTTCAATGTCAGATCAAGTAACTCAATTAAAATGTTATAAAACAACAACTATCGTTCCTGGGGGAATGTCCCGGAAAAAGGGACGATTTTAAAGAGCAAGTGGAACGAGCGACTCGCAAAAGGAATCCATTCGTTAGAGGAAACTCCACTTAATAAACAAAACAGTCATTGTTTGGAGACTAATGAAGACTACAAAAGTTCCTTTTGTCGAGAGAACTAAGAGCGGAAGAAAAGAGGAGAAGGGTCGATCCGGTGCGGCAACTCCTTCTCTTTCTCTCTCGCTAAGTCTAATAGTTCGGATAATAAATAAGGTCGAAATAATGCGGAAAATTCGAGTGGAAATCGCTGACGGGAAATCTCACGAGTGGATAAACGAGAGATCATCAGGAGGGCGAATAAACGGGGTCGGGGATTGTTTTGAGGACCATCAGCATCCACTCAGACTCCAAAAAAAAAATAGAACTAACAGATCGATCCCCCTGAAATTAGAGGGGACAATTGAAAAAAAAACCGTTACCGGAATTAGTAAGAGTTATCTAAAAAAAAAGGGTTTTGAAATAATTTTCACAGTGCGTTCGTTAATTTTCCACGCATTCGTTCGTAATTTCTATATTATCAATTGATGTTACTACCTCCTGCGCACCGAGACGGCCTGATTAATAATGAATCAATTAATTAGCATCCCGCCTATTGCGTTAACACGATCCGGCGGTGGCGTTTATGAGGATATTAAAATAACTACTGTAAATAACTGACTTCAATCGGAAAAAAGAGCACGTAAGGCACAATTCTCTCTGCAAGCACCTTTCGGTACATAGCCTGCATTACTTTTTTGTCTCTTCACCGTCTCGTTTTTCACTCAAGCTAATTAACGACGACCACCCCTCATCATCTCTTTTGAAAAACGTCCTTTCAGACTAAAAACCGTAAACCCGTGCAAAAGTTATTGTTTCATGTTATGTTTCAATAAGCGACGAGGCGCAAAGAAGGAGCAGTCCCTAAAGGGAAGGATTCTTTGAGAGAAAATAACTTCAGTTAGGGAAAACATAATACTAGTTTTGAAAGTTCCTCCAGGAATTGAAAGATTTAAATTGGAGTTTGGACACGAAAACTGAAATAAGTATACATTTGTGATTCACATGTTGATTACAAATTAGTTGTGCCATTCAATACGGATTCTGTTCAGCGTTAATAGAAATATTCAAACTTTATTACTCCTGAACATTAAAAGTTTACTGGAGTTATGAGTTTTTATTTCAGTTTCTAATTCTCTATCAGTACTAAAAAGACTATCCCTAAAATATATCTTTGTAGTGTCATACAATGTGTATTTAACCTTTTCGTCATGTTCAACCTACTCTAACGTGTACATATGAAGGTGTAACAATGCAGTAATTTTAGATGACTTGGTGGGTCTGTCAAAAATTGAGGGAATTCAAAATCTTGTGTAAAAAACAAAGTGGCCGAATTTTTTTTCTTAAGAAACTTTTAGAACTGTAAGATCTATCTGAAAACATTCAAAACAAGATCCATTTTATTGTAATAAATAGTAAACGTCCACCAGGAAAATTTTCCTCGTAGATATTGAAATTTTCTAAAAGTGCTTTAAAAGAATCTTGATGTAATTAAGAGTCAAAATTGTATTACTGAAAGAAAATTGAGCATTGAACACTATTGAAATATTAAGGACATTTCGAACTGCGAACCGAGATTCGAACGAGGTTTTATTTTTGGAAATTTAACAGATTTTCGCTGTAACAAACGCGACGCGCCGAGAGACGAAAAATCCGCCGATTACGGAAAACAGCCCCGGGAGCGCCTCATCCGATTTCTCCCCTCGGAATTAAACATTTGTTTGCGTTTCGCGCAAATAAGCCATTACCGCCGTCATAGCCATAGCGCTCCGCGGAGCTCATTATTGGCCGACATCGACGTAGGGATGTGACGAAAAGATGAAAAATCCAATTTGCATTAAAATCCACAAAACGTCGCAGTTCGTTTGGCGGCGCCCGCGTTGTATTTTCATCAGTGCCGAAACTTAAAATTGAATACATTAATCTCGAGGCGTTCCTCCCTCGCGCCCGAAGCTCCTTGTTAACGTCATTTACGGCACTTCTGTCTCCCCCTCTTTCGCACCCACACATATATACATACCTAAACATACACATATTATGCATACACGCATACATACATGTACTCTTGCATGTATGACTATGGTTATCGCACGCGAAACGTTAAGCATATCGACCAAGCTAATAGGAGCGATACATATATTCATATACAACGTTAGCAGGTTCATGTAAAGAGTAATCAATTAACCGCTCTGATGTGAAATATAAAAATAATACATCATATAAATTTAAATGACCTTACTTTGTAAGAGCTAAAATGATATTTTTACTGCTGAAATCATCATTTTTGCCACTTGAGCTAATAAATCTGTAGAATAAAGACTACAGCCGATAGACACAGTAAAAATTGCCTCCGACCCTTTGAAAAAAAATTATCGACAAGCAATACATCGAATAATATAGACGCAGTGAAGTTTTTTTATTCTCATACCAACAAATCCTAAACAAAATTCACATATCACTCTCTGTTTATTGATTGTATTTTTTGGACATTGTAACGATGTTTCAACACCTAAAAATTCTGAAAAAATTACTTATTGACACTTTACACCTTCAATTCTTCTCCAAGAATAGTGAATGCCTTTGTTCTCTAATATAAAGTAAGAAACAAAATTGATGGATTCTTCTGTTAGGGTTTATGAAGTAAAATCGTTCAACAATGGGCAATAATGCAGTTTCCCATGTTTTTAACCATGTTACACAAATTAAAAGAAAATGTAGTTCGATTAAGTGTATAACTACACTTATATTGTTTTTGCCATTTCCAATATGTTGGTTCTTTAGATACAGCACCTTAAACGTTTCGAACACCACTAAAAATTTAAATTTCGCCCCAATTTTTTTAAACCTTTTTTTTTGAATTCTTTTTTGAAGCCATTTTTGAAGGTAACCGAACCTCTGTAGTTCAATGAAATCAAAAATTTTTCAGATGAAAACTCTCAGAGGGAAAATTCGCCAATAAATTGAAAGCCAAGTCGAAAACGATGAACGAGTCGAGAGGTCTAAGAATTTGGCTACAGGTATACTGTATGACTATGTATGGCGATATTTATGTTTTTTTGTAAACGGCGGTGGAAATTTTTACTGTCCTAACCGACTAGACTTCAAAAAGTTCAAAATATTTTTAATGAACAAATTTATTTCTTAAAATGTTTTGTGTAATTTTGAACCACTCATATGGCTGAATTGATTTGCAGTTAAACTAAACAATTATCTGACCTAAACTGGTTTATAAGGCTGCCACTAAACTGTGGACTAAACTTTACAAACTCTAGACACTTTTCCTACTAATCATCAGGGGCTACACTGATTTAATATTTCGAGCTACTAAACATTATTTAGAAAAGGTATTTAAGGTATTTCAAGGTATTTCAGTTTAATTTAAAGATACTAATTGGACTAAATAAATAGATAAATATATATTAAATACTACAATTCAAGACATTTCTTCGTCCAGCAAGTAAACGAACGTAACTGCCAATTTCGCGAAAATCGCTTTTGTTGAATTCAAAGAATTTTCGAAAGTCCCTTTTAACGACACCCAGTATATAAAAGGAAATACCATCTTCCCGTGACAAAAAAATCTTCACTAGTAAATAACCTCACATTGTATATTTTACTGTATTGAATACTCTGGCTTATGTTTGAAATTCAAAGAAACTTCAATGTGATATTAGTGATTACAAATATGAATATAAAATTTGTTGTTTTCTCGTATGTTATTCTATTACATTGACCTGTAATCATGATTACACATGATTGGTGCAACAAACTGCTTCGTAATTCATATTACGATGTATGCATGTTATTATATTCCATACTTAAATAAAATCTGACTCAATATTTTGACTCAATAGGTTCATATATACTTCATATATTTAGGATAGGATTTGCAACGGTGACAATACCTATATTAAACATTGTTATTGTATATAAGATTGAGTTGAATTGAAATCAGCACCTCTTTCTATTTCAACTGAGCTAATTAAACAAAAGTTTTGAAATTCGTTTGGAAATAATTAATGAAAGTAATAATGGAAAATATAATAATTTTTAGTTAATGATTTAAAGTAAGTGACGAGAAAAAAAAGCGGTCGGTGCGAATGACTTTATGGCTTGGATACCAAAACAATTTAAGGCGCCTTAGTAAATAACAGTCCTCTGGACGAATCAACGCTTACCAGTTAAGTAGTGATGAATTATATGCCTAATTTCCACCTCCTATTTAAATGGCACGACACAAGTGAGTTGATATCGCTACACATAATGCGAAATTTCAGAGATGCGCTTTTAACATTTTTCGATGTTTTTCTGCAGGCATCATTAAATAAGCCGTTTTGTTATGTTTACACTGACTGGTACTCTTTTAAATTTTCTTGTGCGCCCCTGCATATAGTCGACTATGAACCCGCCCATAAGCCACAAGAGCCACAATCTTTTCTTTTGTGGCGAGCAGTATAATGGTCTGTAGATGTTAAATTAACAAGAGGGGGTAATGGTATAAAACTTGTATATATGTCATCCATCGCAATTATATAAATTCGAAGGGATATCCATGTACTCCATTTAAACGTGTCAAATTTACACATCTTTAAGATTAAGCAACGATATCACCTGTGTTCCGAAATTTTTAAATTCCCCCATAATTCGCCCGGGATGTAATTCATCTACACACCTACCGCAATTCAGGTGTTCCCAACAACACCCTTAGCACGATTTCCTTAGTCCGATACCCCTTGTTATATTTTCTCCCGACTTGGAACACGCGACCAATTTACCAATCCGCTAATCGCGATGTAATTCCGAATATTCCCCCCATCGGAGAAACAGGGGGCGACGCAGAGGGGGCGGAAAAGATCCGATTAGGCACACGCGCGCCCCGTGGGGCGTACCCCATTTCTGCGGTCCCCTCGCCGGGTCCGACTGAAAATATAAATTTCAGGTCCGAAGTTTCGGCTCCGGTCGTCAACTTTGATGTTACTGCAGAGAGGCGGCGGCGGCGGCAGCCTCCGAGGCCGGCCCCCCACGTACGATTCCGAAAGTTCTTCAGAGGGAAAATTTCCCGCTGGAATGGTTAGTTTGCATAACTCACCTGAGATTTCAGTTTTGGAAAATCAATGGCCGGATCCTGAGCCGAATAACCTTCCCGGGTAAGGAGGGCGTCCGAGGGGGCCGATGGGGCGCGACGCCTCGGCCTGCGTCGGTAATGATCTGAAACGAGAGACGCTTCGGTTACCGATTATGATCTTATCGGTTCTTTTATGGGTCGAACACTACTCTTAACTCTAAACACAAACATTCTGAAGAACTTGTCTCAGGTGGTCGAAAATTTCACGAATCATGGGGGATTATCCCTCATCACCGACTATGCAATAATCCTACAATTCTGATCGCTGATTAGTGCTGTAACAGTTAATCTTGCCTTAACTCAAAATTGAAGATAAATGAAGGTGGGATTAGGACTTCACGAAACCGAGAGAAAGCTCGATGTACTCTCGAAACCAACAGAATCTCGACTGCCCTAGAGAGTTCTCCAAAAAATTGCCCCACAGTCAATCTGTTAATTAATTACATAATGTCATATATATTTTAAGAAAAAATATTTTAAATTTTTAAACATTTCAATTAAACAATTATTTCATTAAACAATTCAACGTTAAATAGGTAGGCAGTTAGATATAAACGGCTACGGCTATTGCCTATTGGTGGACGGACATTTCCAGGTACATACCTTAGGTATTAAGACTTTATTAATTATACACAAAAACTAACCAATTTTATTTGGTAGAAGTAGTGAAATCGAAACGCTTTTTTTTCACCAGATTAATTATTTTCAGTTAATAATTTAGACGAATTTGAAATAATTTTGAAAAAACTGAAGTACCCCTATATACATTTAAGACATCTTTTAAATAAGTATATCTCACCTATCTTTTATGAATTATAAATAGAAAGAGCTACACTCTATTATTAAGTAACTTTAACCTTCAAACTATGCAAATTTGCTGTACATAATTTATCAAATAAGTTGTTTTCATCTGAAACGTTAATTTTTATTGACAAAATGAAACACCTTTAGGTACTGAATTAGAAATATTCACGTAATTAAATTAAAATTCGGAAATGGTAGTAAAAAGTTATCTGATTATATAACTCTCATCAGGTTGCAACAAAATAACTGATAATGCATTCATTTGTATTACATACAATTTTCTCATTTTAGTACCTTATAAAATAATCCTTGCAAACATTTTAAAGAAGTCAATTGATTTAATACTGTTACAGTACCATGAATGCCCGTCGATTTGTTGCCGACAAAATTTTGCATTTAAAATTAAAATTAATATGTTTAGTCATTTGGGCCTTTTAAAATTTAAAAGAAACCAGTGGCATATCTTAAAGTGTGCCAGTTGAGAAAGTAGCCCATAGTCGCTGGGTAAATTAATACGTTATTTGATTTTGCGATCAGCAAACCTATCAAAGGGTCGCTTCTTTGTCGTCATTTGCCATTTATTAACACATCTAACGACCTGGGACTATCTAAACACAGACACTTTCAAATCATGTTTTGGGTTTACTGGAACCCATCATCAGTCCAGATCAAGATAGCCTAAAGTGAAAGTTGCTTCTGGAGGGAATAAGGGTATTAAATTTGAATGGTACAATGGAAATATACGCATATTGGAGTCAATTGGGTCAGTTTCATTCCAGAAAAATTGTTAGAGGGGAAGAGTGCTTAATAGAAAAAGATATAGAATAGGAAGTGAATAGTGCTGCTTTTCTCGCTGTTTTGGCATTTCAATTGATATAGTGTGTGCACGATAGTGTTTATAACGGATGCTGTTTCATTCCACACTGTTTCGATAAATATTATTGTTGTGAAGTAACGTTTACAGAACAAACCCTATTTTCCAATAAATAAATCATAATGTTATTTACTTCCTCGAAAGTAATAACGCTCTATCCAAAAAACAATTGCATATCTCGTTTTTATCCCTCCTCGCTCTAGAGGCAGCATGTCATCCCCATTGTACCCCACGACTATTATTTGTAATTTCATCGCTGGCGTATCGCTTAAATTAACCAGCCTCTCCCCCTCCCCGCGCCTCGATCTTCCCGAAAACATCCACCTGAATTAGAGAAAGGTGTGCCTGTTGTATCGATTCCGGGACGGTCCCGTAATCACAAATGAAGGAAATTGCGCTGCCAACCTTAAGGGTTATTTAGTGAGTTCGCCGGGATTCGTTCCTACGCTCCTCCAGTCGGGCGCCAGACGAATAAAACTCCCGGATTGTATTGACTCCGTTGATTAAAACGAGATATGAATTTAGTCGATCGCTCCGGGGCAATAATAGTAAACTAGCTCCGGGAGAGTGGTGCTGTTGAGATTTACCGAAATTTTATTGGCCCAGATTTCTGGAACGAATCCGAGGGATTCCGGGTACACGTATCGTTCGCGATCTTGTAGTACAAGTAATGATGGCGATGATTTTGTCTAAGGAAATCTGCGATATATGGAATAGACTGCATAACTCCTTATAATATAGCTGGTAAATAAATACTTTTGGTCGTCGCACTGCAGCTCCAAGAGACGAAGATTTCTCCATACTACTATCTACTACCCTATTCTTCTAGAGCGGTCTTCCAAAAATCGTTTTACCCATCATCCCAGGGATGTTGCTCAACTCATCCTATTATTAAAAAAGCACACAATCTAAAGTAACTCATTACTTCCTATCTGTACTTACTCTAGCCTAGCCTAGCGTAAAATGAAATCACTTCTCACGTCAGAGAGGATTAGTGGCTATTGTCCCTCTAAGGGGGTCGTAAAAAGATATCGGCAAATCCTTGCTAGTGATCATGGCCCATAACCATACCCATACCACTGATAAGGTATAATCGGCGCTACTTAACGTTTCCTTATATTTTTCCATAACTTTTCCCATCCCATCAATCGTCCCCATTTATATCCATTATTCGACAACGCAGACGCCTTAGTTCATTCCTCCATTTTCCCTTTCCTTTCCCTCTCTTTTTCTTCTTTAATTTCATACTATATCTATATTAAGTGATTGTAATTGACTGTATCCTTCGACGGTAAAGAATGTAACGTTCCTTATACAGATGTATCCCATTCCATAAACTTCCCCACCCGTTTATACACTCTAGGCACGTCCTCTGGAACCTTCAGGATTTCATTGTGAACGAAATCCGGTTAGTTGCCCTATTAAGTTATCGTTTTGATGTAAATACCATTAGACAATTTAGAATAGATTGTGGCCGCTTTTCAGCATTCAGCAGTGAGTGGGCAATGAATTAATTATTCCGATACGGCCCTTTCGACAAATTATAAATTTACAATGAAGCTTCAAGTATTTTGCCTTTTAAATAAGCAAGATTGAGTGTAACGGTGTTTAATGAACAATCTCAAAACGGGATTTTAATTAATCTGATTCAGTTTGAAGATTTTCAATTATAAATAATCACAAGAAGTAGTTGGTTTCCGTTTACATTAGCTTATACAGGAAATTTCAGCAAATTTCAAACAGCAAAGTTAATCTTACAGGTAATCAATTTTCTCCATTCTACCTTTTGGTGTTATGTTATTACGTTTCTAATTATTCCAACTCGTAATATATGCTTGCGGAATTTTCGACACAAAGCGTCTCTGGGTGAAACTATTTTACAACAACAA
Source organism: Cryptocephalus primarius (assembly GCA_963576515.1). NCBI lineage: Eukaryota > Metazoa > Arthropoda > Insecta > Coleoptera > Chrysomelidae > Cryptocephalus > Cryptocephalus primarius. Next base: position 20,037,107 of record OY754937.1, on the reverse strand, counting down.
TGAACATCCCATGTTAATTAATTACCATCACGAAAGGCCTGTAAACAACTTCATATAGTGGCTTAAATTATTATTTGGTCCCGTTATATGCATTTGTTTTATTTCTTATAACATCAGATACGTAGTTTCTTGTTATAGAAACTTCTAAAATCTTACCATGAAATTTAAAATTAAGACGTTATGGTCAGTCTAATAACCTGTTCGATATATTAATGACAGTAATACAATTGCTATATTGTATTGTAAAATATAGTGTTTCTGTGATGACAGTACAAAAGATACCACCTACTCCTGAGCCCAAAATATGCTCAGGCTAAAATATACTTAAATTTAAATTAAAAAAGTTTTTTTCAAAAAATAATGACGGTGTAGCTATTGAGATTAAACTCCAGGTGTTACTTTTATTGTATTGCGATATTTCATAATGCTGAAAAAGCCAGCTGATAGACTTCAAATAACACTAAAAGCAACAAATAGGCCCATCTTCATGTGACTCTTCTAGAGTAGTTCATAAGAAAAACAAAAGTAAGTACTTGCCTTAAATGGGTGCAACAAGTGAATTAATATTGTATTATTATGCTTTTACTAAGAATACATATTAATTATAACGTTACATAATGTTATGATACAACCATAACATTATGTAAACTAATATAACATGCTTTAGCATAGTATCCATAACATATGTTAACAATATGAAAAATGAAAATACTTAACTAAAATCGGTTGGAACTACGTTTTGTTTTAGGGTATTTCTTAATGAATCCCGTTGAAATAATACAAATTACACTATGAAAAACAAAATGGGCCACTTTATTTATACTGTTCAATAACATCCTCTGCAATAAATATAGATATGACCTTAGAAAATAAATATTACTTTATTTAAGTATATACTTAAGTACCATTAGTTGTTGATTCAACAACACACTGTTTAAATAAATTAAGATTTAAATATTTACAGGGATGAATGATAATCAATGTGAGAAATCTGTCATATTACGATAATGCCTTGTCTATTATGAAGAAAATTAAGATGTAAATTATTTTAATATGAACAAAACACTTCAATGAATATGTTAAATTTTTAAGCCCCATTTTTTTTTGAATTTTCTGTTTTTATACTTGTGCGTAACGCTTATTTTAAAATATTGATCTTTTATTGGAAAACAGGCGGTGTATTCATAAACAAAGGAATTTATACTATAAACTTTGTTACTGTCTGTATTCGTACTAAAATGGAACTGTACATTTTTCCCTAATTTCCAATTTTTCGAATTCATTGAACGAGAGTTATGTTAAATAGAATTGGCGATTGACAATTTGTTATAAACAGACAAAAACGATAATAAACTGCTGTTTCATAATGGGCCTCATTCAGTAAGTAACATCATACCATAAAATACAACACATTTTTGCATAACAGCTTTTCTTATAAAAAGCACTACCTGTTACCAGCTTAATAAATTACTCCTCTAGTAAAAAACTCCCCCATCCCCACCCCGATCCCTCGATCAACTTTCCCGTCAGCCATCTGCCTCCCATCAAAACGGCCACTTTCTCTTTTATTATTTTTTTTCCGTCAGGGGGGAAAACCCCAAACAATGGGCAATCTTTAACTTTACGCCGGACGTAAAAACGTTTCAAAGGGCCCATTGATGAGATGGGAATATTACGTGGCGATCCTCAGGTAATGTACACACGTATATGGAAAACGGGGAGGGAGGCAATCGAGCAGATTCCAGAATACCGGAATGAGTTTAATATCGGGTAATTGCATGCGTTCAAAAAGAGTACAGAGGGAAGAATTTAGGACTGTGGGTTTCATCTTTTTAATAAAAATTGAGGAGGAACAATGCTTGCAAACGATTAATCGTACTACCTACTCTTTCTCTCATGAGCTTTTTATTCTTTCCTACTAGTGGTTAGTAAGGTTACACGCCTTCTTCCACTGTCCATACGTTTTACAAAGCTAAGCCAAATCAGTTGTTCCTACGTCATTTTATGTACGATTTTACTTATATTATATCTCCTATCAACAAGAACATAATTAAGAACACTTTTAAATCTAGCTAAAGTGTAGTCAATTTCATGTTCCATACGTTGGGCGTAGATTAAGTTCCATAATTTCTATACGTGGTGTCAGTTTTCTCCACCTAATCTGTAATAACCTCTACAATAGCATAGTCAAGTTTCATTCTTGCTTTTAGTAAACCCAATGGTGAAAAGGTTGAGATCAGCTCTTCACCCATTTTTGTTGTGTTGTTGTGATTTAGATTAACTTATTAATACATTACAACTAGCAGATGTTTAATTCCAGATACCCTCTAAGGTAAACTTCCACAAGTCAGCAACTTCCCCACGGTCATTCGATCGACATTTTTTCGCGCCCGTTTCAAAATTTTGTTTTTCGTATCACGTCCAGGTCCGAGGACCTTCGACTATGCGTGACATCACCGTTAGCCCGGTGGAAACTTTTTCCAGCTCGGGAAATTCGAAATTTCGCCCGCCGTGTCCTTTCCCTTCGACAATATAAATATTAGCACTGAACCTGATCAGGAATTGGATTTATGTAAGCGTCCCTCCGGTTTTTGTTTGTTTAGGAGGAGCGGAGGGGATTAATTGCCTGCGCTCCCTCCTTTTTTTTCTCTCGCAGAAAAATTTATTTTTTAATTAAACGGTATCAACGAGAATCCTTTCAGGTAATTAGACTTATATAATCGGTAATTACGAGGTTAACAAGGGCTGGATTAAGACGGTGGGAAAAATTTTAATTTAATAACGCGGAGGAAATAAACTGAGAGTTTTATGCGAAGTATTAAATATCAGATTATATCCTTCGTAGTAAAATGATTCTCGATAATTAATTTTAATAAGACGTAGTTTTCTCGTAGAACTTAATAAGGCTGCGATTTTCCATAAAACTTTAAGCATGAGAACATCGTAGTACTTAAGATATGGTTCAAAACTTTTATAGCTAACTGAATTTCTAGCGACGAACATATCAAATTTTAATTTACCCTCCCTTTGAAATTGGAACTTATAGAGATAACTTTTCTTGTATATAATTTCGATCGACAGAAAACATCCCATGCAGTATGCCAATCAACGGCTATGTCTTAGTGGTAGTAGTACTACGATTTAACTAAAAGTTAATGAAGAAACCAAAAGAAATCATTTTTAAAAATTATGAAATATCAAAATATTCTTTAATAAGATCAGGTAAGTGGAAAAAATTTAGAAAAACCGGACCACCTCGTTCTACGAAAAAATGTTTTAATAAATTTGAAGAGTGGTAAACTTAAATAACATGTGGTAATAATTTTTAGAAACCAAAGTATTGGTCACTTGAAACATATAAATAACTAACTATACTCCGCATAGTTTGAAGATATCTCAAAAACTTTAGGAGAAAAATAAAAAAATTAAAAAATCTAATGCCTTTGAAGCAATATTCGCTTGTAAGTATGAGTGGTTGAATCATCATTTCCCGACAAATTGGCGCTAAATATTGAGACACCCTGTATAAAATTTTCACATAACTGTAGTATAATCAGTTCTTGAGATATGGCTGATTATCGTTTTTTTATGCGGCCAGAGGATACAGTGGGAAACAAGAAATTTTAATTCTTGTTTTATATGACCAGAACCTAAGTAACTTAAATCCTTAAAAGAAGCATTAACTATTTTACAAATTTTTAACTGGGGTGTGAAGATTGGTGGTCCTCAAAATTAAGTACAATTAAAGGTTACGAAGAAATTTTAGCTAACAATTAGTCAATTTTTATTACTTTGGTGATGTAATATTTTGAATTAAACTATCCTAATATATAATTCAAACAAAATTACAGTGCTGAAACTTATAGCTAAACAAGTATGTTTGACATTTCTTTAACTCAAAAATTAAAATATTCACCTTTTACATATTACCAGTACTGCATTATTCTTTGGATTAATTTAGATAAATTATTTAATGTATCAGTTTTAAAATTGGAAATCAAATATAAGAGTTAAGTAGCATTACTGACTTAAGCTAAAGTCATTAACATAATGATCTATGGTTCAAACTTTCTAGGTCCAAAGTAGATAAACTATTTTGATCATTTCTTAAAAATAAGGTCTCTTCTAAAAACAATACACTATAATTTTGCTCATACTAGTTGTAAATATTAAGAGTATGTACAGATTGATCTTCTTACCATTGATTAATTGTGGAACAATTTTCCAATTTTTCAAGACCGTCAGCATTTTCTTATTATTTTAATGGTTTAATGATATATCGGTATTTAAGAAAATAATTCTACCTATGAATTTTTATTTGGGAATGAAATTTTTTTTAATTAATTTTAATTTTTAAGGCCAACAGAACACTTATTGACATAACAAAATGAGACGCTAAATATGATTTGTTAGAAAGAACACTTCGTGTACCATTACATAAGCAGCATTTCAAAAAGTTAGAGTGTTTGGACACATATCAAAATAATTTCATCTAGCAACAATATCTGATGATTAATGGCATCAAAAGCTTTCAAAAGCTAAGTGGCACTAAAGTAGCCCCTGCGTTATTCTTGAATGACCAAAATGAATCCTAAACGTTGTACTTAAGCCTTCTGGTGACAGCCAAAATGATACAAAAATAAATCGATTTTTCCGAAGCGCTGAAAATAGGAACGTATGTACAGAAAAATTACACCAAAGTGACGTTTAGATTTTCAATCAAAACAAAGCCCCTTTCCTCCTTAACGCAGAGAGCAGCTATTAAGGGAAAAAACGCGCCATCCTCAAAATTTATTAGTCCAGTTACCGCGCGTCACGTCTCCCTTACAAAGATCCTGCAGAAACGTCGGGAACAGTTAACGTCACCGGCCGCAGCTTAAAATATAAATTTGTGCGTTCTGGAGGGGTCAGGAATCAAAATAGGGGACGAGGGAAGCCCATAACGACTCCATCCCCTTACCCGTCGGAATTAATTGCAATAAAGAGGGAGCGGGGTGCGAGAGGACGACGACCTGTTAGAGTCCTGTTCGTTGGGATTATAACAGGTGTAGAGTGTTCCCGGAATGGGTTTTGCGGATGTGCTTTGCGTTTCCATATTTCTTGCTGATGATGGTTTTAGGCCGCGCCGCCCTAAAAACAATACCAAGACAATTTGTTTGCCTTAGGTTCCGCGAAACAGATGTTACCCAACCTGCCGGGACGCGCGGATAAGGGGGATGGCGGAGAGGGGAATTAATGACGAATGGCGGCCGGAGAAAATCGAAGACACCTAACCCGAGGAAATAGTGGATGTTGCAGAAAATGGCGCGAGATTTCCAGATTCTATACAAAGTGATTTATGCAGGAAATCCCTACATCGAACCATTTTCCTTACCTGCATCGAAACCTTTCCCATAACGTACTGCAAATTAAAGAGTAAGTCAAGACAAATCTAAAATACGTAATCTCTTTAATTCTTACTATTTAATTAGCTGTACAATATGGGAAGGCTCTATTTAAGTAATATTTTTATTTTGAAAGGGAATAACTTTTTTCTATGTACCTTAGCATAAAATATTACCTGTCCAAAATGCCCCAGCCCATCAAATTTGATGGTGGCAAGCGCTAGATACAGGCGAAAGAAATTTTAAAATATTTACCTTGGAAAACATTTAGAATTATTCGTTTGGCACGTTATGAATGAAAACTACATGTCCTTACCCGTTACACGTCGGGTATCATACGTGGCATTAACAATAACATATACAGCAATATCCTCCCTTGCACACTATTTCCAAGCGCATTATTAAAGACGAATGGAGAATCCAGAATACCACAAAAACGAAACGAGCAATACATTATGAGGTACGAAATGCATATTTAGCAAATTAGCATTTAGCATTAGCAAAATTATTTATGGATGTAACATATTCAATACATTACTGAAAATATTCAGCAATTTTTTCAAGACTAAATTAGGACAGACGTGTGGTCGTACAGAAGTTTTAAAGGTATAAACAGACTTTTCCACAACATGATTCAGGAAACAAGTGGATGTATCAAGTCTGCTCCAGCAAACAGAAAGTATGCCAGAAACATTTTATTTACAGTCACTCTCACGTTTTATCTACAAGTCTATTATAAACCACGACGTCATTATATAAATGGGTGATTAAAATAACATGTTTGTGACATACCTACTGTTAGCTGGGAGAAGCCTACTTCAACATTGGGAGATACTTTAGCTCCTGGGGCAGTTCTTAGTGTTGGTAACTTTAAAACTTCATTAATTATCATTTCATTGTTATTGTAAAAAGACCAGCCAATTTTATTTTATTTATTTTAACCTTGTGCCTTTACGTTAAAGTCAAATCAAGAGAAAAATCATTTGGAGCGAATTTACTCCCCCCCCCCCACCTCCCGCGAGAAAGATTTCTCGCAAGCAAACTTCCCTCCCCGTCCTCTTTCTATTTACGTAATATTAAAAGTTGTAAGTGCGACGATCAACAGAAGGAGGCGTCCCAGGGCCCCCAAGAACTTTCTCTTGTTTATTTTTCGATGTTCCAGCTCGTCTCCTGCCCCTTTTTCTCAAGTTCGAAAAACGATAGCGATCCATCGATGATGAGCCAATCTCGCCAATCGAACAAAGGAGAAGAAGAACAAACTCCCCCCCGTCCCGACCCCCCTTTCGAACTCTTTCAATTTCGGAAAGCTCGTTCCCCCTCAAAATATTCATATAAGTAAATATCACATGGAAACTTTCCAAATTACTTTTTCCCTTCTCTGTCCCTCCCTCTATCTCGTCCTCTGTCTCTGTTTGCGTTCCCGGAACACCTGCATTGTTCCTCGACTTTTGACTTCGCGAATTAGCCGAACTTCGGACACCGGGGGAATAGCCATTTGAGCTGTATAATCGAGGGGTGGTTCTCCCGGCTACTTCTACCCTTTTCTCTTCAGCCTGCCACCCGCAGGGGGCGAGCCTTGCATAGCTTTTACTAATCGAATCATGAAAGTTCTGTATGAATAAGGAGAAATATGGCCGGGAGTAAAACGGAAAATCCTGGATATATTACATTTCACTGAATCTAACTGGAATTGAATGCAGTTGGGAATATCAGGTTTAGAAGGAGTGTAATATGTGCTCCAGGTACTGGTCTGAGGCCTCGTATATAAAAGAAATAAGTGATGCTCCACGAATCTTCTTTGTGCAATATATGGAGATGACGTTTTATTAGAAATAGGTGGAACTGGAGGTAAAACGGAAAATTGAATTACTGTTTGATTTGGCTAGAACTCATCGTACGATTTTATTAAAAGCCGGTATATCAACCGTTCTACAATAAACGGAAATGCTTAATAGAGAGCTTAGAAATCAAAGTAAATTATATAGGTAATCGTAGAACTAATAATAATATAACTGCAGCCTTTTCAGGTGTCCAAATAGGAGAATTGTTAATCAGGCAACCTCATTGGTCTGATTAGGTTTAAAACTTCATTGCAATATGTTTTAAAAGGTTGAAAATGTCTAATAAAAGAGGCTTGTATTAATCATTTAATAGGCGGTTACTAATATGTAAAAAATATTCAATTTTTATTACCCAAAAATGAATACCCATAAGGAATGCTCACAAACATGGGAAATATTTAAAACGATATTTCAAAAACTATGCCAAATTCAAGTTACTCGCTTATATAATTTATTGCTCACTTGTTTATATTCAAGTCCATTGCCCTCTCTTCCCCAAATAGTTATTGCCTTATAAATATATATTTCGGCGCTATAGATAACTTTTTTGTTTTTTAGCTTTGCTTTTCCTCGCTACACACCTGTGCTACTCCTTAGCGCACTCTTTGGGTCCCGTTATCCTCTTGAGAGCGGCGGTATTACAAAAAAATTGTTCAGAAAATGAAATATATTAACCATATTCAACCTTTAACAAACTCAAGTCAACATTTCAAAATAGGAAAGGTCCACATCATCAAATGAAAACATCAGCGTACGTTTGTTACAGTAGGTGTGTGGCATCTTTAAAATCTGCGCGTTTTCGATTGTTTCTTTTTAACCTGCTATCTGGATATTTAAGAGAATGTAATTTTGTTCGTATGTGTAAAACGCATTTGAAATAATTGCGAGTTAATCATTATTTATGTACTGCAGCTGAGTTAAATAAAAAATGATTTCAAGAGTGATTTAGATCAGTTACTTTTGTTGTGTTCCTATTCAAGTGTCCTTAATTATTATTATTACTCTAAATTAAGGACGCCTTATTGAGCGTTCAATTAAGAGAATAAAAATCCAACTTAATTAAAACTAACTCCGTTCCCAATGGAAATCCGACACCTTCTCTTTCTCTCTCTCACACTCTCCCATACAACGAGACCTCCACGACTAATATTTCATCGACTGATAACGAGACTATAAATTAAGTTTAATTTAGCGAAGGGGAAGCGAATTTCAGAAGTAGGTACTTTGTTTATGATTTTTCGCTCGGGTATTACCCGGAGGGTTGGAAATCGGGAGATTTATCGTTTCCGTTATGAAATTTCATCCACTCTTCGAAAAGATTACTTCGGGGTATTATTAAAGTTAATCATCGAGCGGACTTCAACAATCTTCGCCTCCGTCCTCGGATTCACTTCGCACCTGCTTTTCGGTGGTGCGCGTGTGTGTGGAAGAGAGACAGAGAAACGAGGGTTAACGCGATGAAATTTTTCACCTGACATCCGCGGAACGTGAAAATTCTTTGATTACCGCGTTTAACTCCCGGGAATTTTTTGGCATATCCCGGTTATCTGTTAAAATTATCCAGAGCGCGTTAAACCTGTAGATACTCAAAAGAACGTCGAATTTAAAACTATTCCAAAAGTGCCCTGGTCTAAATTCGTTTAAATAATTTCCTTTTACATATTTTCAGTACTTATTTAATTGCTATCAATGGAATATTTTTGTTAGAATCAGCCACAAGGGTATTAAGAGTTAGTGCAATGAGCTGCTTTCCCCGCCTGCGCAGAACCCTTAAGTATTGCTTCCCATTACTGAGCTTAGATTAGTTGAGTAAATCGAAAAAACTGTACCGTTTTAAAACACACAATAGCGAAAGAACCCGACCGTTACACAACACTTAACTCAAATAACAATACGCGGCGTTAGTTACTAATCACTAAACACTTCCTGCCTGTAATCTAAGGATTTTCCGACCTTCGTAAACTACGATCATGCATTTTCCGACCGTACTCTACTAATGGAACCCCCTTTGGCCGAATTTATGAATCGTACTAAATTCGCCTTGAATTGCCGTCGCCCAACCCAGTGGGGTGCTTCTGGTGAAATTTTTCTTAATTAAATTTATAACTGCAGGCTTAATAATTTTACATAAATCTCTCAACACTGTCAGGTTAACAAGCAATTAACAAGTTGACAATAGGACAAGTAAAACAATATAACTTACTAGTATTGTTCTAAGCCTAAGTAATATTGTTAACAATATTGCCTACTAATTAAGACGAAGTATCTTAATTACCCCGATAAGTGAAAGAGCATTGAAACAGAAATGGTGTAATTTGTTAATGGAATAATATAAGTGAATGTGCCTAATAATATCTTCAAATGGCAATTTCCTAATTCAACTAAATAACATTCCCTTCTCTCGCCAACATTTGCCGATTTCAATTCTCGGTAGGTATCTGAAATTCAGGTAAACGAATTTATTCCGCTTCGATTCAACTTCTCGATAAACTTCCGCTGTATTTATTTGGTTCTTTTATCTGCGCGTTCGTTATTTCAATTATAAATTTCTTGCTGCATGGAGAGTTCTCCCGACTTCCAGAACTTCGTTAGAAACTTTCGGAATCCTTGCAGATTTGACTTAAACCGGAGTTGCTCTTTCGTATACACATACACTTCTAGGTGACGGTCTTATTTCAAATTTTCGAGCAGTAAACCTTAGATCTAAGTAAAGACCTTAATTGAATACTTCTAATACGAACGATTATGTGCGTGCATACATACTACAGAAAAAAGAAAACAGTAAAAATACTGCGTATCTTCCACAAACACCAAACGAATGCAATCAAATTTTATTAAAAATCACGATAACATTCATCTACTGTTTACTCGTATACTTTTCCTTCTGAATCTACAAAATACCCCACAGTTATCCCATCGCCATTTACCCTCAGTATCCAGCTGAGACCACAAGCTATTGAAAGGGCAGTCGACAACTGACCGAGTTTTTCCTCTGGTTATTATCAATTCCTTCCTCTCGAAATCTCGTTTAAAACAGAAACAAACGGGTCGTTTGGGAAATTATCCCTGTATGTTTTCCGTGTTTGCCATTCAAATATCCGTCGACGATTTCAGGGGATCTGTGCCCGCAGGAGAGATAAATCCACGGAAGATTGCGCTGTTTATTTGTATGTAAAACTCCTCGACGTTTCATCAAATGTTAATTGGGGTAATTTGATAAAGCGATCGGTCACGTTTTGAGCTCGGCCCATCCTCAAGATGGACGCTGAACGATATAACGGGCGGGGGTAGAAGGGATTTTTTTGAGGGGGGAGTACTTGCATTATTAATTTCATTAAACGTTTGAACGATCTGAGGACGAAAAAGTAATACTGACTATTAAAAGAATCGCTCGAGTAGTACTCGAAAGTTTCAAGGGTCTCGCAAAATTCGAGAGAACCTGAAACATGATTAAATCCAATATCAATAAATCGCTTTGAGATGGTCCTGAGGGGAAAAGGGTTTAAGATTTAAACAGAAATGAAATAACTTTCGAGAGATTGAGAGTAATTTCGTTGGAAGTGTGCCATCGCTAAAATACTTCACTGGAGTTCAGTGAATTCATTCTGAGGACGGCTTTGGTTGGAAACAAGACAAATTTGATTATTTCTCCATAAAATCACGTATCTGTTTCGATTTAAGTTATGATTGTGTTACGAACTTCTTTACTTCGCATATGCGCAATATTCGATGGAAACCGAGTTTCTCCTTTGAAGAAACGCACCAATCAAGTCCTGAGCCTGCCAAAAAGAATACAAAAGCTTGGAGAAAGATTCTAGTAATGCTATCAGAAATATAATAGCGGAACTGCCGACAAGAAACTGGTACTGAAACGCGACGAATTATTTCCTCGATTAAATTTAGCTTTAGCTTAAGAAAATTAGTATCGTTTCTTACCCCTAGATAAGCATATAGATTGTGGATAAATTCACCATAATCCTATCAAATCACCCTTTCGTCCATAATTTTTAATTGTAGTTAATTTAATTTTGATGCCAATGGGCACTAATCACGAAAATATAAACAAATATTGATCAATCGCTAAAAGCCGAAAATCAAAAAATATTTATTTTTTGGATGACCAGTGTTATGACAAGTTTTTGAAATCAAATCTCGAAGTACCTTTAATAAAATCGTTTACATTTGTCATCACAAACAATATGGTGAAGATTAAAGGCCTTGGTGATTAGCATTCAGGCGGTAAAATTGTGGATAGATTTTCCTTCTTCCAGGTCAATCTTAAAAATGACAAATATTTTAGAAAAAGAGGACAGTATTAGGGTGCTGGAAAAATAATTTTAACTTTAGGAAACCAGTAGTTTTTGAGAGGAAAAATAAAATGTGAGAAGTTTTGCCTAATTTGCCGGTTTTCAAAGTGAAATTTTTAAATGTTTTCGTTATGTTATTCTCGTGGGTTAAACGATAATAATAAAGTTTGATTGTCCAACTGCACGATGTGAAATAAACGGAAAATCAGAT